>OY723394.1:35887958-36462513 GCA_963210295.1 Ophion ellenae
ATTATCGGGTGAAGAGAATCGTAGTGAAGATTTTGCATGAGTTACTGGGGGAATGAGTTATCGCGATTTTAAATCGGTTATGTAATGTTTGAGTAGGCAATCTCATGTATGCTTAGAATTGTAGTGAATTCGGTCGCCACTTTTGGAGGATTGAGATATCGATTAACATTTCTTTTGCGAGTTTGATGGAATTATAGATAAGGCGAACTTACTAGGTGCGCAACTAAGTTTCCGGGTTCTTTTACCGATAAAAAATCGAAAATTTCAAGACAAATACAAAAAATGGTTCATTCGAAGTATTGCCCCTCGCTATTTACACATTTTTGCCATCTCTCTGGCAATACATAAATACCGCGATGATAGAAAGACGCGTCTTTGGACTGAAAGCATTCGTCCAACCAATTTTGTACTGCATCGTAATTGGCCATGGGTAGCCCACCCGAGCCATGCGCCATCGACCGGAATAAGTGATAGTCTGAAGGGGCCAGATCTGGCGAATACGGGGGGTGCGGTGGAAGATCCCATTTCAGTGTTTTTATGGTGTCCTGGACGATGGAACTGCGATGGCACGGAGCGTTGTCGTTCTGCAATATCACACGTTCGTGTCTCGTGTCCCATTCTGGCCGTTTTTCGAGCAATGCGTGGTTCAAATTGATTAGTTGTCGGTAGCGATGCCCATTGACAGTTTCGCCCGGTTTCAGCAGCTCATAGTACACGATTCCGTTCTGGTCCCACCAAACGCAGAGCATTGTCATTTTTCCGAAGCGATTTGGCCGTGCCGTTGATGTTGACGCTTCGCCAAGTGAAAGCCACGATTTTCTGCGTTTGGAATTCTCGAAGTATATCCATTTTTCATCGCCAGTAACAATTCGATGCAGGAAACTCTTTCTGTTCTGCCGCAAAAGCAACATTTCGGAAGTGGCTCTTCGATTTTCCATTTGTCTCTCAGTCAACTCATGCGGCACCCACTTTCCTTCCTTATGGATTTTTTCCATGGCGTGCAAACGTTTCGGAATACATTGCCGAGTCACATTTAATGCCTCGGCAAGTTGATCGCCTGTTTGAGTGTCATCTTCATCCAATAACGCTTGCAGATCGGCGTCCGCAAATGTTTGCGGTCTTCCCGAGCGCTCCTTGTCCCCGGTCTCAAAATCGCCACTTCTGACCGCTTGAACCAATCTTCACACCTTGTTTTTGATGGTATATTTTCGCCGTAGGCCTCCTCAAGTAACCGACGTGCTTGAGCTGCTGTTTTTTTAGGTTAAAGCAGAAAAGCAATGCTTCCCGCAAATGCTGTTTATTTGGCACAAACTTTGACGTTTTCGAGGTTAGAAAAAAGGTCGTTGTGTTACGATATTTGTTTATATTACGACTGGGTATTCTTAACAGATGTCCAAGCTATAAAGACAACCAATTTCAGACCTGTATGCCGACTACATGTGTCGCTGGCGCCATCCATGTGTGAAACCCGGGAACTTGGTTGCGCACCTAGTATAAAGAAATTTGATTTCGTTACATTGTTTAATCTTATATGTACATGTACTAGGTGTAGAAGTATGAAACCGGAATTTCCCTACAGATGGTGCTAGCCATCAGTTTAGGGACCGTAAGACCGCTTCTGCAGCGCCATCTCCCTCTAACAGCTGACGAAGATTTTCAACACACAACAACCCAAGTTCCCTACACCGGTATAATTTTCTATAACCTCAAACATGTCGAGTTTTGTGCCTACGAACTACGATTTGCGGACAGCATTGGTTTTCCGTTATCATTTGAAGAAAACTGCTGCAGAATCGCATCGAATGCTTGTCGAAGCTTACGGTGAACATGCTCTTGGTAAAACACAGTGTTTCGAGTGGTTGAAAAAATTCAAAAGGGGTGATTCTGACGTGAGAAACGAAGAGCGTGGGAACCGAAAAAGTTCGCAGACAACGAATTGCAAGCCTTATTGGATGAAGATGATACTCAAAGTCAACACGAACTCGCGGATCAATTGAATGTGACGCAGAAAGCTGTCTCCATTCGTTTGAAAAACTGAAATATGGAAAAAGACAACACAAAGTCATTTTGCTCCATGATAATGCTTCATCATACACAGGAAAACGAGTCAGGGAAACGATCGAGGCGTTCACTTGGGAAATACTAGCGCATGCGACTTGTTCTCCTGACTTGGCTTCATCCGATTATCATTTATTCGCATCAACGGGACACGGAAATGTATAAATGGCAATGGAGATTATTTCGAATAAAATATTTTTTTTTCCAAACAGACGTGTAATTTTTACAAAAA
The DNA here is from genome assembly GCA_963210295.1 of Ophion ellenae. Taxonomy (NCBI): domain Eukaryota; kingdom Metazoa; phylum Arthropoda; class Insecta; order Hymenoptera; family Ichneumonidae; genus Ophion; species Ophion ellenae. Next base: position 35,890,249 of record OY723394.1, read on the forward strand.
GATTCCGATTTCATACTTCTACACCTGGTGTATGTCGATTTTTACACTTTGATTGATTTCTATACATTTGTATGATTAGGTGTACAATAAATTTCGATTATTAATTTATCATTACAATTTTTATATTTACCAATTGCATTTGTAATAATAAATAAATAATACAAATTCATTATATAATCATGTAAATTAATGAATGTATAGTTAGTAATTCTGAAAAATGTATGTATCCAAATCCTAAATTTGCAAAGAGTAAAGTTGTCATGTCTAAATATAAATTTGTAAAAATAAGTCAATAACATAAATTTATCATATAATATAAATTCATGTATATATATATTTGTTTATTTTTACAAATTTAAATTTACCAATCGGATTTAGAATACACTGCTAGGAGTATTTATTCACATATCTATAAAGATGCTCTTAACAATGTACTCTAAATCCAATCTGTGAATGTAAATTAGTAAAAGAAAATAAATATATATAGATAAATAAGGGGAGGTGGTCTTGTAAACATTAACCTTCGGAAAACGTCCTCTCAGTTATCCTCGTACTTATGATTATGAAATACCCAAAGTTTTTAAAATCGACATACATACCGCACGTAAGAATGTTTATCTAAAGGTCGTTTCAAGAACTGTTCAAGCTTCAAAATGACAGATTAATTGATAAAAAGTTAGGGACCGTCCTCAAAACCACCAGTTGTGCTGATAGTCACCATTACGTGAATATCTAATATTCACTATCAACATTACATGGACGGGTTCAAAATCTACTTTCTGCATACGGTAGAACCTCGATTATTCGAACCAATTGGGACTGAGACTAGTTCGGATAATCGAAACGTGGGTTTTTTTGAGACGAGATCATAAACAACACCTTTTTACTTAAAAGCAGTACATACATATATATTAAAATTTGACATACATATTAACGTTGAAAAACATATATATATATATATATGTGTGTGTGTGTGTGTGTGTGTGTGTGTGTGTGTGTGTGTGTGTGTGTGTGTGTGTGTGCGCGCGTGTGTGTGTGTGTGTGTGTGTGTGTGTGTGTATTTTAACCACCTGAAAAAAATCATATGCCTTTTTTTTAATTTTTTTTAAATAAAATCGTCCATTTTTAATTGACGATCGGCTGTAAAGCGTTTTTGAGCGGCTAAGTCTCGCAGCCCTTTGAAAAGGAGAAGTTGCGTTGGGTTGCTCATTGTTGCTCACGGCGGTGGTGGGGATCTTTTTTCATAAAGTTTCTTTAACATTTAAGGTTAAAAAGAAGACTTTTCTAGGTAAAACAAGTATCCAAGAGTATTTAAAAAAAAGTGGAAAACCAAAAGCACATGATCTTTATCTCAAAAGCCGTAGGACGTTTACTAAACTGAAATTCCAGCATATAGTAGGACATGAACTGACCTATCGACAGTTGCAGGATTATCCATTCATAACAGGACACCATGTATATGTTCTGCTGTACCAAAGCATTTTTTTCTTCTCGCTTCGTTGTGCAATAGGATATAAAATAATTTCACTGCACGGGGTTATCGCACGACTCGTTTTCTCGCGCCGATCGTATATTTTGTCGCTAGACACGAGAAGTGGTTGGCAAGGAAGTGTGTATGTAAGCCGAGGACCAAAAGAGGCGACAATGTTGCCAAGAGAGTCTGCTTCGATATGTCGGACGGAATATATACCTGTATATATATATATATATATATATATATATATATATATATATATATATATATATATATATATATATATATATATATATATATATATATATATAGGAACGCAAATAGCGAGCGAGAGAGAGAGAGAGAGAGAGAGAGAGAGAGAGAGAGAGGGAGGGAGAGAGAGAGTTTCTAAAAACTATCTTGTAGCAAAAATTCCGGTCAATAAACCGCTTTTAGGTCTAGGTCTCTCGGTGAACGTTTGCAAATCGTGATCTTGAAACCCGAGGGCGAACACTGAGAGAATAATAGCGGCAAAGCTTTCGCCCACAAGTATGAAGGCGGCGACAACGGAAAAGTTAGATCCAAGAGCGTCCTTTCTTGCTCGAAATTTAGAGAGGAGGAAAGAGAGAGCAAGAGCGAGAGAGAGAGACAGAGAGAGGTGTTACGAAAGAGTTGGAGGTTTCGGACAACCGAAAATTGATCGTCAGGGTCGACGAACTCATGCTCGAGAGCCACGAACTCTCTCGTCGACGTGCATAGTAAAGATGGGCGGCTAGCTAGGGGCTACCTCGTACCGGTATATACGGTACTATTTATAGTAAACATCGAGAATCGGGACACGAAGAGCCCTTTCTCCTAGCGAGCGCATCATCCCAGAGGGACCCACTGAACTGGGAAATTCCACGAGATTCTTTGACCAGCTTATTACTAGTTTTCTCTGTAAAGACGACTCCATTCTACACCCCCTTCGAGTTGTCCTTCAAAAGAGAAAAAAAAAGAATGGAAAAACGAACGATTTCCCGTCGTGAAACCTTCCACGATTCCTCGCTTTCTTCTTCCGAGAGAACGTTCTACTCTAGTCCCGATCGTCCGAGTGGATTTATTACCAGCCGGGAATAAAACGAGAGATAAAGCGTTCGGAGTCATGGCGCGATAGTCCAACCAAGGTTTCCGCAGACATCCAGAGGCTGCAAGTCGAGAGAGACGAAGAAGAAGAAACGAAGAAGAGGAAAGAGGCTCGGTGAGGCCGCGATCTAGCCCCAAGATCCCTAAATATTGAAAATTATTGAAGTATGGGGATTTTAAATACCTATGAGTTTGCGAGGAAAAAATATTAACATTATCGCCGGGAGAAAAAATATCCGAGCGGTTTTGATTTTGATTTTTATGCGTTTAAAAATATTAGAGATGTTAAGAAGATTGAAAGGATTAAAGGGATTGATAATATTAAAAATAATCAAAGTATTATAAATAGTAAAAATAGTGAAAATATTGAGATTAACCCGATCAGTGTACGTTATAAATATTTAAAAGATGAACATCATTAAAAGAATTGACAATATTAAAAAAGCAAAAATATTGAGAATATTAAGAATATTAAAAACATTAAAAATATTCGAAATAATTAAATTCTAACGATTTTAAATATAAGTTTTGAGGGAAAAATATTGAAATTATCGTCTGAGGGAAAAAATCGAGCTATTTTTATTCTAATTTCATTATATTAAAAAATATTAGAAATATTACAAGATTAGGAGGATTAAAAATATAAAAAATATCAACCATATTGATAATATTAAAAATGATTTCGAAGATTTAAAATATTGAGGATATTAAGAATAGCAAAAATGTTTACAATGTCAAAAACATTACGAATATCAGAAATATAACAAACATTAATAATATTAGGAATATTAAAAATATTCGATATATTAAAAATGTTTGAAAGTATTACAGTCTGGGTATTTTAAATATCAGTTTTTGAGGAAAAAATACAAATATTATTGTCTGTCGAAAAAAATATCAAAATCCAAAGAACTTAAGGGGGGATTGTCTTTTTTTTCGCAAAATTTACCGCTTTTTGGGAATTTTTTTGTGAAGAAAGTATACAACGGAAAACTTGTGAAACTTGGCATATAGTTTTATTGATCTGTTTACTACATACAAAAAATTTTTTAAACAATTTCATCAAAAAATCCCCCCTTAAACGCGTTTTTCTCGAAACAGCTTTTTCACAACTGGCGTGCACGATTTCTCAAAAACTACTCAACCGATTGCCTTCAAATTTGGACAGAATGCTCAGCTGACATCCTTTTATCGTTTGATGAAGCAAAAAAGCAATACGTTTAATAGTTTTTTATTTATAACAAAAAATCGATCAATTTTTTTCGAAAAATCGATACTTCAAGTTCAAAACGTCACCAAATCGTCAATTTTTTTTTCCCTTCATCGAACGATAGCTATATGTGTCTAAAGTAAAATGCTTTTTGGGTTTTTGTTGCAGGATGAACGTGAAGGCTGTAATCGTGCACACCATCAAAAAAGGACCATCGCGCGTCGAGGGGGGTGGGAGGCGGATTTTTTGATGAAATTGTTTAAACAATTTTTTGTATGTAGTAAACAGATCAATAAAACTATATGCCAAGTTTCACAAGTTTTCCGTTGTATACTTTCTTCACAAAAAAATTCCCAAAGAGCGGTAAATTTTGCGAAACAAAAAGACAATCCCCCCTTAAATGTAGATTTTGGGGGAATGGCGAATATCAGTCAGGGGCTTGGAAAGAAAAATAACTATATTCAGGCTTTTGAAATTCGCGTTTTTGACTAAAAAAATATTAAAATACGCTTTTGAGACCAAAAAATGTTAAAACAAGTTTTTGAGGCCAAAAAGGTAAGAATATTACAACCTCAATCCATAATTATACCTTGCAGATTGCATTCGCCTCAATACATTCCAGCATGGCGTTTCGATGTACCTTAGACGCGATCGTTCCGTTTCTCCCCTCATCACGCTCTTTGCAAGCTCGTTGGATGTTTGCACCGCGTCTATGCGTCTACCTGTATCAAGGATAAAAAGTTTCTTTTCGCTCGATTGGCGGAGCCGAGACAGGCTTCTCGCCAAGATCAAATTGGTTCGAACTCACGAGGGAAACCGATCGAGCTTCCACCGCTTCGGCAGGAGCACGAGGGTCCCTAGGATCAAGGGAGAACAGGATTCCTCCTCATCTCTTCGCAGAGCGAAGATGGCAAAATTCCTCGGCGTATAGAGACCCCGTGACTGATGATCGCCGACACGCAGCTTCGTTTCCGGTCGAACGTCAACATCCGGCATAACGCGTGATGATTTCCCGCGAGTATGCATTCTCATCCCAACGATCGAAGCTACAACATGCTGCCAAAATCGACCCGCGATGAAGAAGTTCAATGGGCATTGATGACGATTGTGACAAGCTTTTATTTAAGTTGACTTGGTGTGAGATGACTCGACTTCATGTGTTCTCCAGCATTTCTCCTGACAATCAACCAATAATAACACCGGTTCGTTTCGACGGATTAATCCCCCTTTGCAAAAATGTCAGAGCGTTAGCAAAATTAATTGAAGACTGAAAAGTAGAAAATCGTTTATTTATAATAAGTACATTTTTATAATTATATTTTTATAATTGATTTATAAGAAGTACATTTTTATAATTATATTTTTATAATTTATTTATAAGAAGTACATTTTTATAATTATATTTTTGTAATTTATTTATAATAAGTACATTTTTTTAACAAGCTTTTATTTAATGTACTGAAAAGTAGAAAATAATTTTTTTTACCAAGTCACCTATACGAGACTATAAATAAAAGCTTGGGGCACTCAAAATCTTTAATTTGCATGAATCCGTTAACATATCAACTGCATTTGATTCACTGTAAAACAACCGTAGATTTCCCAAATAAAAATCCCAAAACTGTGTGTAAACGTGTGATGATAATTTCTCTAATTACTATTTTGCCAAATTGAATACGGTTAATGAAACTGAATTTATCAAACTTATTAAAGATTTAAAAAGTTGAGCGCCCGAAGCTTTTATTTATAGTCACATATAGGTGACTTCGTAAAAAAATTAATTTCTACTTTCTAGTTCATTAAGGGGGGATTGTCTTTTTTTTCGCAAAATTTACCGCTTTTTGGGAATTTTTTTGTGAAGAAAGTATACAACGGAAAACTTGTGAAACTTGGCATATAGTTTTATTGATCTGTTTACTACATACAAAAAATTTTTTAAACAATTTCATCAAAAAATCCGCCTCCCACCCCCCTCGACGCACGATGGTCCTTTTTTGATGGTGTGCACGATTACAGCCTTCACGTTCATCCTGCAACAAAAACCCAAAAAGCATTTTACTTTAGACACATATAGCTATCGTTCGATGAAGGGGAAAAAAAAATTGACGATTTGGTGACGTTTTGAACTTGAAGTATCGATTTTTCGAAAAAAATTGATCGATTTTTTGTTATAAATAAAAAACTATTAAACGTATTGCTTTTTTGCTTCATCAAACGATAAAAGGATGTCAGCTGAGCATTCTGTCCAAATTTGAAGGCAATCGGTTGAATAGTTTTTGAGAAATCGTGCACACCATCAAAAAAGGACCATCGCGCGTCGAGGGGGGTGGGAGGCGGATTTTTTGATGAAATTGTTTAAAAAAATTTTTGTATGTAGTAAACAGATCAATAAAACTATATGCCAAGTTTCACAAGTTTGCCGTTGTATACTTTCTTCACAAAAAAATTCCCAAAAAGCGGTAAATTTTGCGAAAAAAAGACAATCACCCCTTAAATAAAAACTTGTTTATTGTTTCTTATATTTCAGTCGTGTATATACTGTGTGCCGCTATGGTTTTTATTGATCGAACATGTGTAATAGGATCCTAAGTGACTAATTATCATATATTTATCTTACGATTATTGTTGACTTGCATTGTTTGTCGTTCCTGACTAACACGTGCTTTTATACACTGAGAAAAACAACCAATTGAATCAAAAGTGTATATTGGTTGATTCAAATAAATGTCTGATCGCGGAGTGCCACTGATAAATGAGATTGTTACAATACTATAAAATATCGGAAAACGTGATTGATTCAATTAACATATTATTTTATTTGAAAATCTCTTCTATTCTCTGAATATCTACATTATCCTTCAAATAAAATTATATTCTATTGGAATCATTCTATATACAATTGGTAGATGTATGGATGAAATAATCAAGCAGTTGCTACATTTTTTATTTCGTACAAAAATATAATCAATAGAATGAATTATTTCTGTACTACATCGAAACGAATATGCCATGAGACGTAAGTTTTTCATTTTGTTTTAAATCTTAAATAAAAAGTGAGCATTAAAATGATCATCCACGATAATAGTAGAGAGAATATCAGATATCCAATGGAATATCGATGGACAGAATATCAGATATTCAACTGATAAGAACAGATACTACACTTTGATCTTAGCCACCGGCCAAGAAGCGATACTCTTTAGAGTTTCTCCGGGGTTCAAGTAGATTTTCGGTTCGCGCTACGCTTACGAGAAACGAGCGCGCGTGCGGCTTCTAGCGGTTACTCCGAGAACTACGGGATTCTATACACCTATAATTCGGTGGCGCTCGGCCATGATTTGCTTGAATTTTTTCAACCAAATGCGCAAGAAACAAATGTTATTTTCGCATAATTTTTTAACCAATTCAGACATTTGCTTAAGGGGTTACCCCCACTTGCGATTTTGAAAAAATCGATTTTTTTTTATTGCATTTTTTTTAAGTATAAGTATGTGAGAATATGTCCTGAAAATTTCAAGTCGATCCGAACAAAATTGACTGAGATATGAGCGTTGAAAGAGCAGAATCCGCGTTGAAAGAGCGTTGAAAGAGAAACTTTAAACGCGTTTTTCTCAAAATGGCATTTCTGAAGTCGGTGACCAAGATTACTCGAACACTAATGAACCGATCTTCTTGAAATTTTGCAGGCTTATTTAACACATAAAAATGTAGTCTTTAATCGTTCGATTTTTTTTATCGAAAGAAAAAATGGCCTTTTTATAGCCAAAAAACGGGCGTTTTTTTTCGTTAAAATCGAACCATTAACTTTGACTGTCCGCCATTTTGTGAAAAATGAATATTTTTAAAAATCCTTCGATTAAAGACTAGTTTATACTTATATTTGACTAAATCCATCCGCATTTTTTTCTTCAGATGATCCACTTCGCCGCAATGTTGGTCACCGCAAACCGTGTATATAAAAACATTATTTCATTGACGGCCATTTGCCACTAAACAATGTAATATTTTTCAATAAAAAAATTACTGAAAGTTCTTCAAGATGTGTTTTTTAAGATGGTATATTGATCGATTAAAAAAGTTTTGTAGTTTTCTTTAAAAAAAATCATGAAAAAGGCCTTTTTTGCCCTACAAGTGGGGGTAACGCCTTAATATTTTTCAATCAAAATAAAATATTAATATTTTAACGAATAACGTACTAGAAAATCAATATCGGATATGGTGAAAAAAATGAAATAACATATTTACTCAATAGAAATTTTATCTGAATCAAACGAGGGAAATTTAATTTTTCTTGTGAACTCGAATCAACAATATTCATGTTATGAATTGAAACGCTTTTTTTGTTCGTTGCAGAAAATGCATTCAAAACTATATAATTTGTTCGCGATAATTTTTTAGATAGTTTCAATAATATATTGTTCTCGGCTAACAATATATCTTTTAAATGATGTTATTGAAGTTAATAGCGTTTTGTTCCGACTAATAAATCCGATGATTTACACCAACAATTTTACAATTGAATCAACGAAATTTCATTAAAAAACACCAATGATATTGGATCAATGATTTTTTTTCTCAGCGTAGTATTTATAAGTAGAATGCAGGCTCTAATGAGTTTGTATTTTATGTCTTCGTTTATTTTGCTGTTCCAGCCAAAATTATACGCAGCACATATGTTGTTTTGCGTGCTTTGTTTATGACGAATGGGCATTTGAGATGAATTTGTCGAGCGCAATGGAGACGTACTTGCTTCGATCCTTTGACGTAGACAGAGGAGATTGACTTTTGCTTCGCCAAGCTCGAAAAATCTGAACTCGAACTTGAACGAGCCAACTGTGTCACGCTTCGTCACGTACACCACCATCACGCGCCTTCTCCTACTGCACTCAACCAGCCATAGCTCGCTTATGAGAGTCCAACCACCGCGCAACGGCCGGAATTATCCCACGTTCGTGGCCTCCGGCCATTATTTACTTCCATATCGCTCTTGGATGTAGCGTAATTATTATTTCTACGCTCGTAACGTAATTAAGCCGCGAATAATGGAAGCATTATGCAACCGTGCTGGAACAGCTACTTTTTTCCTCGGAGCCCCCGCGGACATGTAAGAGACTTTGGACGGTCTTGCGAATTAACTACGGTGTTCAGTTATTGAGCCGAAATTAGATGCTTTCTTAGCAATCAAAATTCAACTGGCTACGGTTATGCTACTTCTTGCAGAGTCCGATTTTGGAAATGAGGCTTGGCTGAACTCGCAAGCTTGACATTGAGAAAATGGAATTTTTTTTATCAAGGGACACTTTGTCCTTGAAGGTTTCAAAGTTTTGTTAGCGGCTCAACATGAGCAGCTAGAAGAAGAGGAGGGATGCCTCTATGGACCAGGCATTGCCGATTAGCGGTAATTATAAACACATTTGTGTAAACACATTACCAAACTTTAAACGCGTTTTTCTCGGAAACACGTTTTTAAAAATGGCTGACATTCTCCCGACCGCTGTAATTAACATATCGACCTGAAATTTGGAGAGCATACTCGGAAAATACGTCTTCACGGAATGACGGATCGTTTTTTCGATAGATACATTTTTGCATTTATTATTTACCTTTTTATGCGAAAAAAAACGCGACAATTCGATTTTTTTTTAAATTGCCGCCATTTTCCGAAATTTGTACTAAACGAAAAACCCATCCGTCATTCCATGACCAAAGGGTCACAGATTGATAATATGCTTTGAATTTGTGTTTCAGATCAACAAAGAGGGGGCAGTGATGTCAGCCGTTTACCTCCCGCGATTTGAGGACCTGTTTTCGCGGAGCTGCAACGGCCGCCATTTTGGTTTTTTTTTTTTTTTTAAAATTTTTTTACGTTTTGTATATCATGAATAAAAGCAAGAAAAAAACCGCACTCAAAAAGCTTTACTCGTTTCCTTTAAAAAAAATAAAGTGTAAACACCTGAAATATGGCACTCCAAGGACAAAGTCTCCCTTGAACAGTTTTATAACCTAGGGTTTTATATTTAATTTGCAACAAAGATCTTGTAAATATTCGATAAATTGACCGAGTTGGGACGATTTTTGTGAATTTATGAGACATACAAAATTATGTTTTGTTAAGGCAGGATACCATTGTGACCAACGAAAATAAACGATTTTTTTGCATTCCGTTAAAGTATAGGTATATACTCAAGAATATGTGAAAAAAATTTCAAGCTAAAATATTGAACATTTTCCAAATTACAGGGGATTTAGTAGCGCAACAATTTACGGATACTAAAACTATCAATGGCATTTTTCTCGAAACGACTTTTCTCGACCTGGTCGGAATCATAACTCTACTTATAATTGTCCGATTTTCGTTTTGAAAAATCAAAATTTCCGTAACTGCAGTAGCTATCGTTGTACGTAGTCATTTTTTATTTAGTATTTTTTAGGCCCTCAAATGTAAGTAAAAAGTGCACCAAAATTACACTTTTTGGTGAACACTCGTTATTTTGTGATTTTTTTTTCTCGAAAAAAACATCTACGTACAACGAGAACTTCATTTATATAGATTATAGAACTTTTTTGTTTTTGTCTTCCAGACCAACCATTGTCCAGTTATCGATCCAGCCGTGAGACTATTTTTTTTATACAGCGATTTTTTATACCTCTATTATACCTTAATAACTTTATTGAATTTTAATCTTTTTAAATAAAGATTTACACGAAATAAGTTTAATACATGCCTAATAACATTCTTTCTTTCCAAATCCCAAATGAATAAATTAGCAAATTTAAAAAAAACGGAAACAACGACCTTTTCGGCTCGTCACAGTCCCCTTAAACGATGCAAGTCGTAAATCAAAATCGATTAGTCTGATTCACTGCAAATTCGGACAGAGTCTATACAATTTTCTATCGCATGACAGGATGATTCTTTAAATATGTCTGTCCATTCGTTTATAAGGAATGATTGAGGTTGTGTTTTTTTTTAATATAAAAAATCGATTTTTTTTCTACGTCTTGCCATTTTCGTAATTTTCAAAATTAGAAAGAGCTTGTTTTTGCGAAAATTCTACTATTATGCTAAAAGTAAATTTTGTCACTTTTAACTAATATTACATTTTTTAACAATAACTGCATAGTTTATGAATGTTTTTCGATTAAAAAAATCTTGCCAAGCTTAAGTGTGTGAAGACTAGTTGTGTGTAAAATCCTGACCCCATCATCCCAATACGCACACCATAAAAAAATATTAAAACTACCAGTTTTTTTGGCCACAAGATTATGCAGACCGATCAAATGGAAATTCCTTTTCATGCTTATGATGGACATTTTCCAGAACCTGGTTCATATTTATCGCCGAAAAATTTTGAATTTCGAAAGAAATTTTTAATTTTCAAGCCTGTTACCTTTTCGACGTTACCTAAACATCATTTACTCGCGTTCCCTCACACAACTTCAAAGTAAAGCTACATATATCATAAACGAAAGAATCACAAGAAATTTCATAATTTTTTCGACCCCGAAGCGTGGAGAAAAAAAATGGTAATACCGCACAATCGTGGACGAATCTGACTCGTTCGCATTTGCTCGTACGTATTCGAGCCGCGATGCTTCCTCGTTGGCCCACAGCCCGAGTACAATTGTTTCGTCCAACATTCAAGCACGTAACGAAAAAGAAAAAAAAACGCACACATGCCAAGCACACAGCCGGGTTGTGCATCAAGGTACGTAGTTTTGATGTGTTGGTGGATTATCAGGGAGTCTCTTGAGTATACGGTTTTAACATTTCTTTTCCGATTCCTGTCAAAGGGGGCGAGGAAAAAAATTTGGGCGATTTTCATGGTTTTTTTTTTAAGGAAAGATTTCTTCACCCTTTTTGAGACCCAAGGTATATTTTATTAATACTTTTGGCTGTTACATGGTATTTTTTATTTATTAATCTCTTCAAAACGGGCGTGATGTATAGCTAAAAACGAATCGTCCGATTCTGATGAAATTTAGTATACATTTTTCTAATCTTATTATCTAAAAATAAATCATGATCCTGAATGTTTTTGAAAATAAAAATATGGTATTCTTTTATTGCAAAATGTAGCCATTTTTCGGAAAATTCAATCTTTTTGTTTCAAAACGTACCATTTCATCGATTTTCAACATTTCTGACTTTTTCTTGGTTCATATTCGGCGTATGAGTGTGAATAAAAGAAAAATCTTTATTGGTTTTTTTGCAGATTAATCTCGCCAACGCTACGTGTCACGCCGTCTGACACATCCGCCGCAACCCATTTAGAAGACCGTAGCACACCTGCGCGATTTTTTAAGGACGAATAAAAAAAATACTATGTAACAGCCAGAAGTAGTAATACAATATACCCTAAACCTAATAAATGGTGAAGAAATATTTCCTTAAAAAAAAAATGAAAATCAGCTATTTTTTCCTCGCTTAATGGTATCTTCCCCCTTAAGATCTGGCGTTGTCTGAGCCGGAGCAAGTTTTACGTTCGAGTCTTAAGGTTTAGATTAGACCAAGTTGCGTCAACGTAGGGTTAAGGGCCACTGTAATTTACCAATGATTCAAAAGGGCCCTCCTTATGCTCCCAACAAAATACGGCCCTTTTTTAAAGGAATACCTCAGAGACACGCCATAAATACGATCTTGAAAGGATTTCCCTTTTTCAGCTTCAAGAGTCCCTTTTTCCTCGATCTACGTGTCTTCGGGCCTGCACTTAATGGCCGGTCTTCCTACTTGCAGACGTTGATAACGAGAAATAGATAGATTTATTAGTGAGCTAGGACCAAGCAGCGTCCTCTCACACGCAATCCTCATGATACATGCAACTTACAGGAAAAAATACAAAAAATAAAAAAAACTCGATACAAAAACAACAATAAATCACTCGACATAATGCAAAACCATATGAAAATAATAAAAATAACAAAAAGAAAGACACCGAAGCACAAAATGAAAAACAATGCCCGGTGCATTGACACAAAATAAAAATAAGATGAAAAACTAAGAAAGATAATAGAAGAAAGTAAGGGAGGCAAGAGAAAGGAGCAATCCGCTCGAAACTCTGCATTGTCAGATAGTACCCTCAGCGAGCATTTTCTTAACCTTTCCTTAACTCTTAACATTGAAATCTTGTTTCCTTAAAGCTAATATTCATGTTCATATTTGGGGGAAGTTCATTATAAAAATATGCCTCTAGATATGGAAGGCATGCCTCAAATATTCGGTACTTAAATAATCCTATGATCTTAACATGTAGAGAGAGATGATGATGATGATTTATGAATGCACTAGGACTAATTGTCCTCTGGCATACAATACAAAATCCAAAAGATACAAAATTTAAAAAATGCAACATCCAAAAAATCCAAAAATACAACCCCCAAGAAATACAAAATCCAAAAAATACAACATCCAAAAAATAGAAAATTCAAAAAATACAACATCGAAAAAATACAAAATCCAAAAAATATAACATCCAAAATGTACAAAATCGAAAAAATATAAAATCCAAAAAATACAAAATCGAAAAAATATAAAATCCAAAAAAAATACGACATCCAAGAAATACAAAATCCAAGAAATACAACATCCAAACAATCCAAAAAATACTAAATCCAAGAAATACAAGAGAGAGGGGGAGGGGAAGAGAGATGAAAAAGCGTTCGAACAGCGCGCGTCTCGAAGAAACGACGAATGGAACGCACGATGCGTCGTCGCGTTCCTGCGTACGTACGTAAGTAGGCCGGCTTCCTTGTCCCGTTACCTCACGACGAGGGACACGTGTAATAATAAGACATTACCCGCGTGGTTGACTCGCACGAGGCCACGAGGAGGGCGCTTTTGCCTCCAGTAATGTCTCGACTCCTTCGAGCCTTTTATCCTTCGCATATCCTAATACATACCTTTTCCTATTTTCATCACTTTCAATAGTTTTTGATGGAATTGATGGAGGATAAAAAGAATCTCAGCACAGGATGTGGAGACTGCTGATCCATCCCTTTGACATATCGATCGAGCTTTTTTTTTCGTCACCAATCATCGTCAAATTATTTCTTATTAAAATGTTCGTATCGGGGATACTCTCATTGAATGGATCGCCGTGAAGTTTAGTTGAGGAAATAGTTGGTATTATAATAATGGGGAAAGGAATGTTGAATTCAATTAATTAAATGATTGAGATCTTTTTAATTTGGAATTTATGTTAATAAATTAATTGTACTGTAAAAAATGACAATGCAGGATGGCGGTAATATTTAAGGAGTTAGGCTACTGTGAAACTGACGAACACTCGACGAAACTATATTTTCCAAAACGGTGTACACGATTTCCCCATATCTACCGCAAGGATTGACTCTAAATTTGGTCAAACCATTCAGTATAATGGTAGTTTAGTCTTGACCGACGTTTTTGTTTTCAACATTTTTTTCTATAACTTATTAACAATAATGACGTCATTTTATCTCGAAAAAAACGAGAAAAAAAATTACAATTTTTTTCATGATTGAAAGACGACAACGGAAAAAAGCTCGGTCAAAAAAGCTCTGTCAAAAAAGCTCTGTCAAAAAAGCTCTGCCAAAAAAAGCTCTGCCAAAAAAGCTCTACAAAAAAGCTCTGCCAAAAAAGCTCTGTCAAAAAAAGCTCTGCCAAAAAAAAAGCTCTGTCAAAAAGCTCTGTCTCGGCCAATATTGTATATTTTAAGGAAGAAAGCGTCTTTTTTGTTTCAGGCGAACCGAGTGTCGAAAATCAAGTACACCGTTGAGTCCCTCACGTTCAGAGGTCCCTTACGAGATTGTTTATAACTGTTTGAATTGTCAATATTTTTCATGAAATTTGTAACACAAATTTGTTAATGTACATACAAATAAATGTCCGAAGCATTTTTTAATCATTTTACTTATTCCTACAAAATTATTTTTTTTTAATAACCCTCATTTTCGTGCCCTTGCCTAACCCCTTGATTGACGGAATAATTGTAATGATAGTGACACGAGTGAAAATATGAAATTCAGTCAATCGATTTTTTACGATATTTTTAATATGTGTAAATAATAAATAGATCCTGAAGGGAAACTGTTTTAAGGTCTTCTTTACTCTGAATTGTTTATGAGAAGGGATCGTAGGTGGAATTGGGAGGAGAGGAAGTTCAGTAGCTTTCAGATTGAGTAGATTCAGAAGGAAAGGGCCCTGGAAGCGAGAGTGAATTTCCTTCGACTTACCATAGATAAGTTCGTTCGAAAGGCGAAGCCAATAGAGTATATACCGACGAGAGGAGACGCTCTCACGAGCGTCGATGTATTTTACCACGCTACAACTCTTCGTAATAATTGGTTGAGTAAGAAGAAAGCGGCCTTGCACTACTTTCTTTCTCGCGTTAGATAACATCGACGGTAATACGTAGTTTTCTCGGGGCCGATGCTCTCACTGTGTGTATACTGTTACTATACCGAGATGCTTGTACTAGTAAGTAACGGATCCGAAGTCTCCTGGTAGGCGTTTGCAGATAAATGCGTCCACGAGATTTCTCGTCTCGTCGAGATGTTTTTTTTCTCTTTTTTTAAATCTTTTTAGTTTGCATCGATATTTTATTCGAATAGGGTAACCGGGCAGTGAATGGACGAATAACGACGTGGGATTTAGATGGACGGTAAAATGAAAATGTGATGAGAACTAGTTTTTCAACCCCCAAGGAAAGGTGTGTCGAGGGGTGTTTTTGACATTTCACCTATGAGCAGTCCACTGATCTGAATGAAACAAAAACCAAAATTCTTCTAATAGAAAGCGATGGAAAATCCACTATAGTAGTATTAAAAAAGTAAACTTAAAGGGGTGACCGCCATTTTGAAAATTTCAAAAAATCGGAAGCAAGCAAGACTTGAAGAAATCGATGATGATGAGCAATCAGGAGGGATTTTGTACGGTGCACGAATTGCCGATTGAGTTTAGGTAAGAGTTTTTCCTAGTATAAACTTCAAACGCGTTTTACTCCCAACAACGTTTTCAAAATCTAGCTCCATCGTATCTCTAAAACTAATAAACCGATTCTCTTGAAATTTAAACTACATATTGTAACCATGATTCGCAACAAGATGACCCTCGATGGTTTTAAAATTTTGATTTCTACTCTTTTTTTTGCGAAAAACTGCGAAAAAACGCTTTTTTTTTTACTTTTTTCGTTTTTCATCTGCCATTTTTTTTTTTATTTTTTGATAAAACTTTATATCCGAGGGTCATTTTGTAGCTGGTGTCATACTGAATCTAATGGACTTTGATTTTTTTTCTTCAGACAAGCCGTTGCCGAGTGGTGATGGAGCTACCCAGCCCACCTATTTTTGCGGCGTTACGTTGAACTATTACGGCGTTACGTTACGTTACGTTACGTTTTCGTACTTGAAAATGAATAAAAATAAATTTAAACATTTTTAAATGTATTTCAAGACTTTTTTTATCAAGCCCAACAACTTTTATGTTCATATATTTTATAAATCCTCAAAAAAAATCGCGAAAATAGCCTTTTTTCGTGGCTCCAAAGTGGACTGGCGCCTTCCCAGGTAGGGAATGAAAAGGCTGACGATGGAAACAAACTTATGCGAGCCTTGTTTCACCGAGCCTGAGTGAGACAGACCTTGGCCAGGTTTCATTGCATCGTTTGGAGCAGCCTGGAACCAAGACTGGCTGCTTAGCCTAAACTCAGGGTTATTTCAAGCTTTATTCAGCCAGTGAATTTTAAGGCTAAAAAATCAAGGCTGGATGTAGGCTTGTTTCAGATTGTGATAAAATAAAATAAATATTAAATAATATTTTTTCTGTACTTTTATGAAATAAAAAATTAGCAATAAATTTGTCGGGTGCGAAGGCACGAAAAAAGAAAGCGAAGGAGGCAGCTCGGAACATTTAAACATATTCTCTTATCGATATTTATGAGATACACAAAAAAGTTTTTTTCTCGTCACACACAGATTTCGTATATACTCACTCTCTGGAGTTTGCGTACACTCTGTGTATTACGTGTCCCATAAACAATAAATAAAATAAAGTATTGTGTTTAAAACATTTTTCATATATATTTTATAACAAATAATATAATGAATAATAAATATATATAATAAATAAAATGAATTCTTTACAAATTTATTAAATTTACCCCAATGTAGAATATAGAAAACTAAAAACAGGCCATATAGCCTCGAGAAGAGTTTGGGATAAGCCTGGTCATAAATGCTCGTGAAGACTTCATTAAGGCTCGTTTTGAACCTTGTTGTTTCGTCGTTTCAGGCTGAGTACAGGCTTTTTTACCAGCCTTTGTTCAAGCCTGTGTGCAAGAGCCTGAAACCGCGTTATCATTCAGAGGTTCAGCGAGGCCTGAAATCAGGCTAGTGCTCAGCCTGAATTAAAAAATGTGAGCCTTGTTTCAGAGCTTGGCGAGCCCTTTTTTCATCGTCAATTCCTACCTGGGTTAACAACACCTGTGATTTTTTTTGCTAAATTATAGTGATTCGGATTTTAATCGATAATTCCCATTATTGACTTATTTCAAATATAAATCAGCTATCGTCCATTCACTGATCGGTTTACCCTACTTCTGGATACCCCCTTCCCAAAACAGTTAATTTTTTCGCATTTTCATTTATGCTAACAGCGATGAGATATTCGGCTTCTCGTAATTGCTCCCCACTAATCATTCAATCGTAACAACTATCGAGACCCGACGCCACAATTACAAATCCACCACGAAATACTTCCGCCGAAAAAATTGATCGATATTCCTCGTTTTCTGGAGGACCCGTAAGTGGATCGACATTCCACGTCGAGTTCAGTGGGTCAAGGCTGTAGGGAGAGAGTTTCGAAGGAGTTTTATTGCTTTTTCGTGGACTCGCGTATCCAGCATTCGAGGGAACTCGCATAGGGATACGGTCTCTCGTTCACCGTGGTCTCGAAAGAGAAGGTCCATGACCTCTTCACGATCCGAGTGGAGTTGGTCCACTCTCGAATTGAGCATCATGGAGGATACGAACGAGAAGAAGAAAAAAATATATAATAAAAGGAGCACCGAAAGGAGGAAAAACAGAAGGGGCAGAAGAAGAAGAAGAAGAAAGAGAAGACACCGATTGTAACATCCGCTTCGTATAACACTTTGCTGAGCGAGACTCACGTCTTTATTGAGTTACGTGAGTTACGTGGAATTGCGTCAGACCAGCATTACATATGAGAATTGGACAATCGTCGAAAAGTTTCGGTCAAACTATCCAGGTATACTTACATACAGGGTGTCCTGTTATGAATGGATAATCCTGCAACTGATCGATATATCAGATTATGTTCTACTCTATGCTGGAATTTCAATTCAGTAAAAACCCCACGGTTTTTAAGATAAAAATCATCTGCTTTTGGCTTTTTGCATGCCATTTCTACAAATGATAACTTTTTTTTAAAAATACTCTTGGTTATTTGTTTTATCTAGAAAAGTCTTCTTTTGAACCTTAAGGGGAGATGTACACCTAGGAAAAAAAGTTCATTTTTGTGAATTTTTTCAAGGAAAACTATTTGAAATTTCGGATTGGGGTTTTAATTATCTAAAAGTATATACATTCAAAAATATATTTAATTTTCTTTATTTAAAAATATCAAAAATATACAAGGATATTGTATGATCCTTGGAGCGTCGTAAAAAATCTGCGTATACGGTACCCACTGGCGTTTCTTCAAAAATCATCTGAAAATAAAAACCAAAAAGATTATTAAATTAAATACTATAATCTAGTACTTGTCATAGCCGATTTTGAAAATATCGATTTATGACAAAATGGCGGACGTTTGAACATAAATAGTGAGTTTTGGGCCAAAAATTAGTTACTATTTTGCCTATAAAACAAAAACTAAGTAACGGAAAAAAAAAATCCTATGACAAGTACTAGATAATGGTGTATAGAATAACCACGAAAAACCTCAAGGCAATCGGTTCATTGGTTTTCGAGAAATTTTGGGTACCGATTTGAAAAACGTGGTTTTGAGACAAACGCGTTTGAAAATTTGGGAATGAATAAATCATGAAATTTGTCAACTTACATGGAATCATCGATACCAGGCCAATAGTGTAGGTCCTCTACGGTCGACGGAATGTTCATAGCTTCCAAATCCTCGACCTCGACCATCTAGGTGTATATCTCCCCTTAAATGTTAAGGAAACTTTATGAAAAAAAATATCTTATGTAGAATTTTCATACAAACCAATTCGAACATCTGACTTTGATAGCCTGCGATGTCAAAAAAATGTACTATGCATATTGTGCCAATTACTTTAAGGGGTCTTCTCACTTTAGACGTTAAAAAAGGCTATTTTCGGGAATTTTTTGACAGGTTTGTATTATAGATATTGATATAAAAGTTGTTACACTGAAGGGCGGGGTAATGTTAGCTCGACGAAAAAAAAGCATATTTTCAAGAATTTTTTAGGCGATACAGGTAATTCTGGTTTAGTTAATCAATTTTCATATAATAATACAACGTCTGAACTACATTTTCCTAAATTTTCATTGCAAAATGATGATAAATAAACCGTTGGCAGCAAATCTCCGCAGGCGCCTCGAAAAAAAAGTTGTTTTGCGGTGTACGCTACAACTCGTCACTGTATCATCTGAGACAAAAAAATCAAAATGCTTTTATTAGGTGAGATGTTTCCCGAGGTAATTCTGCCGAGTTTTTTATGTTTGTGAAAATATGTTTTTTTTTTCGCCGAATTAACCTTACCCTGCCTTTAATAAATACACTTTTGAAACACATAATTTTGTTTTTTAATTTAAGTCACTATTTACAGACGAAAATGGTAGTTAAAAAAATGTCCTAAAAAAATTGTAGGTCTGCGCTGTTGATGAAATCCCGGAGATGGATCATCCGAAAAAAAAAAATCAAACGGTTTTAGATTTAGTATGTAATGGCTATACCGCATATCATACGATTTTTTATATTTACAAAAATAACAAAATGCGCGACATTTTTCGAAAAAAAAACGTGTTTTTTCACCGGTTTTGGCAAAAAATAGTTTAAAAAATTAAAATTAAAAAAATCTTTGTTATGCGCTATAGCTATAGTTGTAAAGAATATGTGGTTGAAATTTGATAAGGAACTTTCCAGTAGTTTCGAAGATTTTATTGACAAAGCCGTCGACAAACGTAGTTTCGAGAAAAACGTGTTTAAAGTTTGTTTGGGTTACATAAATACATTTTAAACAAAATGTATTTTGAAAGTGTATTTATTATGGGAAGGATAGGGGTTTCAGCGTGAAAAAAAAACACTTTTTTCGATTTTTTTTCATCCATATGGATAGAGTAAATTTATTGAAACCTTTTGTACATTGTTAAGTGTCATTTCAAGAACATTCCGTGAAATTTGTACGCGAAAATATCCACAAACAAGCCGGTGACAAAGCTTTTCCAAGAACGCCATTGGAAAAACACGATTCGCGGTGTTCACTGTATCTCAGCTAGAAATTATCTGAAATCAATTACCATTAAAATTTAGTCAAAGTATCATCAAATCCTCCCTCAAAGTCTTTGATAATTTTTTTTTTCATTTCTAAATTTTTGGTGATCATGTAAAGTGAAAAGTGCTATTTTTCACGAAAAATTCCGCCATTTTGCGGGTGGAAAACCCCCTGAATGTAAAAAAAAATCTCGAACTAACCGTTGGGGGGAGGTATTTTATATTTAGAAAATGTGCACCAAGTTTGAAATGATTCGGTCATGTAGTTTTCAAATGGCAGTGAACGCGGACTTTTGAAAAGTGGTTTCGAGAAAAACGCGGCACCGGCTTGTTTGTGGATATTTTCGCGTACAAATTTCACGGAATGTTCTTGAAATGACACTTAACAATGTACAAAAGGTTTCAATATATTTACTCTATCCATATAAATAAGAAAAATTCGCAGTGTTTTTTTTTCACGCTGAAACCCCTACCCTCCCCTTAAGTGTAACAACTTTTATATCAGTATCTATAATGAAAACCTATCAAAAAAATTCATGAAAGTAGCCTATTTTCAGCGTCTAAAGTGAGTAGACCCCTTAAAAAATTGCTTAGTTATTGTTGATGCAAATTATTATCTTAGTTATTGTTGATGTTAAATTATTATCTTAGTTATTAGAACAAAAAGTTGCTCAGGTATTGTTGATGCAAATTATTATTGTTGATGCAAATTATTAAACAAAATGGCATGCGAAAAACCAAAAGCAGATGATTTTTTTCAAAAATTAACATAAAGCCCAAAATCTCGAAAACGGTGGGACTTTTACTAAACGGAAATTGCAGAATATAATAGGACATGATCTGACCTACCGACAGTTGCAAGATTATCAATTCATTACAGGACACCCTGTATATATATATACACACATATACACATATACTTATATAAATGTATATATATATATATATATATATATATATATATATATATATATATATATATATGGCTATTGTGTATATGAATATATACGGCACATGCATATGAATGGGACACACATGTGCGTGACTGCGGCGTAAAACCGTTAGAACCTCGCCGACGTTCCACCGTGTTTGGTGGACAAATTTGCGTGATGCTCGAACCAAGACACGAGAACGGTTACCATACCGTAGGAGAGTCTTCTTTACAGGTGTTGTTTCACATTTTCGTATTCAAGTTCGCTTTTTTTTTCCCCTCCTGTGCACAAATAACTTGGCTACGAAAGGTATTGTCTCAGGACGTGAGAAATCTCACGACGCGAATACGATAAAATTGTATTCGCTTCCTCTTGAGACCGTCATTGTTTTTGTGGACATTTTTTTAAACGTACTCGCGACGGTGCTTACTATGCCGGGCACAGTCGGCATATTCTGTTTGGAAGAGAATACAATGAGGAGACGTGTGCGTTTGGATGTTTGAAAATGTACTTGTACTTGAGGGGAAAAAAATTATCATGGGGCAATCCGCGCAACGGAGCAAAAAAAGACACTTTTGGTTTGGGACTCTCGGTCTTTTTTCATGCGTGAAGCTTTGGATACGTGGACGGCAGGTGAATTACTTTTTTAGGCGACGCACTGCGAGAAGATAAATTGCGAAATTCGGATTTTTTTGTTTTTTGCGTCTGAACACTGCTATAGGAGGCAATGGATGAGAAATATGTGGAGTCAGTTGATCGACGTGATAGGAAGCATATTTATCAAATGTAGTTTGAAGCATAAATTATTAAAATAGTTAGTGAGATTGGGAGATCCCTTTGAGCAGCCGAAAATAAGCGAATTTTAAGGATTTTTTGTGTGTCGAAACTATTTATTCTACATAATTGAAATTTTATGCACATATTATGTTTTATGCACATATGAAATTTGTTTTGATTTGTTTCATCGAAATGTTTCATAAAAAAAATTCATAAAAATGTTTCATGTTTGATTTGTTTCATAAAACAAATTACGAAATGTGTTTTATGAAATTTTATGCACATGAGATGTAATAACATCTTTTGATTTTCGAAAGAATTTTTTTTTTTCATATCAAGGGAGACTTTATCCTTGGAGTGCCATATTTCAGGTGTTTACATTTTATTTTTTTTAAAGGAAACGAGTAAAGCTTTTTGAGTGCGGTTTTTTTCTTGCTTTTATTCATGATATACAGAACGTTAAAAAAAAATTTTTTTTGAAAAAAAAAACCAAAATGGCGGCCGTTGCAGCTCCGCGAAAACAGGTCCTCAAATCGCGGGAGGTAAACGGCTGACATCACTGCCCCCTCTTTGTTGATCTGAAACACAAATTCAAAGCATATTATCAATCTGTGACCCTTTGGTCATGGAATGACGGATGGGTTTTTCGTTTAGTACAAATTTCGGAAAATGGCGGCAATTTAAAAAAAAATCGAATTTTCGCGTTTTTTTCGCATAAAAAGATAAATAATAAATGCAAAAATGTATCTATCGAAAAAACGATCCGTCATTCCGTGAAGACGTATTTTCTGAGTATGCTCTCCAAATTTCAGGTCGATATGTTAATTACAGCAGTCAGGAGAATGTCAGCCATTTTTAAAAACGTGTTTTCGAGAAAATCGCGTTTGAAGTTTTGTAATGTGTTTACACAAATGTGTTTATAATTACCGCTAATCGACAATGCCTGGTCCATAGAGGCATCCCTCCTCTTCTTTTAGCTGCTCATGTTGAGCCGCTAACATCTCCCGCTGCATTTCGAGGACAAAGTCTCCCTTAAAAGCAGGCAGCTGTTTTGGCTTTAGAGAACGTTGCCGCCTGAGTTGTTCCACGGCGTACAACCTAGCGTCTGGCCCATTGATCTGAAACATCAGAGCCAAGGATTTTCAGATACGCAAGATTCACACGCTCTACGTGAACCTAAAAAATCCAAAGAAAAGTCAGAATTCGAAAAATTGTACGTGTTTGAAAAAATGTTTTATTAAGGATGGAATTTTTATTATAGTATTTGTTAATGAAAAAGTAGTTTTTAATCCCCAATGAGTGAACATGCGTTGTTTCGTCCTGCCCAAAATATTTTTCTTCGCAGGTTGCTTAATATTTAATGAAAAAAATATATTGAAAATAAGAAAGAAAAAAAACCCTATTTTCCTTTGAGAAGTACGGCCTAAAGATTGACCAAGAATTTTTTCAGATTTTTTTCATTGACAATTGTTGGTTTGGTAGTGCAAAAACGAAAACGACTTAGGTTCACACGATTAAGGTGCCTCAAATACCTTCACGGATTGAGGGTTAAAAATAACTTTTGCGAACTATAGGTTCACATAGACGGTAATTATATTATCTTAAAGTGTGGAAAATTCGAAAATGATCGATCGGATAGTTTTTAAGGGGTTACGTGGGTTTCGAAGCCAAAAAAGCATATTTTCTCTATTTTTCTAAAATATAATATATAAATTATTTTATTCAAAATGTTAAGCACACAAAAAAGCAACATTTCAACAATATTAAAAAAAAATTCATCCCAAAATTTGGGAAATTCAGCCGATGGGATTTGGTTTCCGGAGACCCCTAAAAAAAGTGTTCTCGTGGTGGTCAGGATAACTCATGATAGCTTAATCTGAAATTAAAAAAACAATTTTTTTCTGTTTGGAGATAAGTATAGCTCGTGATTGAACAAAGGATTTAAAAAAACATTGAAATTTGAATTTTTGACAGAGTTGTATGCAAAATAGTTCAATTTTTTGTACAATTTACACTACGCCTTGTAAAATTAGTTGTAATCGAAAAAAAACCTTCGTTCAATCACTAGTCAATGATATTTTGAAGAAGTGTGTAAAATTTCAATGAAATCAGTGCATTCGTTTTTGAGAAATCGTGTCCACCGATTTCAAAAATAGTGTTTTGAGAAAAATGCGATACACCTGCGTCGCTCCCGACCGGGCTTTCCGAACGGGGGGAATTCCCAAAGGCTCTCTCCCCCGGACTTTTACTCCGATAGACTTAAGGGGTTAGGCCACTGCAGAGGCCGAAAAAATAGGCTTTTTTGGGGGTTTTTTTTCTAAAAAACTACAAAATAAATTGAGATCACAAAAAGGGTGTTTATCATACATTTCAGTGACTGTATACAATAATTTTTTTGAAGCGATTAATTTCAAAATGGCGGCTGTGCAGCATTTTTGCGATGACAAACAGCTCCTGTAATTTTTTAATTACAATGAGCCAATGCATTTTTTCCATTATATATAATAACTGCTATAGAAGTACGTAGGATTTTTTCGATATATTGATTTTTAGCCAAATGGCGCACTTCTAAAGTGAAAAGTGAAAAATTTTCTTAAAAAATCGTCAGATAATTGTTAATAACAATTGAGCTGGGCAATATAAAGAAAAATCCCACATACTTCCATAGACAATGTATTTTCCAACATATATTCAACATTTCAAGTGAATCGGTTGAAAATTGCCTGAGTTATGTCTCCGGCCAACTTAAAAAATGCAGTTTTGAGATAAACGCTGCACAGCCGCCATTTTGAAATGAATCGCTTAAAAAAAATTGTTGTGTACAGTCACTGATATGTATGATAAACACCCTTTTTTGTAATCTCGATTTATTTTGTAATTTTTCTGAAAAAAATCCCCAAAAAGCCTATTTTTTCGGCCTGTAGAGTGGCCTAAGGCCTTAAAACTTTCGGAGAATATTTTACACATATAGTACTGATAGATAATAAAATTTAAAAAAAATGGATTTTCTGGAATTTTCAAACCCACTTAACCCCTTAAGTTATCTTGTACGAGGTTCACGAAATTACCTACCGGTGAATGACCGACTGATTAATCTGCGACTCCTGGGCCATAAAGTAGTCCCTCAGCTCCGTCGTGGAGTTCATTTTCGGCCATAAACTCTTTTTTACGTTTAAAGGGATCTCCCCCCCTTGATGTGATCTCAATCCAAGCACAGACATCTCGAAAAAAATCTATATATTCAACGATTTTTTCAATCCTCCAATGGCTGATACATGTTGCATCTATATATCAATACATGCTATGATCCTTAAAAAAAGGACACGTGCAAATTGTATCTCGACGAAAATACAGCGCGATAATCTCATTCTTTCTCCTCGTGAAATCGAACCGGTTACCCAAATCTGTAAATAAATCGCGACGGATCGTAAATCGATAAGAATTATTAGCGTCGTTCGCAAAGAGCGATGCGCGGTATATCAGGACTCACAATCAGTTAACTACATTCTTCACTGTAAGTATAAATCTTAGTAGTAGACAAAAATATTCAGGTATTTTTACGTAAATGTGCAAATTTACGAAAGGCAATTTGCATCCTATTAGATAAATAATATGGAATTTTGATGGAAAAGGATCGCAGAAAAAACTTTTTTCGATTCCTCAGTCTTGGGTCTATAGAAGGGATGTTTTTTGTTTCTCGATTTCATCCATTTCGAGTTCAGCAGGTTCCATTTACGATTCTTTATTTCTAACAAGGAACGTCACTTGAGTGTCTACTTTGTTGAAACTCATATATGCAATAGAGTTTTTTTTACGGCAGAAAAACGGCCTTAAGGAGAGAAACTACCCCTCTAAGAAAGACGTGTCACCCCTTAAGTACATTTTTTACAATACATCTATAGTGGATTTTTCTTCGCTTTACATTAGAAGAATTTTGGTTTTTGTTTCATTCAGATCAGTGGACTGCTTGTGGATGAAACTGCACAATCGACCCTTGACACGCCTTTCTTTGAGGGGTGCTTTCCCCACTTAAAGGAATTTTTCCGCCGATAGAAAAAAATACGTGTCTAATAGTTTTCAATGCTTTATCACATATATGAGTTTCAACAAGATCGAAGGCAGAACCGTTGATGTAAAAACCAGAAAGAATTCTACTTACTGGCACATGATCAGAACTTTCGATCAAAATTATTTCAGTCAAGTTATCTGAAATTATCAAAATTATACAGGGTGTCCCAGAACTGAATGCGTTACCTGAAATGGGGGGGTTGGGTGTGAAATTCTGAGTCGATTGATATAAGCATGTGTGGGTCTCATATCAACCCCTGAATTATTATTAATTTTTAAAGGAGGGCCAATCAGGTGCGCCCGCCTTGAAAAATTTATAATAATTCAGGGGTTGATCTGAGACCCACACATGCTTATATCAATCGACTCAGAATTTCATCCCCAACCCCCCCATTTCAGGGAACGCATTCAGTTCTGGGACACCCTGTACATGATCCTTCTCTATTCTTTGCACTTGGAAATTCGTCTCCACAACCAGACTCCTTCAGTTGCTTCCATTGATTTCTACAACATTATATTGCAACGGCAAGGCTATCAAACGTCCAGTTCAAACTAAGTTTCCAATGAAATTGAAGTTCGCATCGTTGGCATGAAACGATCTTTTTTTTCTCGTATTGCCCAATATCCTCTCGCACATTTAGGTTACAAAAATTATCAAAACACTTTTGAAGATCCTTGTCAGGGATTCGTAGCCTAAACCTGCAAAAAATAGTTAAGGTAGTGATACAAAAAAAAATTCTTTGCATTCAAAACATGCAAGCTTCTACACCATATTTTCCACCTGTTCCTTGAGCCCTGGAATGATTACAATAATTGTTCATGGAATATCGACTTGAATCATCCGGCGTTGGCAATCATTTGCTAAATGGAAAAAAATGGCTTTTTGAAAGCCGAACTGAAGTTGTTCGAGGTTAAAGTAGGAATAGAGGAATACGAAGAGGACGATGGGAAATAAGGAAAGAGGGTCAAGCAGGAGACAACGGAGGGACACGAACACTGGATCACTGGAACTTCCTCTCGGAGCGACTAATATACCGCTGTGGCTGCCCGTGTCTATAGTAGCGTATATATATACCGGGTGTCCCATTTTAATCTTACACCTGATTTATCTCGAAAAATACTGCTCCCATCAAGTATTGAGCATAACAAAACTTGTAGGGTTCAAAGTGGGACGTTAAAACAAATATAATTTTTGGTCCAAAATCCAAAATGGCGACGTCAAGATGGCTGACATGATTTTTAAAGATAGAAGCTCAATTTTTTTCTACGAAAAAATGTACCAGGCCAAAAATCCGACGAACCAACAATTTTTGTGGAAAATTTGTTTGATAACGTTCATAATTTTTAGACCAGAACACCATTTTTTTACTATTTTAGCGCTATCGAGAAAGTACCACGTGGAGGTATCGTCTTTGACATTTCTAGTGCAACTGTGCGTGCACTGAAAAAAAAAATTCGTTCATCCATCCAAAATTCAGTTGGTTTAACAAAATGTATCTTTAAATACGTTCAACTTGATTTTTGATTGGCATAACAAAACAGTATAGTTGGTGGTAAAATAGTATAGTGGTGTGAACTGTAGCTTATTTAGCATGTCTGAGCAAACTGTTAAAACTGTTGGGTTTGTTCGATAACCCAAACAAACCCAAACAAGGGTAAGTTTCTGCGGCTCGTCACTTCGGCTAAAAAATGGTATTCTGACCTAGAAATTATGAACGTTATAAGAAAGCTTTTCCTACAAAAGTCGTTTTGGCGTGATCAATATTTTGGTGAAAAAAATGCATGATCCCATTTTCAAAAAGCATATATATATATATACACACACCGGGGGACCCATATTAATCTTACACCTGATTTATCTCGTAAAATACTACTCCGATCAAGTATTGAGTATAATAAAACTTATAGGGTTCAAAGCGAGACGTTCAAAAAAATCTTATTTGACCCAAAATTCAAAATGGCGATTTTAAGATGGCCTACATCTTATCCAGCCGATTTATCTCGAAATACTACTTCTATTTTTAATGAATTAATAAATAATTTATCAATTATATTAATGTAATTAATTGTATAATGTATGTATATGTTATATATATGTATATGTATATATATATATATATATATATATATATATATATATATATATATATATATATATATATATATATATATATATATATATATATATATATATATATATATATATATATATATATATATATATATATATATATATATATATATATATATATATATATATATATATATATATATATATATATATATATATATATATATATATATATATATATATATATATATATATATATATAGGTAATAGGACCTACAGTCCTTTACCTATATATATACCGGGTGACCCATATTAATCTTACACCTGTTTATCTCGAAAAATACTGCTCCGATCAAGCATTGAGTATAATCAAACTTATGCCCGGTCACCCGGTATATATATATATATATACCGGGTGACCGGGCATAAGTTTGATTATACTCAATGCTTGATCGGAGCAGTATTTTTCGAGATAAACAGGTGTAAGATTAATATGGGTCACCCGGTATATATATAGGTAAAGGACTGTCCGCAGCCACACCGCATGTCCGCGAGTTCGAAGAGTCTTCCTGCAGCCGCCACCACCGCGAGACTTTATAAGTAGGCAAACGTAACTGTTTTATTAACCGTAAGCCCAAGCTACGCTCAACAAGAGTCACGGCTTACATAATCGAAAACACGGAGAGTGAAAATTGCGCGAGCCCGAGAGATCCCACTCTCGACTTTCGTTATCCCGAGATCCACCGATGTTGACCCGGCATCGACCTTCATTTCACGAAGAAAAAGAGGCGTTCCAGTTCCGTCCCAAAGGAAAATCGAATTCCCGCTCTTACGGTTAATCGACGATCGATAGTTCAATGGAAAATGTATTTCACGTCACATGTATACACGTCATCCACGGCAGGATGATTGGATGTCGATGGTCATTGGGCAATTGGCAAGCCAATTTGTGACCTGGTGAGGTCGAGCTGGATATTTGGGTGGACGTAGGTGAGAACAATTTTAGCGCGACCCGGTACGATCTACGGGATTTCTACCTGACCTAATGACAAGTCGATGGAGAATTTTTCAAAAATGAGCGTGTATCTGACTTTCCGATGGAATCGTTCTGGTCGGTCTTTCGGATGATTTACTTGATTAGCCAGCGCAGTGCCCTCAATGGAACCAATTCTTTGTTCATTTTCCAGAACGGCGGTTTTTTTTTATTCAAGGAGGTTGGAGCGTTAGCCATAATCCAAAATTCGATTTTTTTTAAATATATGTTTTGTCTACAGTAAACTGAGTCTTTACGAGTAAAAGAAAAATCACCGCCAATCTTTTTAGAACAATGTAAATTGATCGGTAATACCCTCTATTCATTGATCGGTAATACCCTCTATTCTACAGAAAAAAAAGAGATAATCTTCCAAACAAACAATGCAATTGGTAATGACCTGCCTCAATGCCCGCCTTCTTTTCCTTAATTCATTTCAGTTCAGGCCACAATTTTACTTTCTTCTCACTTTCGTCCTCGTAAGAGAGCTCGCGCACCTGTACTCGCTTTCGTACGTCCGCATAATACATCACACATAGACACACTCACACACACACACACTACAAGTGAATCTATACATATATGTGTATAAATACGGGCTGAGGTTGTACGACGAATACACCGGTGGATAACGTTAGGGCAAACGGTACACACCGGCGGACTGTTATATCCCGCAGACGAGCGAGAAGACGCGCCCGAACGCGGGACCCACTGGCCCAGCAAAGAGGCCTCAGCACATACACACGCACAGCCTTTGCTCGGCAATGTTAGGCAACCTCGCCAACCAGTCTTCCTCGCCTGTTCTTCCTCATCCAGAATTTGGCCAACCCATCATTTTTCGAAATGTCACATGGATCGCCGTTGCGTTTTTCCGCGTGGCCAATGCGGCAGCAATAAAGTATACGAAGGGTGACCGTTGATGGGGTAGGAAATTTTCCCGAGCGCAGTCGGATTCTTTCGAATCTAGTAGAGTGGAATGGATCTCCAGTCCCGAGACTGCAACGGGTGTAAAAACTGCTTTTCGTTTATACTGGCCTACATAACCCATCTTTACTCAGTCATTTTTGCAAACGGTATTTCCATACGGACAAAGTGAACCGAGGTGTTTTTATTGCTCGGGTATATTGTTGCGGAATCAGTTTTACGAGCTTCGAAACGGTTAGCGCTCCAATTCTCCAAGGGGGGGCTCGTCGCTGTTTCTCGACGTCTGGCAATAACGCCCACAGCAATATCCCGGTGTACCTTTCGTTTGTAAGAGTGAACAATAAATCGATTCGCGTTGGACGATCCTGCGAAACTCGGGAAACCCGATAGATAGCCGCAGGATTCACTGCTCCCGCCTCGTTCGTCATCCTGTGAATCTTTATTGCGTCCGGTTTACCCACGATAATTGGCCGCAAAGGGTATGACTTCTTTGTGCACGGTTAGGTCATTTTGGACGAAAGGTTCAAATGGTGCCAGGTCTCGAAGGGTAGATTGCTCCAATTTAAATGGTCGATCCTAGTCGCCATCAACCCATTGTTCGCAAGTGTACGTATATTGGAACTCACGTTTATGCCTGATCCAACACCGTCGTAGTTGATGACCCTGCTTATTTTTCCGCAGTGAACTTTTCCACAGCCTGCCTAAGTTCGTCTCTTGTTCAAACAGGCTCCGTCATTGGGGCCAATGAAAAACGAAAACGGCCGCCAGTGGCCAACGAATGGTGGTACTTCGTAGAGGTGGGAGAGACCATTTTCGTAATACAACAAAAGGAGTAAAGAGTCTTCAATGCAAATCGGAAAAATGTAGCTTTTCGAAAGAATTTATGAACACCAATTTCCACTTCGTCAATAAACGAAAACTTTTACTCGCCGCAGGAAATGCGCAATAGTAGGTGCCGAGTGAATGAAGAATTTTTGGTAATTACATCGATACCTTCAATGTGCATCATTAGTTTCCTGCTCCCAATGTAGCGGGCGATAAGAAGCGAGGGTGTGGGAGGAGTGGAAAAAAGTTGGGAGGGGTGTGAAAATTAAAATGGAACAGAGAATGCAGAACAATCGACAATTGACAATTGACAGGTGGCGAATTGACGTACTGCATAGAGTATAGGAGCAGGAAAGGTAACGGAGAAATGGAAGAATATTGGGAACCAAAGGAGCTCAGTGGGGAAACGAAGGAATTATGAGCAAGTATGAGGTGTGGGAATGTAGCGAAAAAAAGGCAATAAGACATACAGAGAGCTGCCGGATGTGTACGGAAGCGGAGGAGAGCTTGAAACAGATTTGTGGCTGCGAAGCGGTGAAGGGAGAAATCAGAGCGAGGGTAGTGGAAAAACTAGAAGAAGTGCTAGAATACAAGGGGGGGGGGGGGGGTAAGACGAATATGGTATTGACAAAATAGATCATAGTAACAACAAATGTAAAGGAGAAGAGCAGGTGAAGGGGGTCTAGGTGTAAACACCCTTAAAGGGTGTACCACGGGAATAAAAACTGCTCCAACTAGTTTCCTTCACTCGCCATGAAGTACTTCCGTTTCCTAAATGTCTGCTAAAAACTTAGACAATGTAAGGTCAGAATAGGGATGAAAGTTGTGCTTGGAAAGTTAATGGTTTTGGTGAAAATCCATGATCGACAATCCACTGGACTTGATCATTGGTTCAATTGCTGGATCATTGGCTATGAATTTCTAGCTTGATTTGTCCGGGAGTATATTTTTATCAGGATTTGCACAGGGATCTCAATATCCTGTGCTTGGATGAGAGGAAATGACCAGGAGTCGCTGACGGCCATGGTGAGATGAAGTATGGTGAACGACGAAGGAATCGTTATCCTGTCGCTCCTCTCTCCTTCCCTATTACTCCCTCTCGCTCCCTTGCTCCCTAACCCTCCCGCTGTCTCTACTTTGCAATTTCGTCGGCACCGATGATTATTGGTTTCACGGGGGAATTACGACCGGATGATGGAACCTATCCCACAACAAGGAAGTGATTCTCTGCGTATTACCAGCTTCTCTGGTACAAAGGAGCTCACCGATGGGTATGCATATACCTGTGATCGCACTATAGATCGTAATACAATGTACGATATCTTGAAAGAGTGGCACGAACGACTACTAGCGTCTGGCACGTTATTGTCCATCACTACCCTTCGTTCCATTTCTTGCTGAAAGCATACATTACGATATAACGTCAGAAAACAATTGATGTCAAGATGATCTACAGGTTTCTTTTTGGTTGTATGGTTACGCTGGGTCACAGCGTTTTATGTCATCCACCATGGACGCAGTAATGCAAGGGATAGCCAATTCGACAGCCTTTGTGTTGACGAAACCTGAAACTTCCATTGGGTGTCGAATGTTATTTTTGGCCAGCTCAGTTATAAGCTGATCCATTGACGGTCAAGCTACTGTCGTCTGCTATATTGTCAGGCGAATTTCTTTCGTTTTCACTTGCTAGTGCAAAACTGGATAGTATTTGATTGAAAAACCGTTTTGTATGAGAATGAAGACTCAGCAAATATGATGGTACATGCGTAGCGAAATGTATGGGATCGTCATTTAATCACGTGAGGTCTTCTGGCCACTTTTTAAGGCCCCCCCTCCCGCATGGTGATATGTGGTGAGGTTTCTGTTATCCAAATCCTCCCCCCCCTCCCTATTTGAGCCTCACGTAAATTATGGCCGACCCCACATCATCATGGGCGGGGGGGGGGGGGGGGCGCTCACAAAGTGGCCAAAAAACCTCACGTGATTAATGGACGATCCCTATGCAGACAAAAAAGACTTGGGTCAATGGAATTCTTCATTTGCAGGTGATCAACGAAATATTGAGGCATTAGGCTCTAGACTCTAGAGGCATTAGGCTTAGACTCTAGAGGCCGAAAAAATAGGCTTTTTCGGTATTTTTTTTAGGAAAACTACACAATAAATCGAGATTACAAAAAAGGGTGTTTATCATACATATCAGTGACTGTATACAATAATTTTTTTGAAGCGTTTATTTTCAAAATGGCGGCTGTGTAGCGTTTTTTCGATGACGTCTCCGTTTGCCAGGGTCCACGGCCGGACAAACGACTCCTGTAATTTTTGAATTATAATGAGCCAATGAATTTTTTAAAATTATGTATAATAACAGCTATAGAAGTACGTAGGATTTTTTCGATATATCGATTTTTCGCCAAATGGCGCACTTCTAAAGTGGAAAGTGAAAAATTAGCCTAAAATTTGCTTTTTGAGGGGTGAAACCACCCCTCGAAAAAAGGCAACTCTAGGGGTAATATAGCAGTTTCACACACAAGGAGTCCACCGATTTTAATGAAACAAAAACGAAAATTCTTCTAATCCGAAGCAATGGAAAATCCACTATAGTGATATTGCAAAAAAAATAAGGGGTGGTTTCATCCCTTAAAACCGTTTTTCCACCGATAAAAACAATACGTATCGCTTACTTTTCGGTGCTTTATAACGTATCCAAATTTAAACAAAATCGAAAGGTGTCACCTGAGGGATGTTCCTTGTTAGAGATTTTTCCCGGCCATAATCTTTTGCGACATCATTTTTGAGGTCTTAGGGGACCATTAAAAAAAATCGATTTTCCGAAAATTCTAGTGGCCTAACCCCCTAAGATGAAACACCAAAGCATGTGATTATTATAAGGATTCCCTAGCCCTAGGGAATAAATCATACTTAGTATGACCTAGAATTCCATTTTTTCCAATAACCGATTCGTTGGCATCCATCAATGATGGATTTAGTCAGTTCGTCATTTTTTTCTTCCGCATAACGATGCTATCAGCGAGCTGTGTTCTCTCGTCAGCATTGGCAGCCTTGGTTTCGTAGTTGTACCGCTGATGGACTACGCTTTGTCACAAGAAGCTTCATCCACTAGCGTCATCCATTATGACATGTACATTGACACGGATCCCATTTTTCCTTATAAAGGATTCGTTGGCATCCCTCTATGATAGATTTCTTCAGCATGACACTATCAGCGATCGCTGTGTTCTCTCATCAGCTCTGACAGCCGTGGTTTCGTAGTTGTACCTCTTATGGACTACGCTTCGTCACAAGAAGCTTCATCCAGTCGCGTCATCCATTATGACATGTACATTGATCCGGATTTTCAGGAGCTGTGATATCAAACTCCATACCTACAATGAACTCGTAGGTGCAAATTAGCAGCGTATCATTATCGACAATAATCCAAGAACGGTAACGCAACATCAACGCATCAATTCCATTCCCCAAGCCTGCGGGAATGATGCCTCTCGATCCTGCCGATCATACTCCGGTTCCTGGAGATTCGCGAGATTGCGTAATGACAGGCCAACTTGGACGAAATTCAGGAATTCCGAGTCTCCATGGCACCCCGCGTCCTCCTTTAACATCTTGTTTTTGTTGCGTGGTACTTGACGCACAGGTTTGTGACGTTAGTGGGATGATGTTGGAGAGGAAATAACAGACTGTATCCGCGTTGCTGGGTCTCCGGGTCCCCACGACGATCCTCCAGAAACGCCGAGCCAGAAAGGGAGTGAGAGAAAGAGAGAAAGAGGATGAAGAGTAACGAAGAGAGGAATAAGCAAGAGGACGAAGAGAAGGTGAGGAAAGAGAGAAGAGAATGGTCGAAGTCGTCGGGCAGAGCACAGTGCCCGGACAACGCTCCCGTAGCGTTGGGGCCAACTAACGGTCCAAACCACCACCACTACCACCATAGTCGTCAACACTAACACGCACCTTTACTACCTTAAGCATTTTATATGGCCAGCAGCATTAAAGGAGAGCCGCACACGAGGATCGCCTTGCCTGCACGACCACCGCGACCCTTTGCATCTACGGTCTCCACTCTTCATCCACACCTCTTTATTTTCCCTATTCTCATTTATTCTCTTCGCTCAAACGATTGCCTGCTACAAAGTATCTTCGCTGGTGAGTTTGATCCTCTGTGCTGGGAAGTTCTTCCAGCTCTTCTAGGTGGGAAAACCCTGTATTCGCTGAAAAATCGATGACACGCCATGGAAAGCAAGGATGGTTGATTGCAGCTTGTTCCACATTCATCGTTATGTGGAAATACCTGGTTATCATGAAAGCTGTCAAATTTTTCGATCACAAGCTACACCGAGAGACATGTTTGGTGTTCTCAACCATATTTGAACTATGTTTACATTTCCCTCGGGGGACAATAACATTTTATAGCCATAGTTACTGCCAAAAGTATAGTACTGCTTATTGATACTTCAGCAGTTGCATGAATTATGCACGTATGTTAACCGAAACCACCAATCTTACGAAGATACGTTTATTCTTTGATGCTATGTAATATAGTAGGTTTGCATAAAATTAATATTCCCTGATGCTATCAAAAATGTACTTCCCCAAAATTCTAATAGTGAACTGATTTATATACAATGATTGAAAATGTTTCCTATCATTTGCGACGATGTTTATAGTGATTTGTACCATATTATAAGATACGAACTGCTATGTGCGTATTTGGTGTGTTATTTATGTATTGCTAGAAGGCATCAATGTCCGTCTACTAAATGCATGGAATGTTTCATAAATCCAAAATAAAATCAAATACGTAACTGAGAGTTCTAACTCGATGATTTTTATTATAACCTCCTTTATTATGACCTCCTGCAGTGACTTATTTCGAAGAAAATATTTCGCCTAATCGGAATCGAACCTAGAATCTTCTGCCTATCCTACGCACGCTGCCACTACGTTACCGAGTACTTTTGGCATCTTGAGCACAGATATGGCATAAAAGAGAAAAGCAATTCCGGCTGTACTTCCGAATAGCTGTTACCTGCAATTTAGGTGAAATTTTGTCCAGTTTTTTTAAAATAATATAAGTCACTATTTAAATAGATTTTTGGCGTTTCGCAATAGTTTTGTACCATATAATAGAGATTTATAGCAAATTATATGATACGACCTGCTAAATGCATAGTTATGTGTGCCCTACAAGAACAGAAGGTGAACTACAAGAAGAAGTGATTCAATCTCGTATCCTATTTTTGCAATGCAACAAACATACTATCTAACAGATTGTGAGACATACGTAGTTCTTAAAACGATTAAGCTGCGGTTGCTCGAACTGCAAATTATTTACGTCTTCGCTATAAGTAAACTTGACTATAATTTTTTTTGAATGAGTCACTTTTCATAAGGTCCTCTAACAAGTTATACATTAGTATTTGTACGCCGATTTTGTTATAGCACTGAATTAACCATATGTATATTGTCAAGCCTTTTACAATAGTGAATAATCATTTCGGGGATAATGGATAGTCAAACACGCCATCCAAATCGCATGTTTAGGTATACTTTTCGCTTATAGTCGCGTTAAGGGAGACTTTGTCCTTGAAATCGGCGGGAGATGTTAGCGGCTCAACATGAGCAGCTAGAAGAAGAGGAGGGATGCCTCTATGGACCAGGCATTGCCGATTAGCGGTTATTATAAACACATTTGTGTAAACACATTACAAAACATTAAACGCGTTTTTCTCGAAAAAACGTTTTTAAAAATGGCTGACATTCTCTTGACCGCTGTAATTAACATATCGACCTGAAATTTGGAGAGCATACTCAGAAAATATGCCTTCACGGAATGACGGATCGTTTTTTTGATAGATACATTTTTGCATTTATTATTTATCTTTTTATGCGACAAAAAAACGCGAAAATTCGATTTTTTTTTAAATTGCCGCCATTTTCCGAAATTTGTATTAAACGAAAAACCCATCCGTCATTCCATGACCAAAGGGTCACAGATTGATAATATGCTTTGAATATGTGTTTCACATCAACAAAGAGGGGGCAGTGATGTCAGCCGTTTACCTCTCGCGATTTGAGGACCTGTTTTCGCGGAGCTGCAACGGCCGCCATTTTGGTTTTTTGTTTCAAAAACAAATTTTTTTAACGTTCTGTATATCATGAATAAAAGCAAGAAAAAACCGCACTCAAAAAGCTTTACTCGTTTCCTTAAAAAAAAATAAAATGTAAACACCTGAAATATGGCACTCCAAGGACAAAGTCTCCGTTAACCATATTATGATTGCGGTGTCAATAAACTATAACGAATTTCATTATCCCCTCTTTTACCATGGGCGTTTGTTGTAAATACCATGGACTTTTCTCTTAGTGTAGAATTGCAATCTTTATTTCTGCTTTCGAGAAAGGAACGAGTTGATCATCAATGGGGGAATTTTTATAAGTTCTATCAGGGTGTAAATGAGTGTTGGGCTTTCGCCAGGTGGATGGAAAGTACGTAAATATTCATGAAGGTAGATCATGCTAACTTGAAATTGACTGGCCGATTTCTGTCGACCGTTTTGCACAAGGCATTTGAATCTTGGAGAAATATGTTGTTTTAACATTCAACGGTCCAAAGTTGGGAATGCCTTACATAAGATTGGGGATCATCTCCAATGACAGTGTTGGTTGGCGTGGGATGGGAACTGATACGAATGGATTCAACGGGCTCTTAGGTGGCTGAGGGCTAAACATGGCGCAGCTTTATGGTACACTCTCGAGCCATAGCCAACTGACAACGATGGCAATAAACGTTCTGGTAATGGATTTTGGACTTTTTAACACTTTTGCGACGTTGAAACGTGAGAAGTCAAGTTGGCAAACTCGATTTCTTCATATGACGGATAAAACGTGAACTGTGATAAATGGAATTGGTGGCTTGAAAACCTCGGTGCGTTACGACGTGTTATTTGATTTGTAATTGCTGGATGGTGAGAGTGTACTGGTAGTAGCTCGAAAAGCAGCCAACTTGTTACGAACGTATTTTTGTAAAAATAATGCTGCACGCGATTTATTGAGGAACATTAAGGCGAAACACCCCTGGGTCATGGAAATGGGTAAGAAATATAATTTTTTGCATTTTCTCAAAGTATACATTTTCAAGAATGTGTCGAAAGATATTCAAGTTAAAATATTGAAAATTGAATAATTTACAGACGATTTGGTGAGAATAGGACTTACGTATACTAAGACTTTCAATCGCGTTTTTTTTCGAAACGACTTTTCTCGACCTGGCTAGAATCATAACTCTATAATAAAATATATAACGCTATAATTGTCCGATTTCCAAATTAAAAAAAGAACATAATTTCCGTAATTTCAGTAGCCATCGTTAAACATAGCCGTTTTTCATGCAGTATACTTAAAACCTCTAAATATAAGTGAAAACTTCGCCAAAATTACACTTTTTTATACGACGGCCATTTTGTGAAAATTACTTTTTTCAAAGAAGGCTTTTTTGAGAAAAACAACAATTTACCATATTGGACCACATTATTATACAGAGGCTTTATTATATCTGAATAACGTTGTTAATATTTAATTTAAAAAAATAAAAATTTACTCGAAAAATAAGTCCAATGTATGTTGAATAACAAGTTTTTTTTCCAAATCCTAAATAAATAATCTAGTAGACAAAAAAATCGGAAAAATCACCTTTTTCAGCTCCTCGCAGTGGTTCCTTTGAGGGGGGGGGGGGGGGGGATACCTTTTAGCGAGGAAAAAATTACTGATTTCCATGATTTTTTTTAAAGCCACGTTTTCTCCACCAGTTTTGAAACTTAGGGTATATATTATTACTACTTTTGGCTGTTACATGGTATTTTTGTATTAATATATAAAAATATGGCATGAAGTATGGCATGGTCTTCCGATCTGCCATTTCAAAACTGGCGTGACGTATGGCTAAAAAACTAACCAACCGATTATGCTAAAATTTGGTATGAACCTTTCTAACCTTCTTGTCTAAAACATGAACCTACATTTGTTTGAAAATTCAAAATAGACGTTTTTTTACTGCAAAATGTAGCCATGTTTTCGGAAAATTAATTATTATTTTTTGTTTCGAAGCGTCCCTTTTCATCGATTATCAACATTTCTCACTTTTTCTTGGTTCATATTCTGCGTACGAGTGTCAACGAGAGAAAAATCTTCGTAGGTTTTTTTTCAGATCGATCTCGCCGACGCTACCTCTCACGCCGTCTGACAACATCCGCCGCAGCCCGTTTAGAAGACCGTGCCATACCTCCGCCATTTTTAAAACGCAACAAAAAAATACCAGTCAACAGCCAAGAGTAGTAATAAAACATACCCCAAGTCCCAAAAATGGCGATGAAATTTTTCGTAAAAAAAAAAATCCTTAAAATCGCCAATTCTTTTCTCACCTAAAGGTACTCCGCCCCAATAACCAAGTCGATCAACGTTATGAGGCTGTTCTCGATTATTGCAACAGCAACTCTTCGCTACAAAATTTCAAATAATAAAAATGTTTCTTCGCGAACGAAGAGTTCGTTGAACGGATGAATCGAAGTGGTACATGCACAATTGAAAAGACACAACGCAAGAAGATATCCTGCCTATTGAATTCTGTGGCTGGTGGAGAGGCCGCGTGGAGGAAATTCTTCGATATAAAGGGAAGCAGAAAGCTCGCATCTATACAGCTCCTCCCTCACCGGCTGCTCGTGTACTTTTTTTTTTATATTATTATGGCATTCGGGAAAGAAACTCTCGAATTACATGCACGCGGTGGATCAACCGGCTTCTCTCATTTGGATCCAAAAAGCCGTGGCCAAGTTTCTTTCACGATACTCCAGAGAGATACGAGCCTGTAAATTTTACGTGAAAAAAAGTTCAGTTGCTTCTACAACGTAAGCAGGATCGCCAGGATCGAGTTCCGAATTTTCACGCCCCCTCGAAGATAGCCAAGTGTGGTCAAGTCTCCTTCGAGCTGCCTTTGATTCCATTGTTATTGTGCGCCAAAAATGCGTCTTCATTGTCGAGCGAAAATAAAAATTCCACCCCCAGCTTTCCTGGGGAAAATGGAAAATCTTCGGTGTTTCTCGGACGAGGATATGTCGTAAATTATGGCGGAAAAAGCCGCATGAATTCATGCATAAAGACACCGATAATCGCCTTACATTGTTACGTTTTTTTTTTCTTTTCGGATTCTTCAACCTTGGCGGAGTCCCGTTTCCCTAACGA
Organism: Ophion ellenae; assembly: GCA_963210295.1. NCBI lineage: Eukaryota > Metazoa > Arthropoda > Insecta > Hymenoptera > Ichneumonidae > Ophion > Ophion ellenae. The sequence goes on from OY723394.1 coordinate 35,930,390, forward strand.
GATATTTTCAAAATTGGTCACGCTTCAGTTTTAAAAGATCCGCTGGCGGTTGCTCGTGCAAATCGAACAGACACACCCGCTTATACCCCGAGGCCACACTTCTCCCCCAGTTATTTTGCATGGCCGATCTCGTTTGAAACGCCGAGACTTCGAAACCTTCAAATTTCTTCCGGCCTCCCGTATTTGACAGAGAAAAATCGGAGCAGAGACACGTTCGTTTTATCTCGTTAATGTCAATTTTTAAGGGAAGGGTAGGGGTTTCAGCGTGAAAAAAAAACACTTTTTTGCGAATTTTTTTCATCTATATGGATAGAGTGAATTTATTGAAAGCTTTTGTACATTGTTAAGTGTCATTTCAAGAACATTCCGTGAAATTTGTACGCGAAAATATCGTCAAACAAGCCGGTGACAAAGCTTTTCCAAGAACGCCTTTGGAAAAACACGATTTGCGGTGTTCACTGTATCTCAGCTAGAAATTATCTGAAATCAATTACCATTAAAATTTAGTCAAAGTATCATCAAAGCCTCCCCACAACGGTCTTTGGTAATTTTTTTTTTCATTTCTAAATTTTTGGTGGTCATGTAAAGTGCAAAGTGCTATTTTTCACGAAAAATTCCGCCATTTTGGGGGTGGAAAAACCCCTCAATGTAAAAAAAAATCTCAAACTAACCGTTGGGGGGAGGTATTTTATATGTAGAAAGTGTGTACCAAGTTTGAAATAAATCGGTCATGTAGTTTTCAAATGGCAGTGAACACGGACTTTGAAAAAGTGGTTTCGAGAAAAACGCGGCACCGGCTTGTTTGTGGATATCTTTGTCTATAAATTTCACGGAATGTTCTTGAAATGACACTTAACAATGTACAAAAGGTTTCAATAAATTTACTCTATCCATATAGATGAAAAAAATACGTAAAAAAGTGTTTTTTTTTTTTCACGCTGAAACCCCTGGCCTCCCCTTAATGTGGGCTTTGACTTTTTTTTTAACAGCATGTTACTGTTTTGCTCGATTATTATTCTGGGGAAACGGGTGTCAAGGTGATAGCTATACTGCCCAAATGGAAAATTGGAGCTCGAAAGAGCTGCAACGTGGCCTCGAACTTTCGCAATCCTCCGTTCAATCGTTAGCTGATTTTAAAAAAAAACAATTTTTTTGCCTTTTCTCAGAGTGTGGCACAAATTTGAGCTCTATTTTTTTCCTTTTTCTCACCATCCAATTATCTTCTTTAAAGAAAAAAAAATTGTCGAGGAACTCAAACCCCCAAAAATTCAAATTTTCATTAAAAAATCGATATTTTTTGTTCACTTCTCATCCATGAATTTTACGCTTTATAATTTGTAAATTAACCTTGCGAAGCCTCTAGCCGGCTAATGAATATTTAGTGGTCACTCAAGAGCTTCGAAATTTCCAATTTTCGCAATTTTTTTGTACTCTTCACACTCAAAAATTTAAAGCTTTGCAAAATTTTCCAAACAATTAATTCCTTTTTCTTTAGAAACAGGTTTTTCAAATTTACCTCCCACTTCTAACCCAAGAATTATAATCTTGGTTCCCATAAAATAATTTTTTAAAGCTCTTGTTCGTAAACAAAATTATAGCTTGTTTTATCGGGTTAGAAGTGAGAGGTAAATTCGAAAAATCTGTTTTCAATGAAAGAAGGATTAGTTGGTTTGAACATTTTACAAAGCGCCTAATTTATGAGTGAGAAGAGTGAAAAAAATTGCGAAAATTGGAAACTTCGAAGCTCTTGAGCAACCACAAAATGTTCGCTGACCGGCTGGAGCTTTCGCGAGGTTAATTTGCGAATTATAAATCGCAAAATTCATAGGTGAGAAGTGGACGAAAAAAAAATCGATTTTTTAACGAAAATTTGAATTTTTTGGGAGGCTTGAGCGACCTCTCAATATTTTTTGACGGCTCGCAGCTTTCGCGACAATTTTTTTCTTTCGTTAAGGAATATAATTGGATGATGAGAAAAAGGAAAAAAAATAGAGCTCGAATTTGTGCCACCCCAGTATACATATTCAAGAACATGTGAAAAAATATTCAAGCTGCAATATTGAAAATTGACTGAGTTATAGACGAGTTAGTGAGAGCAGATAGCGCAACGATTTACGTATAATAAAACTTCCAATCGCGTTTTTCTCGAAACGAATTTTCTCGACCTGGCCGAAATTATAACTCTCGCTATAATATTCCGATTTTTAATTTTTTTTTTAAGGCGTTACCCCCACTTGTAGCGCAAAAAAGGCCTTTTTCATGAATTTTTTTAAAGAAAATTACAAAACTTTTTTAATCGATCAATATACCATCTTAAAGAGCACATCTTGAAGAACTTTCAGTAATTTTTTTATTGAAAAATATTACATTGTTTTTTGGCAAATGGCCGTCAATGAAATTATGTTTTTATATACACGGTTTGCGGTGACCAACATTGCGGCGAAGTGGATCATCTGAAAAAAAAATGCGGATGGATTTAGTCAAATATAAGTATAAACTAGTCTTTAATCGAAGGATTTTAAAAAATATTCATTTCTCACAACATGGCGGACAGTCAAAGTTAATGGTTCGAATTTAACGAAAAAAAACGGCCGTTTTTTGGCTATAAAACGGCCATTTTTTTCGAAAAAAAAATCGAACGATTAAAGACTACATTTTTATGTATTAAATAAGCCTGCAAAATTTCAAGAAGATCGGTTCATTAGTGTTCGAGTAATCTTGGTCACCGACTTCAGAAATGCCATTTTGAGAAAAACGCGTTTAAAGTTTCTCTTTCAACGCTCTTTCAACGCGGATTCTTCTCTTTCAACGCTCATATCTCAGTCAATTTTGTTCGGATCGACTTGAAATTTTCAGGACATATTTTCAGATACTTATACTTCAAAAAAATGCAATAAAAAAAATGCGATATTTTCAAAATCGCAAGTGGGGGTAACCCCTTAATTCCGTAATTGCCGTGGCTTTCAGACGTACCTGTTTTTTTCACTTCAGTTTTTCAAGCCCTCGACTAAAGTAAAATTTCGCCAAAATTACACTTTTTTTTTAACACTCGCCATTTTGTGATTTTTTGTTCGGAAAACGGCCACACACGACGAGAACTGCATTTTTATAGATTATAAAACTTTTTTATTTTCATTTTTCAGACCGACCATTGTCAAGTTATCGATCCGGCCATTGCACTACATTTTTTATACAGTGGCTCTATTATACTTCAATACCATTGTGAATTCTCAATTTTTTAAAATAAAAATTTACACAAAATACTATTAACGTATGCTTAATAATATATATTTTTTTCCAAAACCCGAATGAATAATTCAGTAGAAAAAAAAATTCTGAAAACGACCTTTTTTGGCCCGTCACAGCGGTGTCCTCCCTTTAGCAAAAATCTTTCGTTCCCGGTTCGTTTTCTCATAATGAATAAAACTAAGGACGGCGATGGCATCAGCTGCTCTTCTTTAAAATTGACAGCTCGAAAGAATTCTATTTCATTCAAGAGAGAATTCTCGAGGCCATTGCACAAGGACAGATCAAAGGCAGGGAGGATTAACCATATCGAGTGTCTCGTCTACGACCGTCTTGACACGAACTCCTACGGCGATCAGCCTAAAAAGGCCCATAAAAAAATGGGCCTCCCGTCCCGCGCGGAACAGCGTGCTCTTTTTTTTCTCTTAATTTCCCCGACGGGCGGGTGTGCCCTCTACTTATTGTTGGCACGGACAAAAATACCATTGAATCGAAAAAAAATATGCGAGATTCGGTAATAGAAAATGCGGATCTACGAGAGACCATATGTCATTTGAATACAAGACCGATGGAAAATCGACATATTTCGTTGCCAATATCTTCAATCGTCTTAAGGCAGGATTCTACTTTGAAACCATGAAAAAAACGCTATTTTCGTGAATTTTTTCTGAGAATACTATTAAAGATATCGATATGGGGTTTAAACTGTTCAATAAATACACTCTTTAAGTACATCAAAAAAAAATTTTAAATGTATTTTATTCATTTTTTGTACACGTAAAATATGTTTAAAGCCAACGCCTCGAAAAGCAGGTACCGTTGCCGTGGTCGTGAAATCTTCCCGACGGATGGTCTGAAACAAAAAAATCAAATAGTTTCATGTTCAGTGTGTCTTCAGGAACCGACCTAACTAGAATATTTTATATACGTGCAAAATTAACAAAATGGCGGCTAAAATACGAAGAAAAAAAACGCATTTTTTTCGTATTTTAGCCGCCATAAAAATGAATAAAATACATTAAATTTTTTTTTTATGTTCTTAAAGAGTGTATTTATTGAACAGTTTAAACCCCATATCGATATCTTTAATAGTATTCTCAGAAAAAATTCACGAAAATAGCGTTTTTTTCATGGTTTCACAGTAGAATCCTGCCTTAAGGAGTTTCGGTATAAAAGTCAAAATGTTAAGAAATTGATCAAATTTGGTGATAATGTTTTTCAACATTAAGCGCGAAAACACACATTTATTCAAAAAAAATTTCTACTTAGTTATCGAGTAATTAAGCATTAAAGCAGATTTCTTATGCCCGGAATGTATACCTACATATGAAGCATTCCACACCAAGTGAAACACTAAAACATCATGTGATTTTTAAATGGGCTCATAATTTGTTTTCAAGTTCATTCGAATGTCAAAAGCAACTAGAATTTTTTTTAGATTTTTAAATTGCGTTTTACACTCGAATTTGGATACCGGGAAATTCTTCTCGTTTTTTTTTTCGATTCATTATACTCAAAAAGTGATGCATTGTACAAAAAAAACGTGAGAGAAGAAAACTTAGGTTTTCGAATGTACTTTTCAATCATTTATGTTTCGTAACTGTTAAAAATTCTGCTAGTGTATTTTTCAACGAAATAAGGTAAAAATATTTTTTTTCGTCAAGTTCGCCCACTTTTATTTTTCTATAAACTTGAGAGAACTTTCGTTGATGTCATAACAAACCACAGAAAAATTGGCATGATGGAGAATTCATATCTTCCAATTATTTTTTAAGGTTAATTGATGAAGAATTTTATCGAACCATGGCATTATGTATCGCCTGTACCGAACATCCTTAAGGAAGCAGATACCTTTAGGAGAGGACAAAATTTGGTGATTTTCATGATTTTTAAAAAATAACTAAGATTTCTTAACCACTTTTGAGACTTGGGGTATGTTTTATTACTGCTTTTGCCTGTTACATGGTTTTTGTTTCGTTTATTAATTTTTTTAATGGCGGAAGTAGGACACGGTCTTCTAAACTGCATTTTCGAAACTGGCTTGACGTGTAGCTAAAAAACTAATCGACCGATTCTGATGAAATTTCGTAAAAATCTTTCTAACCTTATTGCCTAAAACATGGCCCTAAATGTTTCTGAAAATTAAAAAAGTATTTTTATAATTGCAAAGTCTAGCAATTTTTTTTGGAAAAATCAATATTTTTGTTTCAAAGCGTACCATTTCATCGATCTCCAACATTTTTCACTTTTTCGTGATTCATATTCTGCGTATGAGTGTTAACAGGTTACACCTAGTTTGCGGCCAGAAAAAAGGGGAGTTTTCGTGAATTTTTTTTGGGAAATGGGTGCAGGTTTTTATTTTTTTTTGTAGTAAAGAGTATCATTCCAAGTATCTTTGACAATATTTTTATTGGGAAATATTTATAAACGACGAAGGTAAATTGCCCAGACCCTGGTGCAAAAAAGGTCCTTCCCGCTGACCACTCTTGCTCGGGAATAAATCATCTGAAATAAAAAAACCAAATGACTTTAGTTTTTTTACCGTATTATCTAGTCCTCAATCGAAGGATTCAATGAAATAGTGATTTTTGAAAAAGATGGTCACCGATCGAAAGTGATCGTCGAAATGTCGGTGAAAAAAAACACTCTATTTTCCTTGATATAAAAAAAAGTTTGCATTGAAAAAAAAAATCCTTCGATCAAGGACTGCCTTTTGATATACAAAAAATGACTGTGAAATTTGAAGCAGATCGGTTTAGTTGTTTTTGAGATATTTTGGTCACCGATTCTGAAAAATTCATTCCGAGAAAAATGCGTTTCAAGAATTTTAAACGGACCGACTTGAAATTTTCAGAGAATATTTCTAAAATATTATATTATAAGAATCCGTCGAAAACGACAAATCGATATTTTCAATAATTCCAACCAGGTGTAACCCCTTGATCAAGAGATAGGCAAAAGTAATTGAATTAACAATTACTACCGTGATCGATAATTGAATTACTTTATAACAGATTACTCAAGTAACTAATTACCACAAATACCAAGTGTAATCAATTACTGTGTAATTTAATTGAAAGCTAATCCGATACAAATCGATCGATTACACATTAATTCAAATAATGTAATTGTGCGTGTTACAAAAATCCGAGTTACTTTATAACAGATTTTAATTTTATAAAGTAATTTTGTAACTTAATTTTATAAAGTAATTTTATAAAGTAATTACTTTATAAAGTAATTTTGCAATTCACGAGCGCGACTAGACCTTACATGTGGTAATTCGTGTAATTACACGTTGAAGTAGTGTGCACTGTTTGCGTGACTACCAGGCACAAAAGTTGCGTTTCTAAAGTCGACAGTCGCGTACACATCACACTTGATCCAGCTTTGAAGGCTAAGATGATATTTTCTCCTATCTTATGCCATAAATAATAACGTAATTAAATTACCAAGTATTTGAATACATTCTTATCAGATTACTTTGCAATTAAATGCATAATAACAGATTACATAATATGTACTGAATAATTTAATTACAATGTAATGAAATGTAATTCAATGACATTACTCTGTAATTGGATCACTTTGTAACCAGATTAATAATCAAATTACGATGTAATTTGGTCATGCCTATCACTGATGGCTGGGGTATTTTTAATACCCCCTTAATGACTGGGGTATATTAAACCCACAGGGTGAAATATACACCAGGCGTCTTTTGACCTGGAATACCTTCAGGAAATTCGGGAAAATGGGACATTTTTTTGCATATTTAAAATCACACTGTTTGAAAATAATCGATATGGTCCTGTAAAAAAACTTTGAAAGTACATTGCAGTATTTTTTTTATTTTTCAATAATTTATCACATTGGAAAATGATTGGGGTGAATTTCACCTACAATGACTTTTACGTAATTTTTTCGACCCGTTTAGAAGACCGTGCAATACCTCCATTTTCAATGATTAATAAAAAAAGAACCATCGAACAGCCAAAAGTAGTAATAAAAAGACCCTAAGTCTCAAAAATGGTAAAGAAATTTTTCGAAAAAAAAAAATTCATAAAAATCAGCCATTCTCGCCTCAAGGTATCTTCCCCCTTAAGGGGCGCTGGATGAAATTGACTTGTTTCACATTATGATGTAGCGCTTTGGGCCCAGTAACACTCGCTATTTTCTTATTACGAGAATCGAGAATTTGTACCGTTGAATATAGTCGGCTACCATGTTCACTACGCGGCGCCAGAAGTCGAGTACTCGGTGTACTGTAATGTATAAGCTGACTTCCTGTTGCCGCGTTACCCCCGTTACCTAAATACAACATCTAAAACATGAAATATTTCGGAATTAAACCAATTTTATTATCGTCCCTATCGTGTTAATCGTCCTCATCGAGTAATTGAATTGTCGAAATTAATAAGTTATGAATCTGTCACCTGGCTCCTTGGGAAATACAATATTTTCGGGTGAAGATGCACAAAATGATTTTTTTCGAAGACATTTTTAAGGCGTTACCCCCACTTGTAGCGCAAAAAAAAGGCCTTTTTCATGAATTTGTTAAAAGAAAACTACAAAACTTTTTTAATCGATCAATATACCAGCTTAAAGAACACATCTTGAAGAACTTTCAGTAATTTTTTTATTGAAAAATATTACATTGTTTAGTGGCAAATGGCCGTCAATGAAATAATGTTTTTATATACACGGTTTGCGGTGACCAACATTGCGGCGAAGTGGATCATCTGAAAAAAAAAATGCGGATGGATTTAGTCAAATATAAGTATAAACTAGTCTTTAATCGAAGGATTTTAAAAAATATTCATTTTTCACAAAATGGCGGACGGTCAAAGTTAATGGTTCGATTTTAACGAAAAAAAACGGCCGTTTTTTGGCTATAAAACGCCCATTTTTTTTTCGAAAAAAAAAAATCGAACGATTAAAGACTACATTTTTATGTATTAAATAAGCGTGCAAAATTTCAAGAAGATCGGTTCATTAGTGTTCGAGTAATCTTGGTCACCGACTTCAGAAATGCCATTTTGAGAAAAACGCGTTTAAAGTTTCTCTTTCAACGCTCTTTCAACGCGGATTCTTCTCTTTCAACGACCATATCTCAGTCAATTTTGTTCGGATCGACTTGAAATTTTCAGGACATATTCTCAGATACTTATACTTCAAAAAAATGCAATAAAAAAAATCGATTTTTTCAAAATCGCAAGTGGGGCTAACCCCTTAATATACAATCCATATGAATGTAGCAATATTATGTTTTTTTTTTAATTTCGAAAAAGTCTTCTCAAATAAATTGATCTTTAAGCGTCTTTCAATTTATTCATCACATACTTATTTAAAAAACAAATTTGTTCTGCTCGAGGAAATTGGAGAAAGAATTTTTAGTCCAATTTTTGAATAAATCAAATTTTATTTTAATAATTCATTAATTCAATTATATATTTCTTTATTTAGTAATTTATTATTAATCTGTTATGGTTTAAAATTAATAAATTAATCAATAAATTTATTAATTTATTATGGATTAATAATTAAGCTAATTTTTTAATTACTTCAATTTTTAATTAATTCCATTTGAATTCACTTTGGACCCAAAGGCCTCGAAAGATCGTGCTAAACGTCGGCGCAGAATTCTTTTTTACCGAAAAAAAAGACTCTTTAATTTATATCCACAAGTTCGATGAATTGCGTATGACCGTTTCGTCACATTCAGATTAGTGTCCCGATTTGCGTGTCTACGATTTCGAACTCGAAAAAAATGAGGTCAAAGTTACAACCATGTGGCCGCCACGACGAGTAAATCGTTCCATAGAATTTCCCTAATGCAATTTCCTCGGCCGGCAGCGAGTGCCAATTACCATTGCAATAGTGCCTTTTTTACCGTTGGACGGTGTATAACGAGAGTTATTCTCCGCCCCGAATGCATGCGGACCCGTACTTCCTACTTTTATTCACAAAGAGCCGCGATAACGAACCCGCGGACGTCACTGACAATAGCGTGCCGCGAACTACGCTCTGTGAGCTTCGAACAAAAAAAAAATTGCAATAGTTCGCCTCGGCTGCAAATGTCATTTGCATATTTATTTTCTGCGCGGGAAGCCATTCGTGATGAAAATACGTTAATACGAAGGAAAAATTGTAGAGTAAAAAAAATAGACATAACGAAAAGCAAGGAATATAAAAACGAATTCTAAGTTGCCAGAGTGAAAAAAATGACTAAATTCAGCATTGCGAGGGGCCAGCGAATTATAAAAAAAAATTAAAGTAGGTTATTATAAAAATTATTTGATATATAAAAAAAATACAAAAGTAGCTTGTTGTCAGAATTATTTGAGAATAACTGAATATTTTAGCTGCATCATTCACACGAATATTTTTTAACAAATCGTTAAAGGGGAAGATACTGTCATGCAAGAAAAAAAAATTGCTGATTGTCATAATTGATTTTTAAAAGGAAATATTTCTTCACTATTTTTGAATTCTGGGGTGTGTTTTATTACTACTTTTGGCTGTTACATCGTATTTTTTTCTTAAACTCATTATTACGTATTATTACATATTATTTATTACTTATTATTTTAATTAATTAATTGATTAATTAACATTAAATAATAGTCTTCTAAACTGGTTAATCTGAAAAAAACCAACGAAGATTTTACTTTCATTAACGCTCATACGCTGAACATGAACCAGGAAAAAGGGAGAAATGTTGAGAATCGATGAAATGTTGCGCTCTGAAACAAAAAGATTGAATTTTCCGAAAAAAATGGATGCATTTTGCAATAAAAAATACTTTTTCTATGAATTTTCAAAAAATTGAGGTTCATGTTGTAGACGATAAGGTCAGAAAGATTTATACCAAATTTCATCAGGATCGGTCGATTAGCTTTTTAGCTATACGTCACGCCAGTTTTGAAAATGCAGTTTAGAAGACCGTGCCCTACCTCCGCCATTTTTTAAGATAAATAATTTTAAAAAATACCATGTAACATCCAAAAGTAGTGATAAAACATACCCTAACAAGGATCATCACTGTGATGTCTTCCTCCGATTTTGTTGACACTTTTTTATGTGGTAGAGTATCAAAAACTAAGAAACACGTATTTTTTTATCGGTGGAAAAACGGTTTCAAGGGGTGAAACGCACCCGCGAAAATAGGGGCGTTTTTCGTTTTTCGTCGATAACGTTATCGTTCTCGTCTCCAATGTATAGTGCGCAAAAAAAATAAACGTTGTTGCAATTTGAAATTTCTTAATATCTGGTACCGTTAAAATGTTATCGACGAAAAACGAAAAACATCCCCATTATTGGGGGTGCATTTCACCCCTTAAACCCGTTTTTCCGCAGATAAAAAAAACGTGTCTTCTAGTTTTCGATACTCTTCCACGTGAAAGGTTTTAACAAAATTGGAGGAGGACACCAAAGTGATTCCTTGTAAGTCTCAAAAATAGTAAACAAATCTTCCTTGAAAAAAACATTAAAATCGGCAAATTTTTTCCGGGCGTAAAGGTATCTCCCGTGTTTTCCAACTTATAGTTTTCGAAGAGGACTGTACCGCGACTGTACATCCTTTATGGGCATACTGGTAGAGCCGGTGTACGAGAGATCGTCTACGAAAAGTCATGTCGAACACACGTGTCTTATCCGCCGTACTCGAAGCCCAAAGTGCACAGGATAACGCCGATATATGTGCAGTCGGGGCTGATAGTGCGCACGGATATAAGAGGGAAAGAGCGCGAAGGAAAGTACGATCGGACGGGTTTTAAAAGGCCGATGAATCGAGTGCCCGAGGCCTCGTATTATTTGCATAATTAATTGCCCTCATTTTGCATAATTAATTGCTAAATTCGTCGAAAGGATATCCTCGTTTACGTATTTTTATTCGTATGCCGAACTTATTTCGATGCAAATAAATTTGAACGAAAGTTCAAAATGCACTTTCCGTGACACGTGACTTTGCGCATAATTGGAGGTCAATCGACGTAGAAATTCTTGCCGAGCAATTGTGATTCCATGCGGGAAATTATTATCGCGCAAAGAATTGCCGCGCGTGAATTACCGCGAAACGTCACTCACGATTGCCGTGCGATGTATTGCCGGATCGAAGATTAAGGCGTGGCTGAATTAACGCGCGAAGGTTCATTACCGCACGTTGAAATTGGCCCGAAACAATTATTCCGCGGGGATCATTACCACGGGAAAAATAAATCAATGAACAATCGCTACGTAATTAATTACCGCACTGCACGACTGTCCCGATAGTAATTAAGGGGGGATTGTCTTTTTTTCGCAAAATTTACCGCTTTTTGGGAATTTTTTTGTGAAGAAAGTATACAACGGAAAACTTGTGAAACTTGGCATATAGTTTTATTGATCTGTTTACTACATACAAAAAAATTTTTAAACAATTTCATCAAAAAATCCGCCTCCCACCCCCCTCGACGCGCGATGGTCCTTTTTTTATGGTGTGCACGATTTCTCAAAAACTATTCAACCGATTGCCTTCAAATTTGGACAGAATGCTCAGCTGACATCCTTTTATCGTTTGATGAAGCAAAAAAGCAATACGTTTAATAGTTTTTTATTTATAACAAAAAATCGATCAATTTTTTTCGAAAAATCGATACTTCAAGTTCAAAACGTCACCAAATCGTCAATTTTTTTTCCCCTTCATCGAACGATAGCTATATGTGTCTAAAGTAAAATGCTTTTTGGGTTTTTGTTGCAGGATGAACGTGAAGGCTGTAATCGTGCACACCATCAAAAAAGGACCATCGCGCGTCGAGGGGGGTGGGAGGCGGATTTTTTGATGAAATTGTTTAAACATTTTTTTGTATGTAGTAAACAGATCAATAAAACTATATGCCAAGTTTCACAAGTTTTCCGTTGTATACTTCCTTCACAAAAAAATTCCCAAAAAGCGGTAAATTTTGCGAAAAAAAAGACAATCCCCCCTTAAGTGATGAAGTATTTTCATGAATTTTTTAAATAGGTTTATATTATAGATATTGATATCAAAGTTGTTACACTTGATAAATACACTTTCGAAATACATTAAAAAAAAAATTATTTACTTCCGTCACTCTTGATAGACGAAAATGGTAGTTAAAAAAATTTTCTAAAAAAATCGAAGTTCTGTGCTGTTGATGAACTCTCGGAGATGGATCATCGAAAATAAAAAAAATCAAACGGTTTTAGATTCAGTATGTTAATGGCTATCGCGCATAGCATACGATTTTACGATTTTGATATATGCAAAAATAACAAAATGGCGGACATTTTCCGAAAAAAAAACAAACAAAAAACGTGTTTTTTCGCTGTTTTTGGCAACAAAAAATAGTAAATATCAGAAATTGTTTAAATCCTTGATATGCGCTGTAGCTATAGTTGTTAAGAATATGTGGTTACCATTTCGTAAGTATCGGTTCCGTAGTTTCGAAGATTTTGTCAACAAGCCGTCGAAAAACGTTGTTTCGAGAAAAACGCATTTGAAGTTTGTTTGGGTTACATAAATACATAAAAAAAATTCTTTCATGCATCTCGAAAGTGTATTTATTAAGTGTAACAACTTTTATATCAATATCTCTAATATAAACCTACCAAAAAAATCATGAAAATAGCATTTTTTAGCGTCGAAAGTGAGAACACCCCTTAAGGTGCAAACAAGTGCCGCATACGAATAATCTCGTCGTTAGGTCATATTCGGTAACGACAATTATACCATACGAGCGTTTGACATTGTAATCAATCCATACTGTCCTCATTTGTACAGTTTCTAATGCCCGTGGGTTTAAGGGGTTACCCCCACTTGCGATTTTGAAAAAATCGCATTTTTTTTATTGCATTTTTTTGAAGTATAAGTATCTGAGAATATGTCCTGAAAATTTCAAGTCGATCCGAACAAAATTGACTGAGATATGAGCGTTGAAAGAGGAGAATCCGCGTTGAAAGAGAAACTTTAAACGCGTTTTTCTCAAAATGGCATTTCTGAAGTCGGTGACCAAGATTACTCGAACACTAATGAACCGATCTTCTTGAAATTTTGCAGGCTTATTTAATACATAAAAATGTAGTCTTTAATCGTTCGATTTTTTTTTTCGAAAAAAATGGCCGTTTTATAGCCAAAAAACGGCCGTTTTTTTCGTTAAAATCGAACCATTAACTTTGACTGTCCGCCATTTTGTGAAAAATGAATATTTTTTAAAATCCTTCGATTAAAGACTAGTTTATACTTATATTTGACTAAATCCATCCGCATTTTTTTCGTCAGATGATCCACTTCGCCGCAATGTTGGTCACCGCAAACCGTGTATACAAAAACATTATTTCATTGACGGCCATTTGCCACTAAACAATGTAATATTTTTCAATAAAAAAATTACCGAAAGTTCTTCAAGATGTGTTCTTTAAGATGATATATTGATTGATTAAAAAAGTTTTGTAGTTTTCTTTAAAAAAATTCATGAAAAAAAAACCTTTTTGTCGCGCTACAACGCCTTAAGGGGACGCGCCACTGTGACGGGTAAGTAAATCTTTTTTTTTTTGCATTTTCTCAAAGTATACATATTCAAGAATGTGTGAAAAAAATTGAAGTTGAGATTTTGAAAATTGACCACGTTAGTGACAATCTGAATCTTTCAATCGCGTTTTTCGCGAAACGACTTTTTTCGTTCTGGCCGGAATCATAACTCTAGCTATAGTTGTCGGATTTTCAAATTCAAGAAATCAAAATTTCCCTTATTGTAGTCGTTATTGTCGTACGTAGCTGTTTTTTAAATTTAGTATTTTTAAGCCCTCGAATATAAGTAACAATTTCTCTAAAATAATACTTTTTTGAACACCCGCCATTGTGTGATTTTCGAAAAAAAATAGCTATGTACAACGAGAACTACATTTATATAGATTATAAAAGAAATTATCGATCCAGGCGTTGGATCACATTTTTATACTATTATATCTCGATAACGTTTTTAATTTTTTTTTTAATGAAAATTTACACGAAATAAGTTCAATGTATGCTTAATAACATACCTTTTTTCCAAATCCCAAATAAATAATCTAGCAATAAAATAAAAATTCGGAAAAACGACCTTTTTGGCCCGTCCCTCAACAAAAACTTTTCGTGGAATTAAATTTCCATCTGGGGCCATCTTAAAAAACCGTTTCCCTCTGCATAAAATAAAGTAATAATAATAAATATTTTAAAAAATTATAATAATTAATAATAATAATTGGGTAATAATGAAAATAATACTAAAATGCTCCGAGTAAATTAATGAGCCATATACGTGGCAAGTGCACAACGATGATAAACCATTCTAACAAAGTTCCCGGAGACTTATGGCAAAGGCACTTGGAATTTACACAGACCGAGTAAATTCGATTGGAATCTGGTCTCGATTGCGTTCGGCGGAAACTGGATGAGGTTGTGTATTTATATATATATATATATATGTGTATGTGTATATATATATATATATATATATATATATATATATATATATATATATATATATATATATATATATATATATATATATATATATATATATATATATATATATATATATTTGTGTATGTGCACAGTTGGTGCTGGCTCGCGCCGGGCACGCATTCCTCACAACACAAACCCCGGAGCCTCGATTTACAATCCAAATTAACGAAATATGCTAATTGCGAGGATTGCAACGCGAGAAAACGTACACGGACCGTTAATTTATCTTTCCTCGATCGTGCGATAACGACGGGATTGTTTACCAGTTTTCCCAGCAGGGAAATTACCACGAAATCTCGATCTTGGCAATCTTCCGAGTATGGCTCACCCCAATTTCGGCAGTTTGTTCCGGTGAAATATTTATCAACCATTTCGGGAAGGGAAATTTCCCGCCGTTTACAAATATCACGGACCTTTTGTCGAATGCTCAAAATTACGTCAAGAAAATGCGGAAAACACAGTTCTACATACTTTTGTCGATTTTTAATAAAAATTCCGCGTTTTGAGGGAAACTAATCGTGAATTTGTATTCACTGGACAGAAAAACATCGACATTGGCTTGTAAAAAACAATATTAAAAATCGATTTTTTTTCGATATGGAAAAACGGCATAAATAAAATAAAGATATTTTTACACCATTAAATTCTGATCTCGTAATCTACAAGAATCCGCACGCCAAAGGCAGGCCCTACGTCTGCGCATACCGATTTTCCCTTCGGACAATTTTGCTTACGCGATCGTTAACTCGTCTCGTGTTTCACAGTAAAACTGCGGAATTATTTTCGCCCGAGATTGCACGTGTTTCACGAAACATGGAGCGCGTTGCAGAAGAGTCGAGCGCGCGGTTAGTAGTTCGTTCACGCGACGCGGCGCTACGAGCGAAAAAAGCGCCAGCGTCCGTTGCCTGCGCGAGAATTCGTCTAATCTCTCGCAGTGCGGCGTAACAAAACAAAGACGGCGTAAGGCATAGTGGAATTCTTGACCACGTGCTCGCGTTCGCACTGGCCTCGTACATCCGATGCGTTTTTTTTCTCGTACGCGATTCCACCGCGGTTTATCAATCGGCAATACCGCATCCACCATCGGGCACGTACGCAACGTTGTTTATTTTCGCGCGATCGCGGTGAACAAATACACAAGGACCGAGCGGAAAAATGAATACCGAGAATTACGAGCGGCGACGGTTCGAAACGGAATACGAGTGCGATGTGCCTACGTAAGTATAATTCGCAGATCGCGAGCGACCTTGAATTGCCCTTGGACTCGTGTCTTTGTAGCAACTAATTCGTTGACTTTACACGCGCGCACGCGAAGATTCGGCCACCCGGTTGGCAACGACGGATGGGTACGATGCAAATCGAAGACTTTTCCCGACAAATATTATTTCTTCAACGTCGATTCACGAAGCAGAACGTGGGGACGGCCGCTCGCGTCATGCGTACCCGTGCCGATCGTCAATTCCGTGAGTGAATGAAATATTTTGCGACGTCTTCGATCGTACTTGTTGTTATTACTATTATTATTACCAATAATTGCTTCCTGATTTTATTACTATTACTAATAATAATAATTATTATTACTAATATTGCTACCTAATTTAGACCATTTTCATTTTTCACAAAAATGAACACCACATTTCTGTACCCCAAGGTTTTCCTTTTATACCGACCGAGTACAACGTATTCGACTTGCGAAAAAATCGTACGAAAATTCGTTTTTCTTGCACTAGTCTCGAGTATACGTCAACGAGGGATACACCAAGTAATTTTTTCATAATGAGCATTGAGTTTTTTCGAACGGGACGATTCTGTGCGAAGTTGTGAAACGGGATTTGGGATACGACGTTTCGACCCGGAAGATTTTTTTCGCGTCGCGCGATATGAATATTTTGTAGGAAAAAATACGAGATTGAAGTTTGCATCGTTGGAATTTAGTGAGAATACGTTTTTTGAATTTTTCAATTTCTTGTGCCGATATTTTAGATATGAAAATTTCGCAACTATTTTTAAGGTTATGTATCACCCGCTCCGACCACTTCGAAATTTTGAAAACGGATTTCGACCAAACGCCACAATAAATTGAGATGAAATTTAACGTGTACGTGCGATATTATTGCAGAAAGAGCCTGGCGGTCGGCATATTTTGAAAAAAATTTACGGGTTCTGGTTACCATGGGATGAATCGTGGATTACTAACTGATACAGCGAATTCACACACATTTATAGGCCGTTAGGCTCTTGACAGTGAAAAAAAAATACACTTTGAGCGTTCCTTAAACTGCTTTTATGGACAAATGACGGGGAAATTGGGGTTTAGAGTTTTTTTTTTCTGCATAAAACTAGCAAAATTGTACCAACGAAGCTCAAAATGTTATCGACAATCCTGAAAATCTAGTGCATCAGTTTTCCGACAGGCGGTGCTCCTGCATGATGTTGAAGTTTGCTTCGTTGGACAGCAACGAAAATCATTTTCTTTCACTTGCCAATTTTTTGGTGGGCAAATCAAAGCTACTTCGAACTTTTCTGAGATCCTTATTGGAGACCTACAATCTAAATCCACTGTCGTCGAATATCCATAAGTACGAATATCCATAAGTCGAATATCCATAAGTTCGAATATCCATATGTACGAATAACCATAAGTCGAATATCCCTAAGTACGAATATCCATAAGTGAGTATAGAGTAGAAATGAGTGCCAGAAATGGCGGGAGGTAGGGATAAGTGAGTTTGTTTGGGTTTGTTTGGGTTCCCTCTATACAAGGCCGCATTTAGAGGTCTGGAGGCCTTGGGGCAACAGAGGATTGGAGGCCCCCCCCCCTCCAAATTATTTTCCAAATAAAATGAACAATTTTTTTCACTCGAGTTTTTCAATAGATAATTTATTGTGAAACCAAGTAGATTCTCTTAGCATTTAACAAACATATATAAATATAATCGAAAACGTGAATTATCTGAAATAAAATTTTAGTGTTAACGAACGGAACCTTCCGAGCTTTTTTCGCCGGAAAATCGTTGATGATTTCGCTGAAATCCAGCTCCCGAAGTAAATCACTTCAATGCTTAGGAGCGATAGCTTTGATAGATGGTTTTGTCCCATCGTGGTTCGCAGCCAATTTTTTATAATTTTCATTTTTGAAAATGAGAGCTCTCCAGTGCAATTCGACACCATTAAAACCAAATACATTCTCAATGTAATTTGGAGGTTTGGGACTGTAGCTCTGAAATTTTGGTCTTCGAGAATTTGGTAGTAAAATAGCTCCGGAGATTGGTCTTTTCCATAGTCCTTTTTGTACACGTCGATCAAAGATACAAATTGAACCAACTCATTACCAAGACTAGGTTCTAAATCAACAGTTCTAAAACAACGAAAAAAATATCAAAGGAAAAGTTGTTTACTAGTGTTTACTAGTTTACTCGTCGGAATTTGAAAGATTTTTTTTCCGAAGTGTTTATTGTGGGGGCCCCTCTTTTGTGGAGGCCCCGGGGCTGTAGCCCCGGATGCCCTCCCCTAAATCCGGCCCTGCCTCTATACTCACGTTTCCTCTACCTCCCGCTAGTTCTGGCACTCATTTCTACCATATACTCACTTATGGATATCCGTATTTATGTATATTCGACTTATGGATATTGTCACTTATGGATATTCGTACTTATGTATATTCGGTTATGGAAATTCGACTTATGGATATTCTACCCCAATCCCTAAATCTATCAAAAATGAGTTTGGATAACAATGAAAACGGAGAAAAACAAGAATAAAAAAAATTTCGTTGCATTCCAACGATGCAAACTTCAACGACATTATCCCACATGGCGAACGTCCATACTTATGCACGCATCACATGCGGACGTTCAGCAACCCTTTTGCTGTAGTGGGAGTAGCACACGGTTGCTGCGACATCTGGCGATAGTTTGCGGCGGCTCGTAGCCAAAAACTGGAAATTCGGAAATACCCTCGTGACCGGCTAGATATTTCGCAGCGTCATACATGGCCTTAATGCTTGGTTGGAGATTTACCAACGAAATTTAGACAAAAAACATATTTGGCACAGAAATAAGTAGTAATAAAAAATGGAATATATGAAAAATAATTTTCGTTGCATTTCAACGATGCAAATATCAACATCATTGCGATATATCTTTCAGACCCTGATTGTATCAATGTTTACATTTTCTTACGAATTATTCCGAGTATAATCCGTCCGAAAAGATTATTCACTACTTGTGTCGGTTCTTAATTAGTTAAGAACAAGATAATTATAATACGATTTAAAAAAAAGAAACCACTCAGGTCTCACTGTCACGTGAGAATGTTGTAACAGTTGTTTTCCCCACACGATCTGTCCACGTTTGTATAAATGACAAACGTGTGTATTTTGCAAAGTTTTATTTAACTTGACTTTCTGTGAGATGCAAAACGGAAGATCGATATTTCAACCACTTCCGGTCTACTTAGAGCTCTGAAATTTGGCAAATGTGCATTTAAAAGGTGACAATGCACGATTCAACTCTAAAAAAATAATATAAATAACATTTTCAACTTTTCATGTAAAATAAGCCATATCTAATCATCCATATAAAATCTCATTAACACATGCAAACAAATTTGTAGCCGACTGAGTCAGTATGTGAAAAGTTTATATGCAGCAATTACTCGTTAGTTCAATCTCAATGACAGTTTTTGTTATTTTTTACAAGTATTTCACGTTACTAACGTACAAACTCGTAAATTAGTAAACTACTGGTATCAACTAACTAGTCAAATCAATTAACGACTAAAAAGTAGAAAATAATTTGTATGTAAAAATAATATTTCAAATAAACACCCTTTTATTTAATGTACTAAAACATGTTAACATGTCAACTGTATTTAATTTACCGTAAAACAACCTTAGATGTCTTAAGGGGTCTTCTCACTTTAGACGCTAAAAACGGCTATTTTCATGATTTTTTTTGATAGGTTTATATTATAGATATTGATTAAAAAATTGTTACACTTAATCAATACACTTTTGAATAGCATTTTTATAAAAATTATTCATCCCAGTCACTATTTATAGACGAAAATGGTAGTTACAAAAATGTCCTAAAAAATTGTAGCTCTGCGCTGTTGATGAAATCTCGGAGATGGATCATCCGAAACAAAAAAAATCAAACGTTTTTAGATTCAGAATGTTAATGTCTATAGCGCATATCATACGATTTTTGATATATGCAAAAATAACAAAATGACGGGAATTTTTCGAAAAAAAACAAACAAAAAACGTGTTTTTTTCACCGTTTTTGGCAAAAAATGAGTAAATATCAAAATTTGAAAAAATCTTTGATATGCGCTATAGCTATAGTTGTAAAGAATATGTGGTTGAAATTTCATGAGGATCGGTTCAGAGTTTCGAAAATTTTAACGACAATCCGTGGAAAAATGTTGCGAGAAAAACGCGTTTAAAGATTGTTTGGGTTACATAATTACATAAAAAAATATTTTATGCATGTCGAAAATGAAAATGAGAGAAGTGAGAAAATGCGTTTAAAGTTTGTTTGGGCTACATAAATATATACAAAAAAAATTATAAATGTATTTCGAAAGTGTATTCATTAATTATTAGTGTATTTATTAATTAAGAATTTTTTTTCATGTACAAAATGGCCGACTACTAATATTTTGTTTTGTTATTTAACAGCTCCGCGGCGTGACTTAGCATGCACAATTTTTTACCTAGAATGAAAAACAAAAATTCTCGTCAATCTACATTAGAAGAGAGAGATCTACCTAGAGAAGTACATACGGAATTTAAAAAATATCGTTTTATTTTAAAGTTGTAGGTATTTGAACTTGAATTTGAATTGAACTTGAATTTTCAGTGCAAAATTTCGTATAAAACTGCTCATAAAATGAAAAGTTTTCGATTAATCAGAAATCCCGTACGTACTTCTCTGCGAAATGCAATTAGGAACACAACTTTTAAATTTGAAGTAGATCGAGTGAAAATTGTTGAAGTTTTTTGTCACGCCAATTGGACAAAAGCTGTTTCCTGAAGAACGCGTTTAAAGTTTTAGATACTCTATGGCCGTGCCAGAAGCGGGCTTACGTTATACGCTCAAAGTCGGTGAAAAAAATTCCTGCAATACATCGAATACTAACTTATTTTTATGATCATAAAGCACCGTTTTAGCGAGAAAAAAATCGATTGTTTGAAGATTCTACTGTGGCCGTACCCCTTAAGTGTAACAACTTTTATATCAATATCTATAATATAAACCTATCAAAAAACGCATGAAAAATAGCCTTTTTTTAGCGTCTAAAGTGAGAAGACCCCTGAAATAAAAATCCTGACACTGAGTATAAAAGTGTGATAATAATTTCTCTAATTAATATTGTGCCAAATTAAATACGTTTAATGAAACTGAATTGATCAAATTTATTAAACATTGCAAAAGTCAAGCTCCCAAGCTTTTATTTACAGCCCCATATACGTGACTTGGTAAAAAAAAATTATTCACTACTTTTTATTACATCAAATAAAAGCTTGTTTTTTAAAAATATTCTGTTAACATATAAATTTGTTTTTTTCCTTTCTCCACTAATCGGCACGATGGTGACAAAAGGGGAATCTCCCGAGGGACGAATATTTTTGGGACCAGGCGCCTCTAGAGGTTTCCGACATCGAGGACGACGGCGAAGAAGAAGCCTCCGTTAAGAAGAATATCGACACAAAGCCCCCAATAATGGGTGCGAAAGAGGCCAAAAGAAGAAATATATTTGCCGAAGTTTTGTTCAAGCTCTATCACTGCCACGGTGACGATTATTGCAACGGTGGAGACATTGTCAACTTTACGACGAGCGCCAACGCTCCGTTGATTTGCAAATCCGAGATTGCCGAAGATCTCAACTCGAGCGACGAAAGTCCGTCGATGCAGCCGGAAATTTGTTACTCCAGTTCGTCGGACGGCGAAAGTTGCGAGTTCAGTCCGTACGAGAAACGCCACCGTTTGTACTTGTCGCGATCGGCAAGAGCGTCCCTGCCAAAGCGACGCACAAATGGCAAAAACGGCATACCCCTTTGGCGGGGTCGCCCGATCTGGCCGGAAGTGCCGAATTACCTTCGAATCGGCAAGTTGAAGCAATCGCCGACCGTAGATCCGATCGAGCGACAGGTCGTCAACTTTTGGACCAGCCGGAATGTTCCGTTTTCGAACCACAATGATAAGCAAACTTTTGCGAGCATCGGACTGGATTCCGAGGATGCTGACGAGGAGGCTGACGAGGAGGTCGAAGAAATAAAGAAAGAAATCAAAATGGAAGATATCCGCGATAACTCGAGAGGAGAGCAATACCGATCTTTCTTGCCGCGACTCAAAGCCATCGAGTTCTCCGATCTAGTTACCGATCCCACCAGGCCGAAGATACCAAAGATCAAAGTGCCCCCGAAACGCAAAGCCCCCAAGCCCCGCGCGACCAACGAAAAATCGACCGGTGATCCACCACCGAAGAAAGTGACGAAAATCATCTGCGAGATGAACGGAATAAGGACGATCAACTACGACTTCCTCGATCCGGAACTTCCGCCTGGTGTCAGAGCCGCGAATCTCAGTGATTCCGGAAGCAGCAGCACCGAAATGGCGTTCAACAACTGGCTTGGACAGAGACGGATCGAGGGGAAGGATCAAAACGGTTTTGTGCTTAAGGACGAATTTATGGACATCAAGGAGCTTTGCTTGAGCGATTCCGAGACTTCGAGCTCTTCATCGAGCTCCGGCGGAGCTACGACCATCAAACATTCGAATTCTGCAGATAGCGAATCCGACTCGAGCGAGTCTTCCAGCTCGAGTAGCTCCGGGAGCAGCTCAATGACTCACACGACTCAGGCACCCACAGGATCAATGGTGGATATAGTGAAGAAGGAAGAGCCAGACTCGGAGGAAAGTTGCAAGAAAGGTGCACCGAGAGCAAGCAACGGATCGATCGTCATAAACCCCCTGGCCTTGAACTTGAATCGCAAAGAAAAAGTCAAATCCGAGTCCAGCGGATCCTCCCGGTCGTCCGACAATGGAGACTGCTCTTGGATCAGGAGCGATAGCCAAACTGACGATGACGAGTGACCCGGCTTTTTTCTATTCAACTTGACTACTTCATTGACTTCTCCGAGCATTTGATTATTACATGACGTTACTCCATTTTTTAGTTGCTTTGTTTTCATATCTCAGACCATATGCAAATATTGTACGTACTATGTTAATGACTACTTTACGAAATATATATTTTTTCACGGCAAAACATGCCGCACGATGTTTTTTTATTCTCGTAGTAGGGAACTCGCGATTTTCACGTCCTAGAGGTGGCGCAGCGATATTTCAATGTGGCCGGTTAGGGGGTGAGATGCGGTCAGAGGCGCGAAAAAAGAGCGTTTTCAATAATTTTTTTTTTGGTAGAAATTAAGTTTGTTTTACAAAAGTGGTTACACAGACTTTTTATGTTATATTTCAACTTGGGTTGTACAAATTATCAGAGAAAAATATTGGTTATTTATAACAAATATCGCCATCTTTGTCGGACCCCCTTCGGCATGTAGTGCTTTGCGGGGACCATCATAAAATTTTTCGGGATCATCTGAAATCGAAAAACCAAAAAAATCATTAGTTTAATATTAAATCTAGTACTTGATAGAAGCTTTTTTTTTAAAAATTAACAATATGGCGGCTTCCGACAGATAACTTTCGATTTTCGACCAAAAAATCGCTCGTTTATTGTTTTAAAGAAATAGAAATTTTCAACAAAAATGAAAATCCTTCGATTAAGGACTAGTTTTCAATGCTATCCATAAGAACACGAAATTTCATCAAAATCATCGAGTGGTTTTTGAATTATAGTGGTCACCGACTTGAAAAACATAGTTTTGAGAAAAACTCGTTTAAAGTTTTTCGATGTGGATACGGTATTATATGTTCGTAAAATTTTGAGCTCGATGGATGAAGCTAAACTTTTTTCATGTATTTTGATCCGCTGAATCCGAATATCACAATTTTTACCGAAAAGTCGAATTGTTTATAGCTAATTGTTAAGACAATTTGTCCAAAAATTAAAGTTTTTCGGGATGAATTATTATTTTTTAAACATTTTGGGCAATTTTAAAACGAAAGTATTCTTTATAAAATGTTGCTAAAGTTCATAGTTTTTGAGTAATAAATTTTTGAAATTTTCTGAAAAAGTTTTTCAATTTTACACTTGATGTATGTATAGAAATACTAATTAAAAAATTACTTACATCGAATCATCAATTCCAGGCCCATACAATAGGGCTTCTTCCGACGTGGAAGCTTCCAAAATATCAATTTGTTGTTGTCTTCGGAGCATTCTGCTTTCCCGGGTATTATCGTTTGCGCGTTTGTCAGCCACGTCTATACGTGGCTGACCCATGGGGACCCGACGCCCCTTCACTAATTGTGGGATATCTCGAAAACCATTCATCGGATTGACTTGAAATTTTCAGGGAATATTTTCGAAACATCATACTTCAAGAAAATGTGAAAAAATCGATTTTTTTTAAAATTCTGACCGCATCTCACCCCTTAAAGTATAACCTCAAACGTAAACAATCCCTTCTATTGGATTTACCTCCATATATTGTTGAGATGCTGCTGCGTGAATAATTTATTTTCCGGTCTCTTTTAATTCTCTTAGCTCTGGATTTAGATTTTTAGGTTATAAAAGTTACTCGTAGGTTTGGAGAAGGAGTGATTCTATTTTTTAGAGCATGCTTTTTTCAAGGCACGTCTGAAATTATATTTATACATTATGTTTTGCTTGGGTGAATAGATATCGTTTTTGCTGATATTAAATTGCGATGTATTTTTGCATGATCGTTCTAGTTCGCCATCTTGAGACGACCGCCCTCTCTCTTTATGCTTCGCCTACGGTGGCGCTCACGGACACCCGAAACTCTCGAATAATACCGAACACATTGTATATAACAGAAATAACTTTTAATATTGCTCGATTTATTATTTATAAAGATACAAACTTGGAAAGAAAAAATCTTGTGGAGTGACTACAAACTCCCCTTGATGGCATAAAGAGTGATTTTCAGAGCCAAGAACCACTATTTAAAAAGACTTTATCTTTAGGTGGCTTATGGAACGACAATTCACTTTTATTATCCATCCTGCACCCTGGAACACAGCAGAGTTTATAGTTTTTCGTTTTTCAAATTTTGTCCCTTGTCATCAATGTATTTTGACCAAGTTTACTATATTAGTGGAGCTTCCGCCTCAGGCCGCGAGGGGCGCCAAGACTTTTGGGCATCGCAAATACGAGGTGCTAAGACTTCGAAGTTTACATCGTTGGAATGCAACGAAAATCAATTATTTTCAATCGTTGGAATTATTTTTGACTGTGAAAATCACAAACGTTTTTACGTATTCTTATTAAAGATTTGCGAAAGCATAAAAATAATTAAGGAAAAAATCGTTGCATTCCAACTACGCAAACTTCAACGTCATGCGATGCTATTGTCTCGAGAGATCGCGATAAATCAAATGGCTTAGAATTCGAAGGCTGGTCGGTCTCCTGTTCGCGTTCATCATATCTCGATCGGCACCGCGCGAAACATTTATCGCTCAAATAGAGCGTGGAAAGGGGGGAACCTACCGAAAAAAATCAGGAGGCCATGGTCGATCGGATTGGCAGGTTACAAGGCGCCGCGTTGTAACCTCGATCCATCAACTAGGTAAAAAGACATATTTCTGATCAGACGAGAATTCCCACCTGATGTATCCTTGAAATATGGCAAGAGTAGAAAAAAGAAATATCATTAGGCTTAGCTACTTTTTCGCGTTGCCAGAATCCCGAAATTTCACATAAAAGAACAGTTTTTCCACTGTCGTCGAATATCCATAAATGAATATTCATAAGTACGAACATCCATAAGTACACTGAGAAAAAAAAATCATTGATCCAATATCATTGGTGTTATTAAATGAAATTTCGTTGATTCAATTGTAAAATTGTTGGTGTAAATAATCGGATTTATTAGTCCAAACAAAACGCTATTGACTTCAATAACATGATAAAATTGAAAGTTTTTTTCATTCAAAAGATATATTTTTAGCCGAGAACAATATATTATTGAAACTATCTAAAAAATTATCGCGAACAAATTATATAGTTTTGAATGGAATTTCTGCAACGAATGAAAAAAAAAAACGTTTCAATTAATAACATGAATATTGTTGATTCGAGTACACAAGAAAAATTGAATATCGCTCGTTTGATTCAAATGAAATTTCCATTGAGTAAATGTTATTTTTTTTTTCACCATATCCGATATTGATTTTTAAGTACATTAATCATTGAAATATTAATATTTTATTTTGATTGAAAAATATTGAGCAAATGTCTGAATTGGTTAAAAAATGATGCGAAAGTAAAATGTTTCTTGCACATTTGGTTGAAAAAATTCAACCAAATCATGGCCGAGCGCCACCGAAATTATAGGTGTGAGGAAATCCGTAGTTCTCGAAGTAACCGCTAGAGGCCGCACGCGCGCTCGTTTCTCGTAAGCGTAGCGCGAACCGAAAAACTACTTAAACGCTGGAGAAACTCTAAAGATTATCGCTTCTTGGCCTGTGGCGAAGATCAAAGTGTAGTATCTGTTCTAATCAGTTGAATATCTGATATTCTCTCCATGGATATTCCATTGGCATTAGCATTAGAATGATCATCCACGATAATAGTGGAGAGACTATCTTATATAAATAAAATATATAAATAATTATATATATATAATTAAATAAAAAGTAAGCATTAGAGCATTAGAGCAATATCAGATATTCTCTCCACTATTATCGTGGATGATCATTCTAATGCTCACTTTTTATTTAAGATTTAAAACAAATTGAAAAACTTACGGCCCATGGCATATTCGTTTCGACGTAGTAAAGAAACAATTAATTCTATTGATTATATTTTTGTACGAAATAAAAAATGTTTGTAGCAACCGCTTAATGATTTCATCCAATACATCTACGGATTGTATATAGAATGATTTCAATAGAATATAATTTTATTCGAAGGACAATGGAGATGTTCAGAGAACAGAAAGCTTCTTCAAATAAAATAATTTGTTATTTAAATCAATCACATTTTCCAATATTTAATAGTATTGAAACAATCTCATATATCGGTGGCACTCCGCAGAAGCACATTTATTTGGATCAACCAATATATTTTTTTGATTCAATTAGTTCTTTTTCTCAGTGTCTGAATATCCTTAAGTGAGTATAGAGGGTGAGCATAGAGTAGAAATGAGCGCCAGAAATGGCGGAAGAGTGAAAAGACGAAGAAAGATGAGCATTTTAAGAAATTTTTAATAAAGAGAATGCCCGGTAAAAGTTCAAGTTTGTTTGGGTTATATACTATACTCACTTATGTATATTCGTACTCATGGATATTCGACTTATGGATATTCACTTATGGATATTCGGTTATGGAAATTCGACTTATGGATATTCTACCCCAATCACTCTTTCCCGTCTACACTCCTGAAAACTAGCGCTCTCTGTCTTCATAATCGGAAAGAGGGATTACAGTAGGGAGTCCGCGGTAAGAAAAATCGAGTTGGTCAGCGATGCGTTTTGGCTTCGTGCCTGGAATTTTTGTTCCCGCCCTCCCTCTTCCCGTGTCTTCCTCAATGCCTGTTCTCGAGGATAGAGTGCGGTCGCCGTGGCTGCAGTCGGTTGGGAGTAAAAGATCAGTAAGGTAGGAGTGCCAGAGAAGAGATATACAGGTGCAACGGTGCGGTCTGGGAACTCGAACCTCGAGGTAAACGCCAGAGTGCGCTTTTTACTGTTTTTAGTACAGTGAGAGGCGGCGAGTCCAGTCAGTGGCGTATAGAGGGCGCATCGAGAGTAAAGAATCAAAGAGAGGGAAAGAGTATGTACGAGTCTCACGTATTACGCGGGCTTTTGAACCGCTTCACCTACACCTCCGTATTAAGCTGGAAGTGGGGGGAGGCTGGCTTGTGTTTATATACGTAGGTGCGGGTTTGTGTACCATTTACAAGGCGCTGTAAGGCCTCGGGCGGAATCGCGGTTCAAGGGAACGCGTACTTCGAGGTTCGTGCTTCGCATGAGCTCCTCCGAGTCTCTCCTTCTACGCTTTACATTTGTATGCACACGTACACACGTGTATACAGGCGTACGAGTGGCTCAGATTGTAAGGAGCAATTCTTGAATGCCTTTGGCCACTTCCACCGGACTCGTAGTGGGAGATTCCTTGTCCTTCGATCCTCGGCAAAAAGTTCTCATCCGCGGAACTTTGTGTGAGAAACTCCCAATGTTTCGTAATGTCCCCCACATTAGAGGCCAGGTTCGATCGAAGTAATTTTTTCCAAAGTTCGGTTTGTGGATTTTAGCTTTCTTTCGGTGATGGCGGGTTGCCGGTATCAACATTCGGTGGCATTGGACATTCCAGAGAATGAGAGTAGGAGAGGTGTTTTTTACATTAAGGGGGGAGAATAACGTTTAACGTAGAGAAGAGCTTATGGTCGGAAATTACGTACACGATAAAGCTGAGGACTTTATGGCCATGGAATTACGGATTAATCGGTAGGTTATCAAGCCGTGCAATTCTTGAGTCTTGAAACTTTAAGGGGGCGATGCGTTTTTTTAAAGAAATATTTATTCACCATTTTTGAGACTTGCGGTATGTTTTATTACTACTTTTGGCTGTTACATGGTATGTTTTTATTAATCTTTATAAAGGGGGAAGTATGGCACGGTCTTCTGAACGGGTTACAGCGGATACTGTCAGACGGTGTGGAACGCAGCGTCAGCGGGATTAAGGGGCTATACCAGTGTGACACTTTAAAAAAATCGATTTTTTTTGCCTTTTTCGACAGTTTATACTTCCAAGAATCTCGTGTGAGAATTTCAAGGCCGTATCTCTAATAATTTTATCTTGCAAAAATCGATAGTTAAATGTTTAAACGCGTTTTTCTCAAAATTAGATTTTTCAAATTTGCTGACATTGTAATTCAAAGAGCAATTATCCGATTGACTTGAAAATTGAACTGAGTACTCTTGAATATATTTACACTACAATGACGTAGGATATTTTTGATTGGATGAAAATTGACGATTTGGCATTGAAAAAAACCACCATTTTATAGGCAAGAAAACAGACTTTTTTTCATAACTACGCCATTTTGTTAGATTTTGATATGTTTAGGAAATCCTACGTCACTGTACAGGAAATACCTTCCAGTTTAACGACATTCTTTCCTTTTTCGGTTTCAGCTACTCAATCGGCCGGAATCATGTCAGCAGTGGAGGACCTTTTTTTGGCGTCTCCGAAGGCAGCGCATAAGTCGCTTGGATCTTAATATTTTTCTATAAAAAAATTATGTAATATAGGTGAAATATAGCCAAATATATTCTTAATTTTCCGAAACATTTAATTGAGTACTTTTCTTCCAAAAAAATCCCAAAAATCACCCAAATTTTCAACATTCACGTTGGTATAGCCCCTTAATCGAAAAAAAGCAACGAAGATTTTTCTTTCATCAACACTCATACGCAGAATATGAACCAAGAAAAAGTGAAAAATGTTGAAAATCGATGAAATTGTACGCTTTAAAAGAAAAAGATTGAATTTTCTGAAAAAATGGCTACATTTCGAAAAAAAAAACACTTTTTTTTATTTTCAAAAACAGTTAGGGTCATGTTTCAGACAATACGGTTATAACGATTTATACCAAATTTCATCAAAATCGGTTGATTGGTATTTTTAATTTTTTAAAGATTCATTTTTAAAAATATCATGTATGAGCTAAAAGTAGTATTAACAATTCTCTAAGTCTCGAAATTATTTTTAAAAAACGACCCTTTCATGAATAAATACTCAGAATTACATTAAAAAATTCAAACACGTACCATTTGTCAAATTTCCACTTTCCTTTGGATTTGACAGGTTCACATAGAGCGCGTTGGTCTTAGAAATCTAAAACTTTGTAACTCTGCTGTTTTAGACCAATACACCAGGAGCTAGGTTATCCGCCGTGGAACTCGGGCTGCATCGTCTCTGAAGCAAGTGTCGTTCAGCCGCCATTTTCGAATATTAAAAAAGGCAAATGTTTTTTCGGAAAATCAAAATACGTAACCCAAACAAACAATTTTAGTTATATAGAATAAATAGTTTCGACACAAAAAAATCTTCAAAAACCGCTTTTGCAGCTGCCTAAAGAAATCCGCCGAATCATTTCCTCTTCCATTTTTATACCTAGATCTTGGGCAGTCGCCTAAGGTGGGTGGCGAAAAAGTGATGCTACTCGACGTTTTATCGTATCCCGGTGATGCAATATCGTTAAACACACTAAAAATAGATGCAGCGCACTTGGCGTCATTTTTACGACAGGATTACTTTGATTGCGTTCCAAAGAGAACTGTACATCTCCCACGTTCCATCAGTAAATGTTCATTTTTTTGCACATTTTTGTCGAGTCCTCAAGGAACGGGTTGTCCATAACCAAGCTCTCATCTTCGTCTCAATGGCGCGTTATTCGCATCATTATACATCCCGTACGTTACATCTGGTCGATTAAGTCGATTTTTCCTCTATTTTCTCCCGACTCTCCGAGATTTTACCTGGCAAAAATCGCCGCGATCGTTTTGCAAAAGACCGGCATCTGGCAGACGTTACCTCTCGGCCTACAGCACATGTCCGCGTGATGTTCATGAGCCGCGCGAACGTTGCGAGCCGCGTCTCATAGTTGCCTTAGCCATTATATGCATATTATCCTTGCGAATTCGAGTCTCGGCAGGACATAGTCCTGAATTATGCTTGCGGAACCGTGTAACAACTATGCGAGGATTTTACGAACGACCAATGCTCCCCACGAGAGCCTGATCAACGATGCCTCGCCAATCTCACCGGACAATCGAACGCCTACACGTACGTGTCGTGTGAAGAATAATGACATTGGGTCCATGGCGAATAATCGTATTGGTATCATTGTGCTGTAGTTGTGGTAACAGGGGAGAAAAATGAAAGAGCAAAAGGGAACTCCATTGGAGTATTGGGACTTTGAATAAGTTCTCGCTGTTTGTCAACAGATGGCGTTACCAGAACTGCGTGTTTGGGGTTAAGCAGCCTAGATACCAGGAGACTCAACTCCAATGCAAAGTCACTGAAAAAGGCGTACCCGAAAATGTGACGAACAGTGAGAGTGACTGCGGTGCCGCGGTGCCCTATGTATAGTAATATGTTGGTCGACGAGATGAAAGTGATCAGATGAGTTTCTAACCTCTAGACAGACCGAGCGCGACATCAAACGTCAAAATTTTCGCCGATCTAGGCTCCATAATTTCTAAATGGGGATTTGAAGAAAAACTCTTTCAAAGGCGCGAAAAGGTGAGTCTTTTGTTCAAGGGGAGGGTAGGTTTAGCGTGAAAAAAAAACACTTTTTTGCGAATTTTTTTCATCTATATGGATAGAGTAAATTTATTGAAACCTTTTGTACATTGTTAAGGATCATTTCAAGAACATTCCGTGAAATTTGTACGTGGAAATATCCACAAACAAGCCGGTGCCGCGTTTTTATCGAAACCACTTTTGCAAAGTCCGTGTTCACTGCTATTTGAAAACTACATGACCGATTTATTTCAAACTTGGTACACACTTTTTACATATAAAATATCTCCCCCCCAATGGTTAGTTTGAGATTTTTTTACATTGGGGGGGTTTTCCACCCCCAAAATGGCGGAATTTTTCGTGAAAATAGCATTTTTCACTTTACATGACCACCAAAAATTTAGAATTAAAAAAAAATAATCAAAGACCGATGGGGGGAGGATTTGATGATACTTTGAATACATTTTAATTGTACTTGATTTCAGATCATTTCTAGCTGTGATACAGCGAACACCGCAAATCGTGTTTATTCAAAGGCGTTCTTGGAAAATCTTTGTCACCGGTTTGTTTGTGGATATTTTCGCGTACAATTTTCACGGAATGTTCTTGAAATGACACTTAACAATGTACAAAAGGTTTCAATAAATTTACTCTATCCATATAAATGAAAAAAAATCGCAAAAGGGTGTTTTTTTTTCACGCTGAAACCCCTACCCTCCCCTTAAGCATAGTTAATATTCCGGCTGGAAACTTTATCGCCTATAGAGTAACTTATTCTATAATTGGTGACAAAAGAAACTTTCTTGTTCACTGAGAGTCTGGATAGGAATAAGTTCATTTTTGTTATAGATGTTACGAATAATATATAGTACCGCTGCATCTGTACCGTGTGCATCACTGTGTCACTTTATCTTAAATTTTACGATAACTCTGACACTTAAACATGAATGAAGGTTAGGTACATCAGATATGATATATCTTACATCGGACCAGCCCCCTGATACTGGCCTACTATTTCTATACGATAAAGGAAAACGCGTTTTGTCCCGGTTTTTTAGTTCGTGAAGTCGTCACTACGTGGCGTTCGCTGTTATGTGACAGCCTTCAGCTCTAAATACTCATATCAGCTGAACGATTCGATACTTTCGTGGCTTTAGTCCTGTTATCTTTATTGCAACGTTATTTATTGTGTTCGAATGGAAAATCATTAGAACGGAAAATCATTCTTAATATATCAATAGACTTTTATTCATGTAAAATATTCGAAACACCGGCGCAACGTACATATATATGCATCCCGGTCACACGACACTAGCGCCACAGTGCGGCAAGCACATTTTGTAAACAGCATTTATTTACCAGTGTCAAGGGGCTACATCGGACCCATGCTTTGCGTACATCTATATATGGGGCTCCAAAGCACCTCAGCGCCATCCCAACTAGTCACTCTTTTGGGGACGAGTTGGAAGGCCTCCTGTGGCCTCCTGTGTCCAATCTCCATGGCTTGGGGGATTGAATCCTCCAAATAAATGAGTCACGAGGAAAGGTAAGTACGTATCACAGTATTTTGGTTTGTTATTCACTTTGCAATTATCTGTGCATTAGTCTTTTCTCTCGTGAGTTTTCGACTCTAGAATCCCCGTGGAGAGAACATATCGGAAATCCTTTTCCGCTAGATATGGAGCGAGATGAGAAACTGGACGCTATTCATTGCAGCGTCGGTGGACTAGTGTCTGTTTTCTCCATTGGCGCTGTTGGTTGGCGTTCCTGCACTACTGCTGCTCGGTCGGTAAAGTCGTCGCTTGCGGCTGGATCGCTTGTCGTGCGTGTAGTTTAAGATGGTAACTGATTTATAAAGAAGTGTACTAAACAAGCTTTAAATTTACTATATGCTATTTCGCCGCAGTGTAAAAAACTTTTTTTTAGTGTTAAACATGTCATATTTCGTACCAAAATGAGTATTTGCAGGGCATTTTACTGCACTACTCAATTAAGAAAAAATCTGCAGCCGAAACACACAGAATTCTTGTTCAGACTTACGGAAACAATATGCAGAGATTGGTTTAGACGCTTCAACAATAATAATTTTGATGTGTTAAATTGGAGGCATTGCTTCATGAACACTTGTGTCAGACGCCAGCTGAACTTCCAGAATCATAAGGAGTCGACGACCCAACAGTTTCGAAACCATTAGGAATGATTTTATCAAATAAAGCATCCATTTTCACAAAAAAAACAGCGAGCACTTATTCAACATCCCAATACACAGAAAAAACCGATTGAGTCAAAAAAATATATATCGGTTGATCCAAATAAATATGCTGCTGCGGAGTGCCACCGATATATGAGATTGTTTCAATACTATAAAATATTGGAAAATGTGGTTGATTCAAATAACATTTTATTTTATTTGAAAAAGCTCTTCTGTTCTCTGAATATCTACATAATCCTTCAAATACAATTATATTCTATTGAAATCATTCTATATACAATCCGTAGATGTATCGGATGAAATAATTATGCGGTTGCTACAAACATTTGTTATTTCGTACAAAAATATAATCCATAGAATCAATTATTTCTTTACTACATCGAAACGAATATGCCATGGGAAATAAGTTTTTCAATTTGTTTGAAATATTAAATAAAAAGTGAGCATTAGAATGATCATCCACGATATTAGTGGAGAGAATATCGGATATCCAATGGAATATCCATGGAGAGAATATCAGATATTCAACTGATTAGAACAGATAATACACTTCGATCTTAGCCACGGGCCAAGAAGCGATACTCTTTTCAGTTTCTCCAGCGTTTAAGTAGAGTTTCGGTTCGCGCTACGCTTACGAGAAACGAGCGCGCGTGCGGCCTCCAGCGGTTACTTCGAGAAGTACGGGTTTTCTCACGCCTATAATTTCGGTGGCGCTCGGCCATGATTTGGTTGATTTTTTTCAGCCAAATGTGCAAGAAACAAATTGCACTTTCGCATAGTTTTTTAACCCACTCAGACATTTGCTGAATATTTTTCAATAAAAATAAAATATTATCATTTTAACGAATAATGTACATAAAATACATATCGGATATGGTGAAAACAATAAAATAACATATTTACTCAATAGAAATTTTATTTGAATCAAACGAGCGAAATTCAATTTTTCTTGTGTACTCGAATCAACAACATTCAAGTTATGAATTGAAATGCTTTTTTCGTTCGTTGCAGAAATTGCATTCACAACTATATAATTTGTTCGCGATAATTTTTTAGTTAGTTTCAATAATATATTGTTCGCGGCTAACAATATATCTTTTGAATGAAAGAAAACTTTCAATTTTATCGTGTCATTGAAGTCAATAGCGTTTTGTTTAGACTAATAAAGCCGATCATTTACACCAACAATTTTACAACTGAATCAACGAAATTTCATTCAATAACACCGATGATATTGGATCAATGATTTTTTTTTCAGTGTACCAAATAACATTCCAATCCAAAAACAGCGAGATCTTATTCAACATCCCAATACCCAATAACATTCCAATCCAAAAACAATGAGATTATTTAACATCCCATAGAGCCTGACACTTCGGGAACGACAAGATGAAGACACCTTCTCCATTTTCTCTTGTTGTCGATTCATATGTCATCCTCGTGATTTTGATCTTCACCTGTGAGAAGTGTCCGTTTGTTGTCTAGTCTCCGTGCCTTCATCGGATACCACTTGCTCGTCTTCTTGGTCTTCAGCCTTTTTCTTTCCTACGGCCATTTCAGGCAAGTGAGTCCACTATGCGAGCTGCTAGCTGCGAGGGAATGAAAAAAAAGTTTGCGCACCCTCGCTGCTTTCCTTCTTCGTCTCTCCTTCGTGCTCAGGACTTGGAAGGCATATATTTATTATTAGAGAAGCAATTTTAGCGTGCAACGAGGCAAAGGCTTGTCCACAGACGAGAGAAGAAGGAAGACCTCCACAGTGACGAGATAAGCATCTTTTTCTCTCGGCTTTTTTGTTCTTCTATTCTTTCTCCCTCCTTTGACCCATCTCTCTCTCTCTCTCTTTCTCCTCGCACTTTGTAGAGGCACTGTGAACTTTGCACCGTGAGAGAAAATTTTTCTTTTACCGAGCTAACGAGATGGTGTTGCGACTCGCTCTGACTCTGTGTTCTCCGCGAATACCGCTTGGACTGCGGAACAATGGAATATCCTCGGCTTCCACCTCGGTTCTCATCTCTCTCTCCCTCTCTCGCCCCTACCATGTCTATCTCGATCTCTCCACTTATTTTTCCCGAGGGAATACTTGGAAGACACACATT
This sequence comes from Ophion ellenae, assembly GCA_963210295.1. Classification (NCBI taxonomy): domain Eukaryota; kingdom Metazoa; phylum Arthropoda; class Insecta; order Hymenoptera; family Ichneumonidae; genus Ophion; species Ophion ellenae. The sequence continues at coordinate 35,965,857 of OY723394.1, forward strand.
CTACCTCTCGCTCAGAAGTTTTCATCTCCAATGGCTGGACGTAAATGAAAACTGCCAATAGTTTTTGCAAAATAGGTTAGGAAACAGTTGCTCGGAAAGTGGGTAGATCGGGACATTTTTGTTTGAGGAATTAGGGTACTGTGAAAATGACAAATGCTCGTTCGTCACGATGATGAAGTTTGTGTCGTTGGAACGCAAGGCAAATTCTTTTCAATATTCTCCTTTCCATCATTATACGAAATCATATTTTGCAGATTTAGTTCGTAGATAGTTACACAAGAATTCTTAAAAATGTTTACGTGATTTACTGCCTTCGGTAACTTGGGAAATAGTGAAAAAAATATTTTCGTCTCATTGCTACGACGCAAACTTCAACACTGCTTGAGCTAAGTCAAATTGAAGAGGATGGTCTACGTATGGTGCAGAAATCGCAGATTCAAGGTAAACATATTATCAGAACGATATAACTTGTTGCTTGTTCATAAAATCTTCGAAACTACTGAACCGATCTTTATGAAAATTTTAACCATATATTCTTTACATCTATAGCTATACCACATATGAAGGATTTTTAAAAATCTTTATGTTTACTGTTTTTTTGCCAAAATCTGTGAAAAAAACGTTTTTTTTCGAAAAATGGCCTCCATTTTGTAATTTATGCATATATAAAAAATCGTATGATATTTGCGCTATAGCCATTAACATACTGAATCTAAAACCGTTTGATTTTTTCGTTTCGGGTGATCCATCTCTGAGATTTCATCAACAGCGCAGACCTACAATTTTTTAGGACATTTTCTAACTACCATTTTCGTCTATCAATAGGGACTTAAATTTTTAAAAAATGTTCGATGTATTTCGAAAGTGTATTTATTAAGTGTAACAACTTAATATCTATAATATAAACGTATCCAAAAAATTCAATAGCTTTTTTTAGCGCCTAAAGTGAGAAGACCCCTTAAGAAAGAACTCGTGTTTTTTTTTGCTTCGGATCAACCGGGTGGCCACAATCAACTACACCGTCGAGGACCTCACGTTCGAAGCCCTTCACGGGATTGTTTATAACTACTTTAATTATTAATATTTTGTAATGGAATCTAGTACAATACTTTGTTAATGTACATACAAATAAACGTCCAAACGATTTGTAAATATGAGGTTGGAGTCTACATCGTTGGAATGCATTGAAAATTATTTTAAATTTCTTATTTTCATTGTATCCATAATATGCAGATTAGTTGTAGATTGCTAGATAAGGGTCCTAAAAAATGTTCGTTAAATTTCGAAGTTTAAATCTGCCAAAGGAACTTTGCGAAAGAAGAAAATCATTTTCGTTGCATTCCAACGACGCAAACTTCAACGTCGTTTCTAAATTATCTTACTTATTCCTTCAAAATGAATTCTTTTAAACAACTCCGATTTTTTTACCGCCACAGTAGACTAACCCCTTAAATTCAAATTTCCCACTTGGGTGTCGTCATTACTTTGATTTTGGGCACAGCTCTCCATGCCTCGTGATGTGAATCGTAGCAGCATGTCACCAACGATTTTGATCGTGAGTGACGATTTTTCGATCGCGATTCTTACAAACGTAATGAATGATTAGTAGAAAGTAATCCAAAAGGAATTTGTGGTTGAAAAATTCCTCTTTTTATGACGAGGGCTCTCGCCAGTCTAGGACTATCCGACGTGACGTTCGGTCCGTCTAGAGTTCGTTGACCTACAGGTGAATCGTGGTAATAAGCTCAGGACGCCTCCTACTCAAAGTATCTCGAAGCTCATCGATCATTATCAACCTGTTTTACCGGTCTCCGGCAAGTTACCGCCGGCCGGTAAGAAAAGCAATTGTAGTTTCTTCTCCATCCATTTTAGAAATCCGTTCTTACCGGCTGGAGGTAAACGGGCTAAACGAGACGTCCTACCATTCTCCGATAACGTCAGGTCCCTGTTTTATTCACGCTCGATATTCACGAAACTGACGTTTTTCAATCACCTTACCGCCTGTCGGCACATTATCTTCAATACTACAGAGAATCTTCACGATTGAACAAAGAACTTAGACGATCGTAAAAACAATTTTAACTAAAACCCACAAAAATGCAAGACCCTCTGAAAACTAACTTAAACCTACACACCATTTTGCCACGTAATTTTTTGGCCATTTTCGTATACCTGTAAATCCCGACCTCTACCTGTCTCCTACATACAGTCTGCCCAACACGTAACGCGATATTTTTTGTTTGCGACAACACGCATGTGCGACCTCCCACCAAGTGCGCTTGCTTTTCCAAGGCCGTAACGCGTCGGAAAAAAGTGGCGCTTATTTCTATTCAGCACGACGCGTCACTCGACGCTCCCGAAACTACTCACGCCTCCTTAAAACCCCCGCAGGAGGTTAAACACTCCGCCATTCATCTGTGACGTAAAAAGCTGCGAGCTCTCTTTCAGAGTCATATTTCCTACGGCACTGAACAATAGTCTCCCTCACGGGAACAATCCGTTTCAGCTCATCATTCATCCCCTCGACCTCAATATTAATCGCCGAAAAAAGATTCCCAAAAAACTTCGCCACTTCGCTGATATTTCAACTTCGTTTGCCTTCCACCTGTAAACCGTACATTTGACGAATTTGTTTCGCGGGGCACCCGTTTCAAGTGCATACGCTCCTGGTTCGCGGCCCGAGGAGTGGGGGTAGAAGCGGGACGTGTCAGAGCCGAGCCGGCTGTACGGGGCGAAGCCTCGGCGAGAGTGAGCGAGATGGCGCAGTGTAGCGGGGGTGGGAGAAAAAGAGGGGTGTGGAGTGAATCAGAGGAGAGGAAAGCACTAAACTACAGGAGTAAGAGAGACGTCGAGTGAGCCGACTGGCGGAATAAGTAGCGGCGGGGGCGACGGTACATGCCAAGGTGTATAGCCGGGTTTTAAACCGCCAAGGCATGGCGTGGAGGGGATGAAATGGTACGGGCTGGCGTGTAGCCGCGCGGAGGCAATAGCCGGGGCTTCGGATCTGCCACAGCCCAGGGAATGGAATGGAAAGGAAAGGCAAAGCGGTTTAGCTCGGCTTGGCCTGTAGCTAAAGCGGCAGGAGTCCGCGGAGTCGACGAGAGGCCCTCGTTGGCATACGGCAAAACCCGCGCGCGCGCGCGTGTCATGAAAGTGCGCCCAGACAGAAAGAGCCAGTAATACCGTACGGACGTGAGATCAAGTTCGGAACGGTTTTTTCGTAGAGCTAAGCAGTGCTGTCGGCCTCGCCGTGAAACGAAAGCGTGTTTTCCGCGTGGAACGAGCACGCAGTCGAGTTCACATCAACCTACGGTCATCCCGACGGGCAAGCCTACCGGATTCATTCAATTGTTCTCCACGACACGTCGAGATACGCGCTCGATATTTACGATGAACCGAGGCAGGTAACGCGCCAAACCACCCCCTGGGCGATGAAGAACAAATTGGCCGAGCGAGTGAATGCGAAACAATGGATAGTGGGAAAGAAGGACTCGAAGAGTGATAGACTCGAGGCAGGCTCACGTGTCAAGCTTCCGAGTAATCGCTACTACGTCAACAAAGTAACGAAAAAGAAAAAATTGCATATGCCCAGTGATCGGGAATTGGCGATTGTGTTGGAACATTGATCGGATAGGAGCTTCCGATCCCCCGTTATATGGGGCCACGCTATGGTGAAGAGTGAAAGATAGTGGCGGTGTTTTTGGTGGATCGTTGCTGAAGACATATTCGAAGGTTACGGTAAAAGGGTGCGTTGGTCGCTTGTACCGGCCAGTCGAACAGCCGTTTGCCACTGGTATGGCTGTTGCGCGCTGTCGAAGCAGTCGATCGGGTGCACAGGTGTCCGTTGTCAGTGTTCAGCTAACGCGAAGCAGCCAATGGAATGAGCGGCATCAGGGTAGCTGGAGTTGATCCGTTGCGATACACTCAAGGATAGCGAATCACTAAGGGAGACATAAAGACAGAAGGAATCACAAAGTCGATTGACAAACGAGCAGCTTACCTTTCTCTGGCCTCGTTATTCCCATCGCCTTGGATTTGATCTTGTGTGATCTTTCCCTAGGCCTTCGTCTTCATTCACGCTGTCTTATCTCTCTTGTTCACGGGGCTCGTCACTTCCTCATCCATTATCTTCGAATCACCCTTCGCTCCAGCCACCCTCGCTGACATGATCGCTCAGCCGTAGTCTCGGGGCTTTCCGTATCCATTTATCGTCACCCTACCAATCCTCGGAACTTCCAGCCCAACGAGGGCTCGATACAAGGAAGAGTCCATTGTTACCTGAAGCTCATCTATCGTAGGCTCATCCCATCCTTTCCATGTACCTTTTCAAGACATGTAAATGCCAAGCCCTTCGAACCAGGCGGCCCAGAAGTATCCTAACTTCAAGTTTCTCCATATAGGCACTTGCCTTCCACTTGGGAGCGTTCAGCTTTCACCGATCTCCTCTGCTGATGCAGCTTTGCTCGTCAACGACTCTTCGACCACTTGGCTTTTGGCTTTTCACGAATAAACAAAACGGACATAAGCAGAACTCCGCCAGAGTTTGGTAATGGGACGTTTGGACACTTGAGCTCACGCGTCTGCGTCGTTCTGTTGTAAAACCACTATACGAGCAGCCTTCAGCATACGCTTTTCCGGGTGTTTTCACACGCACTCTTATCTCTCTTGGTTTTCTCGGTTGCCTCCCATTCCATACGAGGCAGGACCACCTCTCTAGTTGCCGAGCACGCTCTTCCTACTTCGTCGTTATCGTTGTCGACAACGAGGGCTAGCGGAGCCGCTGACGCTTCACATTTTCTCCTCGATTCCACGCAACTCCAACCCCTCCATCACGAAAAACAACGACCTACGCCCCGTACTGTTGAAAGCCTCGAACGTAGGCGTTAAAGTTCCACAACGACCACGTAAAGTGTGTGACCGTGCCCCCGTGTATCCGCGTGCGTGCGAAACACCACCAACGACCCTCTGTCAAAGGGTTGAAAGATGAGCTCATCGGGGTGGAAGAGACGGAGCATCACGCACATAGAGCCTCAGCCAATTTCACGGCTTTCCGGCCACCTCGTTGTCATACTCGTCATACTCGCCAAGGTGAGTTACACTTGTGCCTACCACTAGTTGTTGCAGTTATATCTGCCATAGGGAGGGTGCGGGGCAAATGGACGTCGATGTTTTTCCGGCAAACTTTTTGTCTTGGGAAGTACAGTGGTGGGCTTTTTTGACAATTGGGGTTTTGTTGAAAAGCAATGGATGTTTACCTGCAAACGTGTGGGAGTTCTTTGCAGAGATCTATGCTGTGGCGGAGGTTCATACGGTTGATTATGTTGATCCTCAATTGTCCAGTTATTTTCGTTAAGGGGTTAGGCCACTCTAGAGCATCCAGAGTGGCCTAAGGCCTTAAAAAGCAATGGATGTTTACCTGCAAACGTGAGGGAGTTCTGCTCTTTGCAGAGATCTATGCTGTAGCGGAGGTTCATACGGTTGATTATTTTATTCCTCAACTGCCGAAAGGAGGTTCGACCTTTAGGCTCAATGGACACAGTTAATGACGAAATTAGTCGTTACTAATGAGTACTTGGGCTTCGGCGATTCGACGCTTTACGAATATCACCTCCATCATCGCTTGCATCGATAATAAGGATCGATTAAATCGATGACGAATATTATTTACATATGCCAACTTTACACTTGTACATATATCGTGCCGGAGAAAAGTGTTCGATACTAAAATATATTGAGTCGGCTCTGGTGAAATAAATTTGATCGTTTTATCTACCAATTTTACACGAAGCAGGTTTAATTTTTCAATTATTTCACAACTCGGTCTTGCTTTCGATGGATCATATTTTAATTTTGTTTTTCAATAAATGCATTTTTATTTGAAATATTCGAAATTTCGTGAAACGTGGATAATAGGATGGAAGTTGGGAATAGCGAATGGAATAGTTTCAGTTGTATTCTAAGGAACGAAATGCTACTAGCTCCGGAATTCATTTCAAACTCCGGCAGGTTCTGGCAGTCGATATTATATTCAGTGAAGGGGCACACCGGCTCTATGCTCATAGTCACCATTTTAATATTCCACAATGTGTACGAGCTCTGGCCGCCAGCTTTTCAATCTTGAGCATTGGACTTCTCAATTCTCGGCTTGTCTCGGCATTGTGAAATCTCGCAACCGCTCGCTCGCTCTTCGAGTTCATTCAGCACTTTCCAGCACGGAGAAACGAGTCGAGTTTTGGATGAGTCTTTTTATTTCGCTTCTTCACAGTTCACCGTTCAAAGTGAGAGCACAATGTCTATGTATGTTTAAACGAAAGTAGACAAATTTCAGCGATTCTTTTTCTGCCTCTGTGGCTTGCCCAGCTCAGATGTTACTTTTGCATTTTCGCAACAAACGTACTATGCCTTTATTTATTTTACGGAATTTATGCTTTCTCCAGTTTGCAATGGAAAAAAAAGATGTTCTCGTATTCTCACTTGGTTCGTTTGTAGCGGAAGTTTTTGAATTTTTTTACTTCACTTTTTATGTTGTGTATAATATTTGAAAAATTAAGTCCACAGACGAATATTCCTTGGCTGTTGTACAGTGTTTTTTCTTTTGGCGAAAAAACACAGTAGTGCGTAAAACCTTCATCTAGGAGTTTACTCCTCAGGGCCTTACCAAGTCGCCAAAAAATCCAATTAAACTAAACGAAGAAAGACTTAATCTTTCGGGGGATTGTCTTTTTTTTCGCAAAATTTACCGCTTTTTGGGAATTTTTTTGTGAAGAAAGCATACAACGGAAAACTTGTGAAACTTGGCATATAGTTTTATTCATCTGTTTACTACATACAAAAATTTTTTGAAACAATTTCATAAAAAAATCCGCCTCCCACCCCCCTCGACGCGCGATGGTCCTTTTTTGGTGTTGTGCACGATTACAGCCTTCACGTTCATCCTGCAACAAAAACCCAAAAAGCATTTTACTTTAGACACATATAGCTATCGTTCGATGAAGGGGAAAAAAAATTGACGATTTGGTGACGTTTTGAACTTGAAGTATCGATTTTTCGAAAAAAATTGATCGATTTTTTGTTATAAATAAAAAACTATTAAACGTATTGCTTTTTTGCTTCATCAAACGATAAAAGGATGTCAGCTGAGCATTCTGTCCAAATTTGAAGGCAATCGGTTGAATCGTTTTTGAGAAATCGTGCACACCAGTTGTGAAAAAGCTGTTTCGAGAAAAACACGTTTAAGGGGGAATTTTTTGATGAAATTGTTTAAAATTTTTTTTGTATGTAGTAAACAGATCAATAAAACTATATGCCAAGTTTCACAAGTTTTCCGTTGTATACTTTCTTCACAAAAAAATTCCCAAAAAGCGGTAAATTTTGCGAAAAAAAAGACAATCCCCCCTTAACGGGTATGGTATTGAAGTTTGCATCGTTGGAATGCAATGAGTTTTTCTTTTCGTGTTGCTCAATTTTTCTCGGCACAGTTAGGCTACAGATATCAGTGACGGATTTTCGAAGATCCTTACTAGGGATCCATAACCTAAAACAGCAAAATAATAGTTTATGTAGTAATCAAAATAAAGAATTGAAATGATAAAGAAGGACTTTCATTGCATTCCAACGGTGCAAACTTTAACACCGTTAACGGGTTATACCTAGTTATAAAAGTAAACAGCTAGTTTTTGGGATTTTTAAAAATAAAATCACGACGATACATTTCAACAACAATTAGGTATGCGAAAAAGTATCATCCGAAGAACGTTCTGTAATTTTTTCGTGTTTTCGTTAGCATATTAGTTTATCCTATGATTAAGGGGAGATATACACCTAGGAGCTGGAAAAAAGGTCATTTTTGTGAATTTTTTCAAGGAAAACTATTTGAAATTTCGGATTGGGGTTTTAATGATCTAAAAGTATATACATTCAAAAGTATGTTTAATTTTCTTTATTTGAAAATATCAAAAATATACAAGGATATTGTATGATCCTTGGAGCGTCGTAAAAAAATCTGCGTATACGGTACCCACTGGTGTTTCTTCAAAAATCATCTGAAAAAAAAACCAAAAAGATTATTACATTAGATACTATAATCTAGAACTTGTCATAGCCGATTTTGAAAATATCGATTTATGACAAAATGGCGGACGTTTGAACATAAATAGTGATTTTTGGGCCAAAAATTAGTTATTAATTTGCCTATAAAACAAAAACTAAGTAACGAAAAAAAAAATCCTATGACAAGTACTAGATAACGGTGTATAGGATAAATTTGGGAATGAATAAATCATGAAATTTGTCAACTTACATGGAATCATCGATACCAGGCCCATAGTGTAGGTCTTATACGGTCGACGGAATGTAGGTGTAAATGTAGGTATAAATGTAGGTGAATCTAGGTGTAAATCTTTCCTTAATCGAGGAAATTTCAGAAATATCAAATTTGAAAAAAAAGCATGGCGCGTGTTCAAAGTGAGGGTCTTGATTTTTGCGAAAAAGGGCATTTTTCATTAATCAAATTGAAGCATTAAATTCGATCAAATACTTTTTACATCTAGAAAAAGCCCTAAAAATTTCGAAAAGTTCGATGCAGCGGTTTTCGAGATATTTTGCTCGCCGACTTTGAAAACGTACTCTCGAGAAAACCAGCGTTTAAGGGGCTGTACCAGTGTAAACGCCGAAAATTTGGGTGATTTTCGGGAATTTTTTGGAAGAAAAATACTCAATTAAATGTTTCGGAAAATTAAGAATATATTTGGCTATATTTGACCTATTTTACATAATTTTTTCATAGAAAAATATTGAGATCCAAGCGACTTATGCGCTGCCTTCGGAGGCGCCAAAAAAGAAAATTCCTCCACTGCTGACATGATTCCGGCCGATTGAGTAGCTGAAACCGAAAAAGGAAAAAAAAACGTTGAACTGGAAGATATTTCCTGTACAACAACGTAGGATTTTCGAAAAATATCAAAATCTAACAAAATGGCGTAGTTATGAAAAAAAGTCTGTTTTCTTGCCTATAAAATGGTCGTTTTTTTCAATGCCAAATCGTCGATTTTGATCCAATCAAAAATATCCTCCGTCATTGTAGAGTAAATACATGCAAGAGTACTCAGTTCAAATTTCAAGTCAATCGGATAATTGTTCTTTGAGTTACAATGTCAGCAAATTTGAAAAATCTCCTTTCGAGAAAAACGCGTCTAAATATTTAACTATCAATTTTTGCAAGATAAAATGACATTGATATAAATTATATGAATGATAATGATATTCTTGAGCGTATAAACTGTCGAAAAAGGCAAAAAAAATCGATTTTTTGAAAGTGTCACACTGGTACACCCCCTTAAAGTGTCGAGCAACGCTTCGAGCGTTCCGTCAGGCATCAACATAACAGCCAATAAATCCGTCAATTTTCATCCGATCACCTCAACATTTTCAGGGACCATTTATAAGATGATATACCGTCAAAATATATAGGTTTTGAAAAATGAGATTTTCCAACTTTTACAACTAAGCATAACTCCTCAAGGCTAACGGGAATGTTAGCTATCCACTATCTTTTCGAAAATACATCTACCGTGTAAAATAAAAAGCCTCACACCAGATTTATTCTCCCTACAGTCCAACAAACACAGATTTTCTCTTCATCCTCTCCTACATTTCGAGTGTCCATTCAAACAGACATGCTTCGCTGATTCCAGAGCCGTTTGCCGAGGCTTAGAAGTTCGACAGGCGAACGGAAAAAGCGTCGTAAGTCGTTTAGTGAAATGGCGAGAATGTAAATGGCCCGAGCCAAGAGATAACTCGTCGCTTTGCTTGGATATGAAAGAAAAAAAACTAGAATAGCAGACTGAACAAGCAGGGGGGATACAATCGTTAATGATCTGTCGGGTTGGACAACTCGGTGATTAAAAAAGACGAAGAAAAAAAAGTAGTCTTAGTGTCGGCGTGAAAACCAGAGCACGACGGACCCCGCACATGCCATATCCATGAATCGTCTTATGCCCCCATATTAGGCTCGACAAACGGTCGAGCTTCACGCTCATTGCCGTGGCCGGAGTTGGCTTTTCCATTTCTCAATTAAAACTAAAAGCTCGATTGCGTGACTGTGCTGATGCACGCGCCTGTATATTTACATGTGCAGAAAGGGTGGTCTTTTCGCCAGTACCCAGTGCCGTAAGATCGTGAAAAATGCGTCACTGATTGCGAGAGCGTTCCGTGCGAAAATTCTGATGAACGACGTCACGGGCCTGGAAAACATGCAACCCCATGGGTTCGAAACGTTTTGTTATCGGTGGTCGACGTGTCACGAAGGTGGCAGCCTATCGAGCAATTCATTAGCAAAGGTGAAAAAGACAAGCCTTCGTGATGGATTGATATGCTGAATGGACTGAATCAGTGGCGGTTCACGGACTAGGGCTTGGCGAGCAGAGCCGTTGCTGCGAGCTGGTTAGGCCTGCAAAATCGATGTTCTTTTTCACATGCAGCCCATTTTAGAGTAACGGCGTCGGGGAACGTTCACTTTTTGTGTGGAAAGAGATTGAAAAGTATTTCGGAGCTTCTCTTGGGGCCATCATCCACCAAAGTGGAGATGAGCGGAGGTAGGAAAAAGCAACCAAAGCTGAATTCATGTCCATCGATGCTGAGCAGGGCGATCCTATTGGTTGTTTTTTCCGAGCTCCGGTAATGTTCGCTTTGGTGTATGATCGACCAAGGGCCTAACGCTTGGTCGATAGGCCCGTAGGCCCTTAGGCCCTTAGGCCCTTCGACCCTATGCCCTTAGGCCCTTAGACCCTAGGTCCATAACGCAAATGAAAAATATGAGAATGTCTTCGCTGTCGGACATAGCATTTTAATTCGATTTTCACCCCCGAGACGGGTGGCTTCCGGAAGATGAATATCGTTGCCAATTTTTTTGTGGCTTTCCTTAGATACTGGGAATATGTAACGCCAATGAAAAAGATGGGAATGTCTTTAGCGACCGAGATATTATGGGGGGAAATACATATAAATGGTCGAAAATGACGAAAAATTTCGGGATTTTTTTCCAAACGAACTATTGGACCAATTGTTTCGAAATTTGTAGGGTATTTTATTAGTAGGGTTTAAATTTGTAGGGTACATTAGAAGACGTGAAAAACATTTTTTTGAATCGACAATAAGCGTTCATCCGCAGCCTGCAGCCTGTTGCTGAACAAATTTTCGAAATTTCCGCAGCGATACAAACTGTTTATCCGATTCATTTCAACCAACGGTTTTTAGACACATAGTTGCAAACCCTCGTCGATAAACCTCCATATTGAATACAAAATTAATTAAACAATCATTTTTTGCATTAAAAATACAAAAATTTTCGGTAAAAATTCGATCTTCTTTTCTGAGTGCCGCCATTATTACAATATTCAACTTTTTCAACTTTTTCTTGGTTTATCGACAGCGTACTCTAGTATATAATGTATTGATTGTTGAATTTTTTGTTTCAAATTTAAAAAAGCTACAGCTGCAGCAGTTCGACATCGCGGGGAAAATTCGTTCAGCAACAATTGGCTGCAGGCTGCTGATGAACACTTATTGTCGATTAAGAAAAATGTTTCCCATGTCTTTTCATGTACAATAAAATACCCTACACATTTCAAAACGATTGGTGCAGTGGTTGCGTTGGAAAAAAAACCCAAAATTTTTCGTCATTTTTGACCATTTATATGTATTTCCCCCCTTAATTTTTTCACTTTTAACCCCTCATCAAGGGTGAATTCTGGCTCAGTACATTTTTTAAAATGTTTTGTATAAACTCCGCAGATATTCTGGAGTCGAAATGTTGACGAAAAAAATTATGCGAAAAACAAAACAAATGATTGGAATCCAACGATGCAAACTTCAGACCCATGAAATAATATAAGTCAAAACTGTACATCTAAGCTGAATTCGTCGTTTGCACGTATCGTTCGCGTTGTCATATAGTTTTTAGGATAAAAAGTATATAAATTCTTATCACTTTTTGTTCCATTCCGGAGGTAGCAGAATCTACGTTGGAATTACGAATGGAGGCCAATATGAATAGAATTTAATTTAAAAAATGGGCAATTAGTTGACGGCAAGAGTATTTTCATTTTCACATCCGACGTTATTCCGCTTTTTCATGGGCTTGAAATTTGGATCGTCGGAATGCAACGATTTTTTAAATTTCTTAGATTTATTTTATCTATTTATTTTATTTATTTATTTCATTTATTTATATTTTATCTATTTATTTCTTAGATTTATTTTATTTATTTATTTCTTAGATTTATCCCCAATTTTCTTTGACAAATTAAGGCTATCAAAATTCCGCGATTTTGTTTAGGCTCCTTATTTAGCGATCTACAAAATATGATTTACGATAATCGTAAATGATATTTTGTAGATCGCTAAATAAGGAGCCTAAACAAAATCGCGGAATTTTGATAGCCTTAATTTGTCAAAGAAAATTGGGGAATTAAAAAAAAGAAGCATTTTGTTGCGTTCCAACGATGCAAACTTCAGAATTATACTTTTTTCACATTGCAATATTTTCTCTTAGGCCTTCTCCACTATTTGAGAATATTGCCAAATCATTTTATTTGGATCTGACGATCGGACAATTACGAACTTACCAAAATTCACATTTGTGATATCGGGATTATACTCCAATGATAATTCTTTTAGAATTTTTACAATTGGATACAAGTATTTGCGAGTAACCTGCGCAACGAAAATTTATTGTCAATTATTATCCCACTCGTACACGGAGAAAAAAATCATTGATCCAATATCATCGGTGTTAGCGAATAACATTTCGTGATTCAATTGTGAAAATGTTGGTGTAAATAATCGGATTTATTAGTCCAAACAAAACGCTATTTACCCTAATAACATGATAAAATTGAAAGTTTTTTTTTCATTCAAAAGATATATTGTCAGCCGAGAACAATATATTATTGCAACTATCTAAGAAATTATCGCGAACAAATTATATAGTTTTGAATGCATTTTCTGCAACGAACAAAAAAAGCGTTTCAATCCGTAACATGAATATTGTTGTTTCGAGTACACAAGAAAAATTGAATTTCGCTCGTTTGATTCAGATAAAATTTCTATTGAGTAAATATGTTATTTTATTCTTTTATCATATTCGATATTGATTTTCAAGTACATTATTTGTTAAAATATTAATATTTTATTTTGATTGAAAATTATTGAGCAAATGTCTGAATTGGTTAAAAAATTATGCGAAAATAAAATTTGTTTCTTGCGCATTCGGTTGAAAAAATTCAACCAAATCATGGCCGAGCGCCACCGAAATCATAGGTGTGAGGAAACCCGTAGTTCTCGGAGTAAACGCTAGAAGCCGCACGCGCGCTCGTTTCTCGTAAGCTTAGAGCAAACCGAAAATCTACTTAAGGTAGTACCTCCACAGAAGAGTTGAATTAAGGCGTTACCCCCACTTGTAGCGCAAAAAAGGCCTTTTTCATGAATTTTTTTAAAGAAAACTACAAAACTTTTTTAATCGATCAATATACCATCTTAAAGAACACATCTTGAAGAACTTTCAGTAATTTTTTTATTGAAAAATATTACATTGTTTAGTGGCAAATGGCCGTCAATGAAATAATGTTTTTATATACACGGTTTGCGGTGACCAACATTGCGGCGAAGTGGATCATCTGAAAAAAAATGCGGATGGATTTAGTCAAATATAAGTATAAACTAGTCTTTAATCGAAGGATTTTAAAAAATATTCATTTTTCACAAAATGGCGGACAGTCAAAGTTAATGGTTCGATTTTAACAAAAAAAAAACGGCCGTTTTTTGGCTATAAAACGGCCATTTTTTTCGAAAAAAAAAATCGAACGATTAAAGACTACATTTTTATGTATTAAATAAGCCTGCAAAATTTCAAGAAGATCGGTTCATTAGTGTTCGAGTAATCTTGGTCACCGACTTCAGAAATGCCATTTTGAGAAAAACGCGTTTAAAGTTTCTCTTTTAACGCTCTTTCAACGCGGGTTCTTCTCTTTCAACGCTCATATCTCAGTCAATTTTGTTCGGATCGACTTGAAATTTCCAGGACATATTCTCAGATACTTATACTTCAAAAAAAATGCAATAAAAAAAATCGATTTTTTTCAAAATCGCAAGTGGGGGTAACCCCTTAAGAAATGGTTGAAGTTTGACATATACGTTATTTAATACATTATCCAAACATCTGTGCAATTTGAATAAGTTTGACCACCCCAAACCTGAGATATTTACAGTTAAAGTTGGCTTGGTTTACACGTAACAAATGCGTTATGATGGGCAAACAGAGCATCATTCATTCTACCGTCAAAACTAAAATTAAGAAGTTGATAAAAAAACGAGGGTCAGCTACAGTAAGATATCACGAATAATGTGAAAAAAAATGAGAATCATTCACCATCTAGTTTCCAAGATATAACCATGAGAAGCCTTCACAATTTTGGTGCAAAGCCTGGCAAAGCCTGGAAAAAAAAACAATTGGGGCAAAGCCTGGACAGTCCCGGCAAAAAGTTTACTGGCAATGGTCGATCAAAAACACAATACAAAATATATTTTACGGCAATAAATGATATCCATCGTATTATCTACTAGTACAGAGTCAATATTGCATAGTTTTTAATTTTATTCATTACTAATTAAACCAATTATCAATATTTTGAACATGAACATGGTATGTAAACTTTTGGTTGAGATTTTCGCAGAGGAACTACCTTAAATGCCGGAGAAACTCTAAAGAGTATCGCTTCTTGGCCTGTGGCTAAGATCAAAGTGTAGTATCTGTTCTCATCAGTCGAATATCTGATATTCTGTCCACTATCATCGTGGATGATCATTCTAATGCTCACTTTTTATTTAAGATTTAAAACAAAATGAAAAACTTACGTCCCATGGCATATTCGTTTCGATGTAGTAAAGAAATAATTCATTCTATTGATTACATTTTTGTACGAAATAAAAAATGTTGTAGCAAGCGCTTGATTATTTCATCCATACGTCTACGGATTGTATATGGAATGATTTCAATAGAATATAATTCTCTTTGAAGGATAATGTAGATATTCAGAAAACAGAAGATATTTTCAAACAAAATAATATGTTATTTGAATCAATCACATTTTCCAATATTTTATATTATTGTAACAATCTCATACATCGGTGGCACTCCGCGATCAGACATTTATTTGGATCAACCAGTATATTTCTTTGATTCAATTGTTTTTTTTTCTCAGTGTAATTTGGAGCATCCTATCGCCTCCACCCACTCCTTGGGCCGCGTGTCGTCCAGTAAAAAGACAGTCTTTATTGATGTCAAATCGTATCGATTACGCGCTTCCTAGCCTTCGTCGACTGCGATTCGACGAACGTTTTTTACACCTAGGATAGCCATGTGGAACGTTTTGGCAGACACAGACTGCTCGACGCTGCTGCACTTATGTATTCGCGCATAGGTGTATGGTCGTACGGTAATAGTCAACACCGGCTTGCACACTAATTATTCTCGTGTACATGGAAGCAGGCGGTTAAAGATAGTCGGCGTTGGAAGTCCAGAGCTGATCGAAAGAGTGAGAGCGAGAGAGGGGAAAAAAAGAGGCAGAGAAAGAAAAAACTGGTCCCGCACGTACTTGCTGTGGAGCTTGGTATCATTGAGTTCCAGAGAGCTAACGAATAGTTGAGCGATGACTATATCGGTAAATTTCATCTGGTCGCGAGTTGAACAGGTGTCCTGTCACAAATCGCCATGAAATGCCTCACAATCCATTACTCCCGTCGAAGAATGCCACCCCTCCAGTACATTCCACCGATTTCGAACTTTTAGTACAAAGGTACTGAGTATCGGAAAAAATTGCGCTATGTACGGGATTGAGGGGGGAGATACCTTTAGGCGAGAAAAAGTTGCTGATTTTTATGATTTTTTTTAAAGCAAAGATTTTTTCTTCATTTTTCAGCCTTGGGGTATGTTTTATTACTACTTTTGGCTGTTACACGGTATATATATTTTTTAATTGATCTTTAAAAATGGCACGGTCTTCTAAACGGGTTGCGGAGGATGGTGACGGACGGCGGGCCACGTAGCATCGGCGGGATTAATCTGAGAGAAATGAACGAATGTTTTTCTTTCATTGACAATCATACGCAGAATATGAACCAAGAAAAAGTGAGAAATGTTGAAAATCGACGAAGCGGTACGCTTTGAAACAAAAAGATTGAATTTTCCAAAAAAATGTCTACATTTTACAATGAAAAAGACTTTGTTTTTTGTAATTTCGAAAAACATTTAGGGTCATGTTTTAGACAATGAGGTTACGAAGATTTATATCAAATTTCGTCATAATCGGTCGGTCAGTTTTTTAGCGTCACGCCAGTTTAGAAAATGCAGTTCAGAAGACCGTGCCATCCGTCATTTTTAAAGATCAAGGGGTTAGGCCACTCTAGAGGCCGAAAAAATAGGCTTTTTGGGGATTTTTTTTCAGAAAAACTACAAAATAAATCGAGATTACAAAAAAGGGTGTTTATCATACATATCGGTGACTGTATACAATAATTTTTTTGAAGCGATTAATTTCAAAATGGCGGTTGTGCAGCGTTTATCTCAAAACTGCATTTTTTAAGTTGGCCGGAAACATAACTCAGACAATTTTCAACCGATTCACTTGAAATGCTGAATATATCTTGAAAAATACATTGTCTATGGAAGTACGTAGGGTTTTTTTTTTATATTGCATAGTTCATTTGTTATTAACCATTATCTGACGATTTTTAGGCAAATTTTTCACTTTCCAAAAATTTGCCTAAAAAATCGTCAGATAATTGTTAATAATCGAAAAGCAAATTTTATTAAGCATACATTGAATGTCATTGATAATTGAGTGTCAATGTTTATTTGAAAGATAACAAATTCACAACGCTATTGAGGTACAGTAAAGCCTCTGTATAAAAAATGTTGTCCACCAGCTGGATTCATAATTTAAAAACGCTTGGTGTACAAAGAAAATCAAAAAAGTTTTTATAATCTATATAAATGTAGTTCTCCGTGTACGTAGCCGTTCGAAAAAAATCCAAAATGGCTGGTGTTAAAAAAAGTGTAATTTTTGCGAAATGTTTACGTATATTTGGTTTTAAAAAATACTAAATAAAAAAAACAGCTACGTACAATAATAGCTACTAAAATTATGGATTTTTTTTTAAATTGAAAAACACGAATGAAAGTTTTAGTCCAGGTACGTAAATTGTTGTGATACTTGCTCTCACTAAATCGTCCGTACCTTGGTAAATTTTCAACATTTCATCTTGAACATTTTTTCATACATTCGGATACTGATGTGTCAATTTTACTTTCTCGGCCATTCGTTTCGGTACGAAAACATCTGTGTTGCAGTATCGAAGCTACGGATGAAGTGAATCATTCACACGCAGCTAGGTACACTGTCGGAAGTATATTCGTGTGTCGTATGAAAAACACACATTAGTTGAAATATTTTTCTCGTTTATCGAATCAACACCCAGGCCATTTATATCGATATTCGATGACGTGCAACGGCTGTCCGGTGACACAGAAATATATTTACACCGTTTTCGATACTCATTCTTCATGACACCACAAACTTGGCGATACATCTATTGGATTTGTGTATTTTTTTTTGTACTGCAAAGTAAGTGGGTGTCTGGCATTGACGCGAGGATTTTTTTTCATTCATGGATTACGTGGAACATTTAGACGTTGTGAATAGCTCATGGTCATCAATGTCGAGATACTGTTATCTAATCGAAAATTGAGGCAGGTTAGGAAAGCTGACATTTGTCCAAATGTCACAGGTGCTCAGTCGTCCTAGCATTTGAGCTGACGGGAAATAAGCTTTTGAATGAACTCGTCGGAGATGACCATAGGTAGCTATTGAGTTTGAACAATTTCGCGACGTGTACAAGTATCAAAATGTTGCAAATTTTTTTATGCGAACTTTGTAGTTTTTTTTAAACTTTGTATCCTCTTTCTAAAGTTACCCTTGCGAGGGTGAGTTCTCTTGTGAGAGAAAGTTTTTTTTAACACAAAGGTACATATATTGAGAGCCTTTAAAAAAATCACCAAAAAAATGCGGAAAAGCAACAGAAACGTCGCAAAACAAACAACGCCAGCTAATAATGACATTTTTTGCGATGTTTTGGCGGTGGACACTCTCCAGCTTAAACGGTCCATCCGAAGTCTAAAAACCAAACGGGTTATTCAAGTTAACAATAAATACGAGTCGTTGACGATCGTCGATTTTTTAAATCATTTTTTTTAACAACGTGGCGACGAATTGAAACTCGAGCATACAAAATCTATGAAAAAAGTCGTGATTTTGACGCAACTATTAATAAATGAAGATGGATTTTGACAAAGTGAGATCGTCAATGACTTTTAATTGTTGCTTATTGTGTCGCCTGTGAATTTGGAAACAATCCATCAAATGGTTCTCGAGATATCATGTCCACCGACTTTGAAAACAGTGTTCCGAGAAAAACGCGTTTAAGGGGAACCACTAGTGTGACACTTTCAATAAATCGATTTTTTTTTGTACAGTTTCCGATAGTCTACACCTTCAGGTATACCTTACTACTATACTATACCTTATACTTTTATCGATTTATAATAATGGAATCAATATTTTTATCTTTAAACGCGTTTTTCTCAAAACGAAATTAATCAAACTTGCTGCAGTTCCAACTCGAATACAAATCATCCGATCAACTTGAATCTTGTTTTAGCGCATTTAGTATTTGTTTCTTCATACAATGACTTTCCAATTTTTCGATTGGATGAAAAATGTCAATTTGCCATGCAAAAAACCATCAAATTTTTAAGCGTAATTTGGAACGTTTTTTTTTCAAAACTCCGTCATTTTGTTGGATTTTATTTTTTTCCCACAATACTGCGTCATTTTACAGGCAATACCTTTTAGTTTAACGGACTCTTTCTAATTTTTTATTTCGGACACTCTGAAGGCCGCAATCACTGCAAGTGGGAGAACTTCCATTTTGGAGACTCGGAACTCGGCGTATAAGGCACTAAAAATTGAATATTTTAATACAAAAAAATTACTGTATTTACATAATTTATACACAAATATATCCTCGAAATTTCAAAACATTCGATGCAATACTTTTCTTTCAATAAATTCCCGACAATCACTTTTTTTGGGGCAGTCACACTGGTGGTGTCCCTTAAGGCAGGATATACATTTAGACAGGAAAAAAATAAACAATATTGAGAGATTTTTCAATTTTACAACACTAGTTCTGTTTTTTTTTCAAACAGTAGTTCTGTTTTTCAATTTTTCAAAAACGATTTTCGTCAAGTAGCCAGTACCAATATTATCAATATTTCTACCAAGTTTCAACTCAATCGGCTTGATAGTTTTTGAGTAATCCTGCACGCCAATTTTGATGATGCAGTTTTGAGAAAAACGCGTTTGACGTTCCCGCTCGCTTCTAATCCGAGCGGTGAGGCACAGCATTGACGGGCTGTAAAATTGGAAGTTTTTCGAATTTCGCTTTGAAACTTTGGGAAAATATTCTACATATATAGTTCTATCGTTTAACCCTTAGTATAGTCACACTTAGCTAGAATCACGTTATAGTCATACCGGGTCCATGGGACCCAGGCGTTTTAAAATTGTTATAAATAATGAAATAATGCATTGAGCGATATGAAAAAAATAGTGAGGTATAATTTGAACCTTGCTCAATACAAGGATATTGGTTAGAAATCAAAAATTAAATTTTAAATATGCAAAAAGAAAATATGCGAAAAAACCTGAAAAATGACTTTTACAAAAATTGCTGTAACTCTTGTAATTATTGACAAAAAAATGGTTTTATAATCTGGAAACAATGTACTTTGAAATAGACATAGCAGTTTCTGTGGACTTTTCAAAAAGTATATTTATTTCATCCAACGCAGGTGCGATTTAGAAGGAAAGAATGAAACGCTTGCGCATATAAAAAAGTGTTTGTTTTATTGGAAAAAAAAAGTTGTACGGCATCAAAATAATTTGTTTGGGTCCCGTGGACCCAGTGTGACTATTAAGGGTTAAAGGGGAAAAAAAGAAATCGATTTTTTTATCGTTGTAAATGTATATATCCCGCCTTGAAGTTCGAAGTATGAATAGCATTCTAAAATTATTTGGCAATTAAAATAAATGAATTATATTATTCTAACATTATTTGGCAATTTAAAAAAATTAATTATATTATTCTAACATTATTTGGCAATTAAAAGAAATGAATTATAGTATTCTAACATTATTTGGCAATTAAATTAAATGAATTATATCATTCTAAAATTATTTGGCAATTAAAAGAAATCAATTATATTATTCTAACATTATTTGGCAATTAAAAGAAATGAATTATATTATTCTAATATTATTTGGCAATTATCCAGTGATCGAAAATTGTGCAATTATCTAAAGTGTCCGAAATCTTTTGGCGGTAGTGTATATTGAGCGGTTTAAAAAAAAATCACCCAGAAATACAGCAAAACAACACAAACATGGCCGCCGGCTGATGAAATCTCTTTCGCGACATTTGGCGGTGGACACTCTCCCGCTCAAACCGCCCATCCGTAATCTAAAAACTAAACGGATTATTAAAGTTGACAATAAATACGAGTCGTTGACGATCGTCGATTTTTTACACCATTTTTCTTAACAAAATAGCGACGAATTGAATCTCGAGCAGAAAAAATCTATGAAAAAAGTCGCCATTTTGACGTGACTATTGAAAAACAAAGATCGATTTTGAAAAAGTGAGATCATCAACGACCTTGGAATGTTCCTCATGGTATCTCCTGTAAATTTGGAAATAATTCATCGAGTGGTTCTCGAGATATCATGTCCACCGACTTTGAAAGCAGTGGTTAAAAAAAACGCGTTCGATGTTTGAAGTTTGCTGCTGGTACCGCTCGGCCAACTGTTAGAAGCTATCACTAGTTCAATTTTTAGGAATATTTCAATGAAATTTTCAGGGAATACAGCTAAAAGGTGATACTATCGAATAAAAATATTTTTGATAAATGCAACTTTTTGACCCACCTAGGTAAATGAAGCCCGTTAAAAAAAATCTTTCGTTCCTGTATAAATATTTGGGGTCTGCTTGAACACCGAGAGATATAGCGAGACAAAGAGAGAGTCAGAGAGAGAGAGAGAGAGAGAGAGAGAGAGAGAGAGAGAGAGAGAGAGAGAGAGTGAGAGAGAGGGATATTGTATTTCGTAGGGTGGAAGGAAACGTGCGAGAAAACTTCAAAGTCTCGAGACCTCTCCTTCCGGCCATCGGGTGTCTCGGGCGACGAGACAAAATAAACGAAGGTCCCCGTTGACGCCGTGCGGTTTGGGTTTTAGGCTCCAGGCGGCGGATGTGAAGAATGGAGGCACAGAGAGTTTTTTTTTATTTTATTTTTTTTACTCCGTTACGAGATGTCGAAACTCTCGAGGGCGAGACACAGTGGCGCGAGGGTTTGCCCCGCACCCCGCAAAAGCTCCATGTCGAAGCCTCCTGGCATTCTGCCAAATGAAAAAAAAAAAAAAAAAAAAATAGGAGTACGCGCGAGACACTCCCTTAAGTCCCCAACTTCCCCTGTGGCCTGGGAGAAAGGTGGCGCGAAAGCCTCCGGAGAATTTTCATTCCTTTACACGCGACCGCGACTTTTCAATGCCACCTACACGGAATTCCTGCCGAGCAACAGCGGCCAATGCTGAGGAAAATTTGCCACGATAAATGCATTCACCCTATCGAATCTCTAAGCTTTTGGTACACGGAGAAAACAGGGGCCTCGAAGTCTAGAATTAATACTACCCCCATGGAAATTTATATACGCAAAAATATACTGCAAATTTATTTTATTAAGGAGGTACACCAGCTTCAGCAAAATGGTGATAGATCAATAAAAATTGGTGAATATATTCTTTAGTATTATTTATGTAGATACAAATTTTTTCAGATTTTTTGGTTGTGCCGTTTTCTTACAAATAATTCACAAGCGTTTATTCTTATACCCGGAATATATACCTATATCTATAAAAACGCTATGCTTATACACGTGAACTTCTACTAAAGAATACTAAAGAATATATTCACCAAATTTTATTGATCTATCACCATTTTGAAATTTTACCATGGTTTAGCATGGCAACATTGTATGAAGCTGGTGTACCTCCTTAATAATTGTAATATAT
Source organism: Ophion ellenae (assembly GCA_963210295.1). Lineage (NCBI taxonomy): Eukaryota > Metazoa > Arthropoda > Insecta > Hymenoptera > Ichneumonidae > Ophion > Ophion ellenae. Next base: position 35,988,095 of record OY723394.1, read on the forward strand.
GTGAAATGTATGCCATATATAGAAAATATATGTTGCATATAAGTGCCAAATTCTAATTTTCGTAACGTTTTTATATATGAGATGTATATGCGTGGTATTACTGTATATCAATGTATCATATATCAATGATATATGTAGCATTTACCCTGCATATATACCACATATATTTAGCATATATGTTGCACACGCACTGCGTACATACCACCTATATACTGCATAAATGGTACATATATGCCACACATATACAGATATGCGTAGCATATCTGTATATAGTGTTTATATGTAATAGCGTACTTTAACTGTAAGTTAAGTTTTTTTAAGTTTAAGTTTTATTAAGTTTAACTGTAATAGTGTTTATGCACAGCATATATTTTTTGTTAGGAATATGTATCAAAAATGTATGCGTCATATATGACGCATATATTTTTGATATATTTTTCCTACAAAAAAATAGATTGAAAATATATCGAAAATATATGCGTTGTATACGCCTCATATATGCATCATATATAGTGTTTCTACGTAGCATATATGTTTTGGTCAGAAAAATATATCGAATATATATGGGTCATATATGCGTCATATATTTGGTGCATATATACTGAATATATACGTATTATTCTATTTTTCGTCACTATACAGGGTGTCCCATTTTAATCTCACACCTGAATTTTCTCGAAAAATATTGCTCGGACGAAATATTGTGTGGAACAAAACTGCTATCGATTGAAGGGGGACGTTTGAAAAAAATTTATTTGAGGAGCCGAAATTCAAAATGGCGGCGTTACAAAGGCTGACATGTTTTTTTCAAACGGAAACATAACTTTTTTTATTGCCAAAAAATTTGTCAGCTGAAAACTAAAAACTTTTGTTGAAAATTTTTTTGATAAAGTTCATAGTTTTCAAGTGAGAACATCATTTTCAATTATTTCAGATGTATCCAGGATTTGTGTGTGTGTGTGTGTGTGTGTGTGTTTTTCTACCCATCGTGATCAAAGTTCGTCAAGGATTTAAAGAAACACGTTTTTGGGCCTGAAAATGGCACAAACGCTATTAAAATGGAAAAAAACTATTTTTCATCGATTTTCCTCCAAAATTTTCTCATGAAATATCGTCCAAATTTGAAAACAAAAAAAAAAACAAAAAAAAACAAAAATTTTCAACAAAAAAATTTCGCCGCCATTTTGAATTTTGGCTCCTCAAATAAATTTTTTTCAAACGTCCCCCTTCAATCCCTAGAAGTTTTGTTCCACACAATAGTTCGTCCGAGCAATATTTGTCGAGAAAATTCAGGTGTAAGATTAAAATGGGACACCCTGTATATGCGACCGATATATATATATGTAGCATATATTTTCTGCATATATTTTACATACATACATTTCCATAGGGGTATGCTTCTAAAAAAATATCATTGAATATCAAAAAGTATTGAATGGAAGATAAAAATTGTAATTATGGTCTAGTGATAATGAAGATATTTAAATTTTAACCTACGATATGGCACGTAAACTGATATAAATAATACATTTTATTCGGCATATTGCGATTTTTTGTAGTATTCAAAAAATATTTAGCCCACGTGATTGGAACAATTAGTTTCCAGTATTTTACAAAAAGTACGGTATAAAGAGTCATATTTACTACTAATAATAATAATCGAGTTTTATTTGCACAACTTGCTCTACAAGTTTTTTACAAAAAGTTTTCGCTTTGTTCATACACATTTTTCTTACGTCTACCTTAATTCTATGTTCTACCCCGCATACCTTTGCTCTCTTTTTGTACCTTTACTCCTCATCTCCCTCGCTTTCAACCTCCTCTTCCTCCTTGCGCATTTTTTTACATAAGTCACATTTTAATAATAATTTCGTAATATTTTTCGCTATACGCCGAAGATTCATGCTATACGTATGGTAAAATCCATATGAAAATATAGCATATAGGACTCGCGCCTATCCGAGAATAGTTTCAAATGTAATATGCACGTATTATTTTTACTATACGGTGTGAGAATAATTTTTACACTTCTATAACAAGTCTTAGAATTCTGAACTGGCAGTAAACCGCTATACTTTTCTAGCACCGAATATTAGAATTCTGGCAACCAGTGTTAGAATTTGAGGCCGTATTTTTCTCCGTGTATACTTCTCAATGGTGCCTGCATCGTTCCAATGCAACGGAATATTTATTTTGTATTTTCATTTCCTTATATTTATTATTACACGGCATATTTTTCGCAGATTTTTATTGTAAATCGCGGAATAAGTTTGTTAAAAAGGGGGGAGGAATTTTCGTTGGGGAGTTGTGCCGAAAAGAATTAACGGGTTATGCCTAGTTGTAACAGTCGAAAACAGCTTATTTTTGGGATTTTTAAAATAGAAAATTGTGGTGAAAATACGGTTCTACAAAAATTGGGTTTTTGAAAAAGCATCATCTGAAGAACACTGTGATATTTTTTTGTCAAAATATTTAATTAGTGCCCTTTTGAATCAGGTTATCTAATATTAAAAAATCAAAAAGATTTCGTTAGTATATTGGTCAATCCTATGATTAATCGAAGGAATTTCCGGAATATCAAATTTTGAAAAATAGCGCGTGTTCGAGTAAGTCTCGATTGTGGCGAAAAATGGAAATTTTTCGTTCATCGAGTCGAAAGTCGATGAGAAAAAAATCCTTCGATCAAATACGATATTTTTTTATCTCTAAAAAGCCCTAAAAATTTGAGAAAGTTCGATGCAGTAGTTTTTTTTATATATTTTGCTCACCGACTTTGAAAACGTACTTTCGAGAAAAAAGCGAACGACGCTCCGAGTGTTGCGACGGGCGTCAATATAACAGCCTATAAATCTGTCAATTTTGATCCAATTACCTTGCGATTTTCAGGGAGCTTATAAGATGATATAGGGCAAGTCCGGAGTAGTTGGTCACATTTTTTTTAAGGATCCGTCAAAATAAAAGTACAGACATATCTTAACCTATCTTCATTTGTAATTAAACTTTGAACATTTAACTTTGAGATAATTTACGAAATTAAAACAAACTCCTATCAGATCAACCTTGAAATTACTATTCTTTTTTAAATCACGATTGGCTATCTCTCTTTGGGGTTTGTGATAAAATTTGAATAGAGACAAAAATTGTATTTTTCCATTTTCAACACAATGGAATTATTTCAGATTTTTTTCGACATTTTTTTCCCGTTAAAATTTTATAGTTCTCTAGGCACGTCAATCGATTCATTGACACCGATTCCATTGCGTTGAAAATAGAAAAATACAATTTTTTCCTCTCTTGAAATTTGCCCACAAACCCTTTAGTTCTCGAGTTACGGTTTTTAAATAATTTAATTTTTCATCGAAGATAGGAGAAAAAAATCTGAATAAATTCTCGCGTACTCAACGAAAACCGATTCAACTTTTTACTATCTTGAGGTTTTCCTTGAATCCTTACCGTTTTCGCGTTACACGTTCTTTTTCAAATTGTCTCTTTTTTTATCCAAATACCTTTTAAAAAAAATCGTACGAAGCTTTGAAAGAAAACAAAATTGAAGCTTGCACGCCCCTTTATGATTTCGGTCAAAGAAATGCATAAAAAAATGTTTGTCTGTAAACGGGGTCCACCAGAAAGGAGGCGAAAAATGGTCGTATTCGGAAACGAGTACTACTTGTAAAAAAAATAGTAAAAAATGTAGAAAAAAAAGGGAATAAAGGTGAATTCCTTCCCTTCAAAATGCCGTTTATTAAATTCATTTATGTCAACTATCGGCGAAACGGCATGAAAAATCGTTCCGAAACTTTTTTGAATTTTTGTCCGGAAACTTTTCGCCGGTAGTGTAATCATCCAGATTGATTCAAATCCCCACAAGCGATATTGACTGAAATTGTCCGTTTTCTCAAAAAACTGTTTAAACCGTTAAAAAAAACAATTCATGAATTATCCAGCAATTTAATTGCGACATGCAAACCCAAACATGTATTTCAACCCATGACTTTCCATTGACTATATTCAACATTACAGTCCGACAATAATAATAACAATTGCATCTACAGCCCAACCATTATTAACACAAATAACAGGCGCTGCTGTTATTTTGATTATCATATTTATCATCCGCTTGGCAGTGTGGAAAATTATTATTTCATCATTTGTTGCTACCGCAGTTTCAATATACCAACCATCAGCAAACGAGTTATCCCGTTTCCTCGATGGATTTTTTCCCTCCTCGTCCCTCTCGTTTCCGGGTAATTTGAATATTTCGAGTTAACGCAGACACTCGCAGAGTCCAAGCGTTACGTGTGCCTGTCTGTGCTTACTTTATATAGTGTATTTCAATGCTCGTTGCCCCCCCCCCCCCCCCCCCCCCCCGCGCCTCTTCATCCCCGTTCTCGTACCCTGGAGGGTAGTTGCGTAACCGAGTAACACACACTCGTTGCACTCGTATATCTGGGCTTTATATTTCCTCTCACTCTCATCCTCTTCCCGCTTCGTTGCGGAAAAAGTACATGTCTTTCTTTTTTTTTTGGATTCTTTTTTTTTCGTGCATATTTAACGAAACTAACGGTGGACCTCGTACATTTGCGTTCGGGCTCGCGGAATACGTTTTTCAGCTGTCTCGTTATAGTGCTACAGGTGTATTTGCCTGACTAGCCGGGTGAACGCAACAATGAGCAATTTTGTCGAGGGAAATTGGAGAAAAAAGGTCGATTCGTTTGATTTTTTTTGTCTAGTAGATTATTTATTTGGGATTTTGCAAAAAAGGCATGTTTGTAAGCATACATTGAATTTATTTCGTGTAAATTTTCATTTTGAAAAATCGAAAATTAATCATGTCATGAGGTGTAATAGAGCCTCTGTGAAAAAAATATGACCCGACGGCCAGATCGATAACTTGACAATGGGTGATCTGAAGAATAAAGATAAAGTAGATTTATAATCTATATAAATGTCGTTTTCGTTGTACGTAGCTGTTTTTAAAAAAAAAATCGTACAAAATGGCTTTTAAATAAGTGTATTTTTGGCGAAATTTTTACTATTTTTCCGGGGCTTAGAAACTCTTAAGGGGTCTCCTCACTTCCGACGCTAGAAAAGGCTGTTTTCATGAATTTTTTCGATAGTTTTATATTATAGATATTGATATAAAAGTTGCTACACTTAATTAATACACTTTCGAAATACACAAAAAAAACTTTTAAATGTATTTATGTAACCCAAACAAACGTTAAACGCGTTTTTCTCGAAACAACGTTTTTCGACGGCTTGTTGATAAAATCTTCGAAAGTACTGAATCGATCCTTATGAAATTTTAACCACATATTCTTTACAACTATAGCTATACCACATAATAAGGCGTTACCCCTACTTGTAGCGCAAAAAAGGCCTTTTTCATGATTTTTTTCAAAGAAAACTACAAAACTTTTTTAATCGATCAATATACCATCTTAAAGAACACATCTTGAAGAACTTTCCGTAATTTTTTTATTGAAAAATATTACATTGTTTAGTGGCAAATGGCCGTCAATGAAATAATGTTTTTATATACACGGTTTGCGGTGACCAACATTGCGGCGAAGTGGATCATCTGAAACAAAAATGCGGATCGATTTAGTCAAATATAAGTATAAACTAGTCTTTAATCGAAGGATTTTAAAAAATATTCATTTTTCACAAAATGGCGGACAGTCAAAGTTAATGGTTCGATTTTAACGAAAAAAACGGCCGTTTTTTGGCTATAAAACGGCCATTTTTTTTCGAAAAAAGAAAATCGAACGATTAAAGACTACATTTTTATGTATTAAATAAGCCTGCAAAATTTCAAGAAGATCGGTTCATTAGTGTTCGAGTAATCTTGGTCACCGACTTCAGAAATGCCATTTTAAGAAAAACGCGTTTAAAGTTTCTCTTTCAACGCGGATTCTTCTTTTTCAACGCTCATATCTAAGTCAATTTTGTTCGGATCGACTTGAAATTTTCAGGACATATTCTCAGATACTTATACTTCAAAAAAATGCAATAAAAAAAAACGATTTTTTCAAAATCGCAAGTGGGGGTAACCCCTTAATAAATGCCACCGACAATCCTCAATTTACATGATCTTCGTCGAAGCCACAAGTCCTCATCACTGAATCCAGCTCGAGGATAACCCGTGTAGGAAGAAAGTCGAAGTTAAATTTCAAATTCCCGTGGAACTGGACGAAAGCAGAGCTTCCTGCTCTCTTCGGAGTTACATTTCTGCTTTGCATGCAGGCAGGAAATTTCCCGGTGAAGGTACGGGAGCGAGCCAGGGCGGAAAACAAAGGCGATAATGGCAAACCGAGACGAAAGTCCCGGGTGGAAGAAGGAGAATAATAGGAAGCTGAAGCTTTCCAGCCGTTAAGCGGGACGGAGTATTGGAAAACTTTTCATCTTTTCGTTTTTCCTCTCTTGTTTTTTCGCTTTCTGCTTCTCTCGTCTTCAGTCGAGTCTCTAGAACGAAGCGAGGGAATGTCGGTTAATGAAAATGGGCGAGAACGCCGCCAGCTAGAAAACAAATGTAGCTACCTTTCTGCTAATTAAACCGGAGATTCCTTATTTTCTCTGTTTTCTTTTCTTCCTATGTTATCTTCGTCTGAACTAATTTTTATATAATTCATGCTGCGGGGAGATGAAATTCAGGCCAGTGGGTGTCTTTTTTCCCATCCCCTGAGACAGTCCCATAATTTATAGAGCTGCTGGTTTATATAAGTATACAGGGTGTCCGAGAACTGATGGTAATCCCTGAAATGGGGGGTTGGAGGTGAAATTCTGAGTCGATCGATATAAGCATGTATGGGTCTCAGATCAACCCCTGAATTATTATTAATTTTTAAAGGCAGGCCAATCAGGAGCGCCCGATGAGCCAGCGTACATCGGCGCACTTGATTGGCCCGCCTTTAAAAATTAATAATAATTCAGGGGTTGATCTGAGAACCATACATGCTTATATCAATCGACTCAGAATTTCACCCCTAACCACCCATTTCAGGGACTACCATCAGGTCTGGGTCACCCTGTATAGGCTGTCCGCATCGTAAATACCGTAGGTCCAGCATTGCCCCCTAGAGCTTTTTCCAAGATAGAAAGAACGGTAACATAGTGCTTCGTATCAGCCTTCGGGATAAACCACTATCTTAGTTTATGTCATTTCTGGACTTGGACCACAACTTTTGGACATTCATGAAAAAATAACATCTTTATGGGCAATAACGATGCAATGTTTTCCCCATTGTGACTATCTTTGGAGCACGAAGTGAAATTCCAAAGAATGGAGTTCAAACATTATAAACTTGAAAGGTTATGAGATTGAAGTTTGCAGCAGTGGAATGCAACGAAAATTAACTTTCCTAAATTCCTTAAGGGGTTAGGGGTGACGACCCGAAATTCAAGGCTATTTAAACAAATTGATTTTGAATGGATCAGCAAGATGATTAGAAAAACGTTTGGACATTTGAGGAGCAGGCGAACAAAATCGGACTTGTTCATATTGCGGATTTTTTCTTTTCAAATTTTGAGGGGTTCAGAGCCGAATTTGATTCAAAATATTTCGGGAGGTAATAAAGGTGTGGTTGAAGGGCACGAAATAAAAACATTTGACGTAGTGTGGACAAGTCCGGTTTTGTTCACCTGCTCATTATTTATTTGTATGTACATTAACAAAGTTTTGTATCAAATTTCATTTAAAAATATTTAAAATTAAAGAATTTATAAGCAATCTCGTGAAGGACCTTCGAACTCCGGACCTTCGGGCTCAACGGTGTACTTGATTTTGGCCACGCGATTGATCGAAAAAGAGAAAAACCCATTTTTTTCTTAAAATATATAATACTGGCTAAGACTTGACCGAGTGTTTTGTTGGTATCGTATTTCAATCCTCAAAAAAGAAAAAATTGGTTTTTTTCGATTTTTGCGAGAAAAAAATAAATCATTATTTTTAATAACCAATGCAAAAAAAATGTTAGGACAAAAAACGTCGGTCAAGACTAAATTACGATTACACTGAATAAGTGTATGAAATTTAAAATGAATCCGTTCATTAGACGGCAAGAAATCGTGTACACCATTGAAAAAAATCATAAGTTTACCTTCAATTTGCCATTTCTGCACCATATGTTGGAACTTCGTCTTCAATTTGAGTGGCCTCAAGCGACGAACGATTTTTTGAAACTTCCACATTAGCCTAACTCCCTAAGTTCCTATAGACAGAATTTGCGCACAAAAATGTCCCAAGCATTTTTTAAGGTGCCTGTTTAGGGACATGAAATCTAAATCTGCAAAGAAAGATTTCGTATGATACTTAAAATGAGTTGACAAAAAAATGAAAAAAATTGAAATTGAAAAATTGTAAACGGTGCAAACTTCAACGGCATACAAAGTTCATCTTGAAAACTGCCACGAAGCATCAGGCATGTTTACTACACTTTTTTTCTGAAAATATGAGTATTAGGCTCGTCCAGAATTACCACACATGGCTTAGTCACCCTCTGCGAATATAAGCATACATATGAACATGCATCGCAGCGAAGTGTTAAAAGAAAAAAAAGCAAAGTCCTCCATGGCACTGAATACCCAATGTAGTCAGCGCACATATGCGCATCCGCGTCCAATGCATCAAGTTTCTTTGGTCAATTTTTTCCTCTCTTTGTATTCATGGACATCGCGAATTGTCGTAAACCGCTCAAAAGCCAATCGCAAATTCGCAAGTCGTTCGTCTACCTGCGTGTGCGTGTGTGCACCTATGTGTGACGCGAATGGAAAACCGTCCCGTTTTTCGTGCAGCATATCGCATAACTGTACAGGTAGACCCGCGGAGCCTGGCAAATCCTTGAGGGGGAGATACCTTTAGGCGAGGAAAAATTACTGATGTTCATGATTTTTTTTTTTTGGTAGGCAAGATTTCTTCATTATTTTGCGAGACTTGATATATATTTTACTACTACTTTTGGCTGTTACGTGGTGTTTTTTTTATTTGTCAAGCTTTAAAAATTGACGACGTATGGCACGGCCTTGTAAACGGGTCGCGACGGATGTTTTCAGACGGCGTGACATGTAGCGTCGACCCAATTAACCTAAAAAATAACTAACGAAGATTTTTCTTTCAATAACACGTATACGCTGAATATGAACCAAGAAAAAGTAAGAAATGTTGAAAATCGATGAAATGGTACGCTTTGAAACAAAAAGTTTGAATTTTCTGAAAATTGCTACATTTTGCAATAAAAAATTCTTTTATTTTCAAAATCATTTAGGTTCATATTTTAGACGATAAGGTTGCAAAGATTAATACCAAATTTCATCAGGATTGGTCGTCTAGTTTCGTAGCTATACGTCACGCCAGTTTTGAAAATGCATTTTAGAAGACCGTGCCATACCTCCGCCATTTTTCAAAATGAATAAAAAAAGCCTGCAATAACCAAAGGTAGTAATAAAACATACCCTGAGTCTAAAAAATGGTGAAGACATTTTTCCTTTGAATCTTTCGTTGACACACTTATATTTGGCCACGATTTTGACACACTGGGGCAATTTGGCCCGGGTAGTACTTCATCCACCTGCCATTAACAACCCTTCGGTCGGTTCTTATTGAAAAAAATCAAGGATGCACTTCAAGCATTTTTAAATATGCCTCCATAATTAAAATTCGGAAAATATCGTATTAATTTGCTGTAAAAAATTATTGAAAAATTAAAAATTTTGGTACGGTTAGCATTTAAAATTTGCCTGTGTCAAAATGACCCAGTGTGTCAACGTAGGGTGAAAAAAATCATAAAAATCAGCAAATTTTTTTCTCGCCTAAAGGTATCTCCCCCCTTGAATATTCTCCTTTTTGCGACACTTTCGTCCCCTTTAGCATACGACAAGATCACGAGGACTTGTTTTCACTGCTTTGTCTTTTTTTTATCGCTCGCTTTGGTTATTTATGGATCTTTTCGCAATAACGAAGCGGCGCATCGGACATTCGATAAATCATGTTTGAAAAATGTGCAAGAACCGATTGTAGCTGACGACTACTTCGCGAAGGACCAGACAGGATCTCCTGGTTATCATTATTAATGATCAATACTTATGGCTGCAATATTCTTGATTATTTATGCGGAAATGGGCATCTTTATTGAGCGCTTTGCTTATCGTGTGCAAAAAATCTGTTTTTCCTTTTACGCCGTTGAGGATATTATTAACTGCGGTTGGATCACTCACGATCTGTGGTCAGTGCGATTTTTTTTGCTCCATGTGTGTCTCATTCTACGAGGCTTGTGTAAGCGATCATCGCGTGTGAGCAACATTTTTTCTTCACGCTTGTTCAACATCGATATGACTGAGGCGCAAGAAACGATCGGAATCTCGTTATTCGCGAAAATCTCGTCCTATCCACCTGAGTCGTTCTGTAATCGAGTACATCGATAAAAAATATCTATTGAAATCAACAAAACCCTTTGATTGGATTATTTTTCATTTCAATTGAATAAAACGTTCATAAAATCCGATTTTTCGTTATCCGAATTCACAATTGCAGAGATTTATTGATTGGAATCAAACGATTTCCAAATATTCGACTATTGCACGGTTAACATTTTAGGATGACGTGACTAAGAACGGTATGGAATTGGAGTTTGGGGTAAACGCGACAATACGAAGGATCGGAATTTCATGATTTTTTTTTTAAAGAATAAATTCCTTTACCACGACTTTGAAGAAATCCACGAAACCAAGAAAAATTGACACGAAATAAGATCAATATATGCTCAATAACATCCTTTTTTTCGAAATCCGATTTTTTTTGCTGATTTTCATGATCTTTTTTTAACGGTAGATTTCTTCACTATTTTCGCGACTTAGGATATGTTTCATTACCACTTTTGGCTATAACATGGTATTTTTTAAATTAATCTTTAAAAATGGCGGCGGTATGGCATGGTCTTTTAAACAAGTTGCGGCGGACGTTGTCAGACGGCGTGACACACAGCGTCAACGAGATTAATCCGAAAAAAAAACTAACAAAGATTTTTCTTTCATCAACACTCATACGCAGAATATAAACCAAGAAAAAGTGAGAAATTTCGAAAAGCGATGAAATGGTACGCTTTGAAACAAAAAGATTGAATTTTCCCAAAAATGGCTATATTTTGCAATAAAAAAAGACTTTTTTTCAATAAAAAAATGTCAAAAACTATTTTCAAAGACATGGTCATCTAACAAAGAGGTTAGAAATATTTATGCCAAATTTAATCAGAACCGGTCGATTAGTTTTTTTAGTTATACGTCACGCCAGTTTTGAAAATGCAGTTTAGCAGAAAATGCAGCAAATGCAGTTTAGCTATACGTCAGGCCAATTGGGAAAATGCGATTTTTTGAAAATACCCTTCACCATTTAAAAAAAAATGTAACCCACATAACAACGAAAAGTAGTAATAAAACATACCCTTAGTCTCGAAAATGGTGAAAAAATCTTTCTTTTATAAAAAAAAGTCATGAAAATCAGAAAAAAATGTCCTCGCCTAAAGATATCTCCCTTTTAAGGGAGACTTTGTCCTTGGAGTGCCATATTTCAGGTGTTTACATTTTTTTTTTTTTAAAGGAAACGAGTAAGGCTTTCTGAGCGCGGTTTTTTTCTTGCTTTCATTCATGATACACAGAAGGTTAAAAAAAAAAAATTTGAAAAAAAACCAAAATGGCGACCGTTGCAGCTCCGCGAAAACAGGTCGTCAAATCGCGGGAGGTAAACGGCTGACATCACTGCCCCGTCTCTGTTGATCTGAAACACAAATTCAAAGCATATTATCAATCTGTGACCCTTCGGTCATGGAATGACGGATGGGTGTTTCGTTTAGTACAAATTTCGGAAAATGGCGGCAATTAACAAAAAAATAGAATTTTCGCGTTTTTTTTCGCATAAAAAGATAAATAATAAATGCAAAAATGTATTTATCGAAAAAACGATCCGTCATTCCATGAAGACATATTTTCTGAGTATGCTCTCCAAATTTCAGGTCGATATGTTAATTACAGCGGTCAGGAGAATGTCAGCCATTTTTAAAAACGTGTTTTCGAGAAAAAACGCGCTTAAAGTTTTGTAATGTGTTTACACAAATGTGTTTATAATTACCGCTAATCGGCAATGCCTGGTTCATAGAGGCATCCCTCCTCTTCTTCTAGCTGCTCATGTTGAGCCGCTAACATCTCCCGCTGCATTTCAAGGACAAAGTCTCCCTTAAGGTGTTTCAAGATTTTTGTTCATCCATTAATTCGCGGACACACAATGAAGCGTTCCAAACTGCATCCACGCCTTAACCCGATATTTCACTTAATCTATTCAATGCAACGAATACCTTTTTTTCCATTAAAAATTCGCCAACTTATCTTCCATCTGTGAGTCCGGTTGCATTTATCTCGCAGCGTGGAGTGAGCACATTTTCGAACATTGCATTTGAAAAGCGAATGTGTTTCCGGTTGTCTACACACGTTGGGCACATGAATATCGACGATCGCGTTATCGCTCGTACGCCTGGCATACACCGTGCCCATCGATGTCAAATATATACAGGGTGTCTCAAATAGACCTGATATTTTAATTTATTCATAAAACGTCTTAGTTCTTTGAAAAGTACGAATATTTTTATTTGAATATAAGGTACAAACATAGAGGTTATGTGTGGAACACAATATCCGATAAATGGCCGCCTCGTCCCTGTTTGTAAATGTTCACTCTTTTGACGAATTTTTAAAATAACATTTTGGCATAATTGTGGACTAATTTCATCAATGGTGCGTCCAATGGCTTCCTTGAGCTCCGGAATGTTATGTGGATCATTGGCATACACTTTTCCTTTCAGAATACCCCAAAGAAAGAAGTCCAATGGCGTCCCTCTCTAGAAACCCAATTTGAAGGGTCAGAATGATGAATTTTGTTTAGTAACGCATAGGTTGGAACATGTGCAAAAAAAATTGTAATAACTAAAATTTTCCATGTGTAAACTGTTCAATGAATGTTCCCATTTTATTAGAAAAATGAAAAAATAGTTATTCCAACGATTCGCGCAGTATTTCTAGGTTTGATATTTGGCAACATTGGTTCTATCTCCGTCTCTTTTAACTCAACCAGGCGAGTTTAACCTCCATGCCTTTCAACGTCGATCTGTCAAAACAACGTCAGGTGCGGAAAATATAAAGCATTGTATTCGGGCCACGACTGGTAAAAAGCCACGACTGGTAAAAAAATTATCTGACGACCTTTTAGGCAAATTTTTTGAAAGTGAAAAATTTGCCTAAAAAATCGTCAGGTAATTGTTAATAACAAATGAACTATGCAATATAAAAAAAATCCTACGTACACTATAAAATATGCAAAAAAAAAATTGGATTTTTTGAAGTATCCAGGGATACCCCCTTAACACCGTTGTTAAACCCCTTTAAGGGTCGAATTTCGATTTTTACCACTCTTGAAAAAAGTCTTATTTTGGTTCGAATATGAAGGCTGCGTGGTCAGAATTGAATCGGATATCGTAATCCTTCGCGCCATTTTTTCTGCAATTTAAGGCCTAGGCCACTCTAGAGGCCGAAAAAGTAGGCTTTTTGGGTATTTTTTTTAGTAAAACTAGAAAATAAATCGAGATTACAAAAAGGGTGTTTATCATACATACCAGTGACTGTATACAATAATTTTCTTGAAGCGATTAATTTCAAAATGGCGGCTGTGCAGCGTTTATCTCAAAACTGCATTTTTTAAGTTGGCCGGAAACATAACTCAGACAATTTTCAACCGATTCACTTGAAATGTTGAATATATCTTGAAAAATACATTGTCTATGGAAGTACGTAGAATTTATTTTTTACATTGCATAGTTCATTTGTTATTAACAATTACCTGACGATCTTTTATGCAAATTTTTGGAAAGTGAAAAATTTGCCTACAAAATCGTCAGGTAATTGTTAATAACAAATGAGCTATGCAATATAAAAAAAATCCTACGTACACTATAAAATATGCAAAAAAAAATGGATTTTTTGGAGTATCCAGGGATACCCCCTTAACACCGTTGTTAAACCCCTTTAAGGGTCGAATTTCGATTTTTACCACTCTTGAAAAAAGTCTTATTTTGGTTCAAATATGAAGGCTGCGTGGTCAGAATTAAATCGGATATCGTAATCCGTCGCGCCATTTTTTCTGCAATTTAAGGCCTAGGCCACTCTAGAGGCCGAAAAAGTAGGCTTTTTGGGGATTTTTTTTAGTAAAACTAGAAAATAAATCGAGATTACAAAAAGGGTGTTTATCATACATACCAGTGACTGTATACAATAATTTTTTTGAAGCGACTAATTTCAAAATGGCGGCTGTGCAGCGTTTATCTCAAAACTGCATTTTTTAAGTTGGCCGGAAACATAACTCAGACAATTTTCAACCGATTCACTTGAAATTTTGAATATATCTTGAAAAATACATTGTCTATGGAAGTACGTAGAATTTTTTCTTACATTGCATAGTTCATTTGTTATTAACAATTCCCTGACGATCTTTTATGCAAATTTTTGGAAAGTGAAAAATTTGCCTAAAAAATCGTCAGTTCCATAGACAATGTATTTTTCAAGATATATTCAACATTTCAAGTGAATCGGTTGAAAATTATCTGAGTTATGTTTCCGGCCAACTTAAAAAATGCAGTTTTGAGATAAACGCTGCACAGCCGCCATTTTGTAATTAATCGCTTCAAAAAATTATTGTATACAGTCACCGATATGTACGATAAACACCCTTTTTTGAAAACTCAATTTATTTTGTAGTTTTCCTGAAAAAAAAAAATCCCCAAAAAGTCTATTTTTTCGGCTTCCAGAGTGGCCTAACCCCTTAAAGTGTCAGATTATTTTCAGACACCCTTAATTTCGCTCGTACGCAAAACGTATAACGATGAGAATACGCGTAGCCGGCAACTGCAAGCCCGAGGAATTCGAAACTATTTTCACGGACAGCGGAAACATCGTTGTGATTAAATTGCCTCCCGCTACGTCGGGCGCTTCGAAATTTGCACAGTCAATAAACGGGCGAAGCGGATGCGATTATGAATGGCGAGTACACGCTCATTGAATTTAATTTCGGGACCCCCCCCCCCCCCCCCCGTGCTCGCAAAAAAAACAATCACCACCAACCGCATACGTTGAAATTACCGAAGCGTTTTTCAAGCGAGTCTTTCGATCCGATTCCCGATCACGTAACGAATTTCTCCGCGAACGAAATCCCGAAAATTACCGCACGGTCGGGCCAGAGGAGTCTCGATCCTGAATCACACCGTACACGAAATAAATATCGTGGCTTTCTCGCTTCTCTCGTACGTAAGTTCACTTTTCGCAAGACGCTGCGCCGCGGTGAGTCTAATTAGTTTTTTGCATAATTAATGTTTTGTATCGATCACTCCGGTCGTCGGGAGAACAAGTTGCATCCTCTCCTCGTATATCGCGTGTAAACTCACTTACGTGTATACACGTGAATACAGCGTGAAGGCCATCCGCCCGATCAGGTGAGCCTTTTCGTATGTGTACGAACGTCAGCGACTATGTGCTCGCCGATACGAGGATAAAAATTAATATTTACGTGCGAGTAATAAATTATGTGTTGTAACGAAGCGCGAGCGCGCTCGAATGTAACATTCTTGCAGTGGGCATTAATCATTCGAACATTCGTTATAATAAGTCGATTTTATTGTAATTATCGTTTCGCGGTCCAACATTGTCTTAAGTTTGCCTCTTATTATCGCAGCCTGCATCGTTCGCGTTTATTTGAAAATTTCATATTCAATTGTCCCTTCTTATTTGGTGACATGGTCAATTATTTTATTATTTTTTGTCACGGTCAATTATTTTATTATTTGTAATAATTATTATTTTTATGACATTGTTATTGATATTTTTTGGTCATTACTGATTATTATTTTTAATTATATTTAATACTTTATTGATCGTAATTTATTAATTCATTTTTGATATTTATTCATTATCTTATACTGTTTTTATATATATTTTTATATTGTATTAATTATAGTTGATTGATATAATATTAATTTATCAATTTTTATTAATTATTTTGTTATGTACAATTATTATTATTTTTACTACATTATTGATATTTTTGATTCAATAAGTATTATTATTCTTGATCAATTAATGCATTTTATACTTTCTCACATACTATCGTTATTGTTATTACTTGTACACTCACTTACATTACCAAGATTAAAGTTCCGAAAAGGACATACCGCCGATTAATTTGGAACTTTGTGTATCGAAGTATTTTTACTCGCTGATCACGAATATGATAGCGAAAATACTTGCAAATTTGATTTTCAAGGACAAAACTCACAATTCTATTTTTAAAGTTTTTCTATTTTATTGTAATAAATGTTGATCTTAGAGGAAAATATTTTCTACAAAAGTTGTAGCCTATAAAAAGATTGAGCTTTTATGTTCTATAAAAGTTTAATCTAAAATCAAATTGTTTCGAGAAAAATAGGATGATGCTCCGGAAAGTACATCTTCCTAAATTCCATTAGTTTCGATATTATCCACTTACGCACTTTACCGCGGGAAGGTTGCAGTTTGAACTTTAACACTATGCGCGTACCTAAACAAAACACAACAAACAACACAACAAACTCGAATAACAAACAAAAAGCAACGCAACAAACAAACCCAAACAGCACACCACACTCAACACAACAACCAAACCCAAACATCCAAACCCACAACACAACAAAACAAATCCAAACAAACTCCAACCTTCCCGCGGTAAAGTACGTAACTAGATAACATCAAAACTACTGGAGTTTAGCAAAATGTACTTATCGGAGCATTTTCCCATTTTTCTCGAAAAAGAATGGTTTTAGACAAAAACTGTATAGGATATAAAAGATTAATCTTTTTATATGCTACAACTTTTGTACGGAACATTTTTCTCTAAGATCAACATTTATTAAAATAAAGTAGAAAAACTTAAAAAAAAAACAGTTTTTGTAAGTTTTGACCTTAAAAATCAAATTAGCGGGTATTTTCAGTACCATGCTCAAATACATGTCAAAATGTCAAAATACATGGATACACGGAACTCCAAATTGATCGGAGGTATGTCCCTTTCGGAACTACAGCCCATTATCAATTATTTTCTTATTTATGATAGTAATTATTTTCATCCCATCATAATAATCTTTTTTTTAATCATTAATGATTATCATTTTTATTCATTTTGATTACTTTATTAATTGTAATTTATTAATTTATTTCATTATACTTTTTTTAATACATTATTGTAAAAATGATTTATATTTACATATTTTTTACACTCTGTTAATTCGAATTGATTAACATGATATTAATTAATTTATTACTGTCAATTATTTTATTATTTACAATTATTATTATTGGTGATAAACTTACTGTACTGTACCACCACGACTGTTGTTGATATTATTATTTATATTAAAAATAACAGTCATACGATTCTGCCACGCAAATGGGATTTCCGTTGCCCGGAAGTTGAGGCAGTTAAAGCCACATGGCCACTCCGCGTCAATCCTTCTCACTCGGGTCTCGAGTATTTATACTTGATAACATCCGGACCGTGATGTCTCGCTCAAGACAGCCACACATACAGAGTCGAAAAGCGCCAGCCGCCGGCGGGAGTGTGGAGGCAAGGGAGAGATAAAAATGTTTGACAAGTTAGGCGCAAATTCGGGGCTCGGAGATAGCGACAAGTTTTTGGAGGCTACCGACCGTACGTTTGCACTTGGATTTTCGCGAATGGGAGTGGGATCTCACGGGGGATCCACGAGAGTAGCTCGCCGATGATGGAGCGCGATGTTGGCCCAGAATTCGAGGCTCATGACCGACCCGTCTAAATTAAACTCTTACTACGAAGACGCCGCTCGTAAACGCGCAACCGGATAGTAATGTGGTTTTATAGCACGTTGTATGTGGAGCTTACAGTGCGCTCGCACGTTCAGGCACTTGATGTATGGACGAAGAAAAAATAGGCCAGTGTGAAGGAACTGGGAAAGATTTTTTTTCGTGGATTGTTGGAACATTTGTTACTTGGACCCTGTCATGGATGGGAACTGGAGGTGGAAATGGAAAGGCTGCTGTATCGGAGTGTGGAATGTGTAGATAGCGCGATTGGAGCAATGCTGACGAGGAAAAGCTAGAAATTCAAGATATCCGGAGCTGAATATTTGCCAGAAGAAATTATTTGCGAACGTCGATAATAGTCCGCGGGTTGGATGATAGTGGTGAAGTTATTTCATCGTTGGAATGCAACGATAGTTTTATGTATTTTCATTTTCTTATTTTTATTTCTGTACGAAATCTGTTTGGTAATTCTTCAGATAAGTGACATCCGAAAAATGAGCCGAAATTTTGCTATCTTCTCATTCATTGGGTTGGAAATGATGATCGGGGGAAGCTGAAATTCACCACCCCATAAAAATTTATGGGGTTTTGAAGTTCGCGGAAACACGTGATAAAATGGGCATTTTTGAACATTTCGATGCCTATGTTGGGTTCGTTTGGGTCCCAAACCCAAACAATTATAATTGTTTTTTGTTCGTAATAATTATTCGTCGAGAAGTCACTCATCTAAATAATTACCATATTGTTTTACAGGCTTCATATTGTATATGTCGGAATGAGTATTTTAAAAATAGGTGATGGATTTTTATCGAAATAAATTAAAGCAATATTAATTTAATTTAATTTAATTCAAGGATTCAAAATTTAATATAATGGTTTAACCCTGAATATAAAGACTTCAAATTTAATTTCAAGATTTCAAATTTAATAGATAGGTTTAAAATTGAATCCGAAGATTTGAAATTTGATTTCCAGATTGAACATTTAATTCAAAGGAAATATTAATTTTCATTGGATTCCAACGATGCAAACTTATTTGCTCACATCGACGAAACTCCTTGGGTTTGCATCGTTGGAACACGACAAAAGTTTTATTTCATATTCTCCATTTTCTTATTTTGATTACTGCAAACAATATTTTTTTGCCCGATTCAAATTGTAAATCTTGGAATAAGTATCCTTTAAAAATGGCCAAATGATTTTTGTCGGCAAATTCTATCAAAATAAATAAAAGCAATATTAATTTTATTCAATTGAAAAGTAAAAAAATTAGTCTAGAAGAAATATTAATTTTCATTGGATTCCAACGATGCAAGCTTATTGCCCACATCGACAAATATCCCGAATTCGACTGATGGCGTTGAATGTTACATAGTTGAAATGCAACAAAAGTTTTATTTCACATCTCCATTGTCTGATTTTCATTACTACAAACAATATTTTTTGCAACCTTCACATTCTAAATCTCGGAATAAGTATTTTAGAAAAATTTCGCACGGATTTTCGTTCCCGAATTCTGTCAAAATACATTGAAGCAATATCAATTTAATTCAATTTAACGATTAAAAATGTTATTAAAAAACAATATCAATTTTTACTGGATCCCAACAATGCAAACTTCAATCTTATGTTCCCGAAATCTGCGACTACGTCCGTGCAAATGAACATTCAGTCAACGCAACAACATTTTTTATTTTTTTACAAACATATTTTCGCGAAGAAAAATGATAATTTTTCAACGACGATAAAGAAGACGTTAAGTAAAATAATAATTATATAGCACCAAAGAAACATTCGTTCACACGCCCGTGACCGCACATTTGGCCCGTGCAGCGAAATTTTTCGTTTTTGGCTGTGTCACTGCATTCGTTCGTGGAATTATAGCGCGTGTGAGAAAAACTTCACGCTCTGTGTCGTAAATTACAAAGGGTGTGTATACGCATGATACACACGGAGAGCTCAACCGGATTGCGGCGATTAATTTAAATTGCCGCGATTAATCGCTCGAACTCGAGTGTGTGTGTCGGGTGTGTGTGTGTGTGTGTGTGTCGGGTGTGTGTGTGTGTGTGTGTGTGTGCGCGTGTGTGTGTGTGAGTGTGTGTGTGTGTGAGTGTGTGTGTGTGTGTGTGTGTGTGTGTGTGTGTGTGTGTGTGTGTGTGTGTGTGTGTGTGTGTGTGTGTGTGTGTGTGTGTGTGTGTGTGTGTGTGGTGTGTGGGGGGGGGGGGGGGGGGGGGTGTAGACTCAAACCATCGACGACTGTACGAGACTCCGACTCGTATGCGTATGCCTCATCCTTGAGTGCATGCCCGAGGTAAGTAAATATAAATGCGTATATAGTACATAAATAAAACTACGCGAATAGAGATGTACGCTTGGAGTGGCCGGTGTATATCGATAACACCGATCGACGTGAAAACCAGTGCCATAAAGCGTATTTTAATAATGTACTTTTTTTTTGTTTATTCGCGATGATTTCTGATCATCGTTGCAATCGCATCCTGCACATAATCAAGGGGAGAGACACCTTTCGGCGAGGAAAAAATTGCTCATTTTTATAACTTTTTTTTTCGAGGAATGATTCCTTCGCCATTTTTGAGACTTAGGGTATGTTTTATTACTGCTTTTGGGTATTACATGGTATTTTTTATTTGTGTCAATCTTTGAAAATGGTGGAGGTATGGCACGGACTTCTAAACGGGTTCCGGTGGATGTTGTCAGACGGCGTGACAGATAGCGTTGGCAGGATTAATCGAAAAAAAAGGCAATGAAGATTTTTGTTTTATTAACACTCATACGCAGAATATGAACCAAGAAAAAGTGAGATATGTTGAAAATCGATGAAATGGTACGCTTTGAAACAAAACATTGAATTTTCCGTAAAAATGGCTTTATTTTGCAATAAAAGAATACTTTTTTTTATTTTTAAGAACATTTAAGGTCATTTTTTAGATAATGAGGCTAGAAAGGTTTATACCGAATTTCGTCAGAATCGGTCGATTAGTTTTTTAGCTATACGTCACGCCAGTTTTGAAAAGGCAGTTCAGAAGACTGTGCTATACGTCCATCATTTTTCAATCAACAGCCAAAAGTAGTAATAAAACATACCCTAAGTCTCAAACATGATGAAGAAATATTTCATAAAAAAAATATCATGAAAATCAGCAAATTTTTTTCTCGCCTAAACGTATCTCCCCCCTCTAATGCGTTTTCCGGAAAACGACTTTTCCGTAAATCTCGTACAAGATAACTCAAAAACTATTTGATCGATCATTTTGAAGTTCTGCACACTTTTAGGTAAATTATTTGTCGTCTATATGAACCT
This sequence comes from Ophion ellenae, assembly GCA_963210295.1. Taxonomy (NCBI): domain Eukaryota; kingdom Metazoa; phylum Arthropoda; class Insecta; order Hymenoptera; family Ichneumonidae; genus Ophion; species Ophion ellenae. The sequence continues at coordinate 36,009,315 of OY723394.1, forward strand.
AAAGACCCTCAACAATTATTTTACAAGAATTATCTTTTCATTAACAAATACTATATCAAAAATTTCATGAAAAGTAGAACATTTTTTGAAACACGTACCATTTTTCGACTTTCCACTTTTCTTTGGACGTTTCAGGTTCACATAGAGGGTATGGGTCTAAGAAATCCAAAACTTTTTGGCTCTGATATTTCGGGTAAATGCATCAGACGCTAGGTGGCACACAGTGGAACAACTCAGGCGGCAAGCGTCTCCGAATCACGTTTCGTACAGCCGCTATTTTTGAATATAAAAAGGAAAAAAATCTGCCGAAAATGGAAAGATGTAATAATATGTACATAACATTTTAATTATGGAGAACAAACAGTTTCGACACGATTTTTTTTAATTTGCTTAATTTTAGTTGCCTAAAGGGATCTCCCCCCTTAATTTGAGTCGTATAATTAAACAAATACTTTCAGCACACTACCATAAAGCCACTTTGTTTTCGTGTCATTACATCTTTTAGTTAGTTTGGGCTTGTTTGGGTAACTATGTCCGTAAAACTCGAAAATCATGGCGATGCAAATTCCGCCGGTGTACGGTGTCATAAAACGTCTGAGAGACAAATTGGCCGAGTCGACTTGTCGGGTTCCATGGAGTGTCGAATGAAGCAATCATCTTCCATCGCCCTATCCTTCTCTCTCACCCATTCGCGTTCGTACTGACGTCATCGCGACGGACTGAATAATAAAAAAATATGTCAAAAAGAAAGAAAACGAGCTAGGAGCGCCGTTGCCTTATATGCGTGCACATCTGCAGCCACGAGATCCTAAATATAAGTCACACGCCATCCTATGCGGAGGTTATAAAAATCTTTCCTCATGGTACCCCTCAATTTTTATGCAATTGTACACCGAAATATCAAACGACAAATTGAATTTCGGAAAATAAACCTTCTGGAAAATTAAAAAAACGCGTGATGTTTTTGTTATCGGACATTTTCAAATTTGTATAACTTTATGAATAAAAAAATGAAGTACCTTTTTAATATGGAAATTGCAATGACGATGTGTGATGATAAACATTTTTTTCGGAAGATCCAAAAAAAAATAATAAAAAATAAAATAATCTTGAATTTAGACTCAAAAGGAATATGACTTAAGGGGTAATACACAGTCAGGGGGCCCAAAAAGATCGGTTTTTCTAGAAGGTTTCTTGGGTAGACCTTTAAATATATTAACGTAAAAATTTGTACACATATTATGGTAAGTTTTAACTGTATTTTAACATTTTTCTTTGCCAAAATAATAATTTTGAAAGCTGCTATAGCTGATCTCCGGGAGCATCTCTAAAAAAGGCGTCTTGCGGTGAGCACGATATCTCTGGACTGGATCATCTAAAATGAAAAAACCAAATATATTTCGTGAATGTAATGGATTATCTTATAATCGATTGAAGGAACAAGCAAAATAATAATTTTTGACAAAATCGCGACTTCTATAAAAAAAAACGATTTTTGACAAAAAATTAAGCCTTAAGGGGGGATTGTCTTTTTTTTTCGCAAAATTTACCGCTTTTTGGGAATTTTTTTGTGAAGAAAGTATACAACGGAAAACTTGTGAAACTTGGCATATAGTTTTATTTATCTGTTTACTACATACAAAAAATTTTTTAAACAATGTCATTAAAAAATCCGCCTCCCAGCCCCCTCGACGCGCGATGGTCCCTTTTTGATGGTGTGCACGATTACAGCCTTCACGTTCATCCTGCAACAAAAACCCAAAAAGCGTTTTAGTTTGGACACATATAGCTATCGTTCGATGAAGGGAAAAAAAATTGACGATTTGGTGACGTTTTGAACTTGAAGTATCGATTTTTCGAAAAAAATTGATCGATTTTTTGTTATAAATAAAAAGCTATTAAACGTATTGCTTTTTTGCTTCGTCAAACGATAAAAGGATGTCAGCTGAGCATTCTGTCCAAATTTGAAGGCAATCGGTTGAATAGTTTTTGAGAAATCGTGCACACCATCAAAAAAGGACCATCGCGCGTCGAGGGGGGTGGGAGGCGGATTTTTTGATGAAATTGTTCAAAAATTTTTTTGTATGTAGTAAACAGATCAATAAAACTATATGCCAAGTTTCACAAGTTTTCCGTTGTATACTTTCTTCACAAAAAAATTCCCAAAAAGCGGTAAATTTTGCGAAAAAAAAGACAATCCCCCCTTAAATGGTTTATAAAATGGAAAATATTGATTGGTGAGAAAAAACCTTCGATCAATTACTAAAAAATATACTTGAATAGATTGTGTCAAAATTTGAGACTGATCGGTTCAGCCGTTTCCGAGAAATCTTGCTCACCGACTTTAAAAACACAGTTTTGAGAAAAACGCGTTTGAAGTGTCAAAAGCACTTTCGAACGCTCTGAAACGTCATTACAAATGTGCGTGTAACTTCGAGAATATTCGCCGAATTGAAAAGAAATTTTCTGTGTGTGTACTTAAATATTTGTCGTTACGAAAATAAAATAATTAAAAAATCGCTTTTTCGAAAATTTGAATTGTATATAACCCCTTAAGGACATGGCTCACGTGTCCAGTCGGTAAAAATCTTACTGCCAAGTTCTCCCTCAGAGGGACCACAGTTCGGGCAAACGAAGAGAAAGACGTTGTTCGTCGTTCAACAGAGTGGAAGATGTGTCTTTTCTTTTTTCCAAAAAATCAACTATTTAGGAGAACACTGGGGATCTGTAAATCAGCTATTTCTCTCGCACTCGTGGCCGCTCGGTCGGTGTGACACATGGCCTTAAGTGTCCGCCACCGATTTTGTTGAAACTCATATATGTTATAAATCATTGAAAACTATTAGACCCGTATTTTTGATTATCCGCAGAAAAAGGTTTTTAAGGGGGGAAACGACCCCTCAAAGAAAGGCGAGTCACCCCTTAATTTTTTTGTTTAATAATTCTATAGTGGTTCTTGCATCGCTTTAAATTAGAAGAATTTTGGTTTTGTTTCATCCAGATTGGTGGACTGCTTGTGGGTGAAGCTGCAAAACTACCCCTCGACACGCCTTTCTTTGAGAGGTACTAACCCCTTTTAAAATCGTTTTTCCGCAGATAAAAAAAACACGTGTCTAATAGTTTTCAATGCTTTATCACATATATGAGTTTCAACAAAATCGACGGCGGACTTGAGTGACGTTCCTTGTCGGCGGATATTGTACTGTTGTGATTCTTGCCAGAGTAGTTAGTATTTCGCATGTTTGCATGCTTGTTTGCAAATTTGGCATGCTTGTAGAATGGGTGAAAATAGGCGACACCTATTTTTTTATATCCGCGGAACCCGATTTTTAAGGGTTGAAACGCACCCTCGAAAATTGGGGTGTTTTTCGTTTTTCGTCGATAATGTTTTAACGGTACGAGATATGAAAAAAATTCAAATAGCAACAATGTTTATTTTTTCGTGTACTATACATTGGAGATGAGAACGATAACGTTATCGATGAAAAACGAAAAACACCCCAATTTTCGAGGGTGCGTTTGACCCCTTAAAAATCGGGTTCGGCAGATATAAAAAAATACGTGTCGCCTATTTTTACCCATTCTACAAGCATGTCAAATTTCATCAAAATCGGAGTGATCGACCTCGCAACCTTTGTTAGGCATTTTGATACAGAGACAGAAATAGAAAGCAGGAGACAGAGAAAAAGGGACGAAATGAGCGATTCTTCGATTCATTCTCACTGATGTGACTGCTTTGCATTATGAGCAGGAACAGCTTTTGCCACTCATGAAGTCTCGTATAGTCAGCGAAACGTTAATCTCCATTACATCTGCATCCAGTAGCACTTTTACTCTCGCCTCGGTGCTGTCGTTTTACGGTTTATGAGATCATTCTTTTTTTCCCGCATTCGACTTTTTCTGTCACCAGCATATCCGCCTGACTATGGCCTCTGTAGGGAGGACATCTGATCCGCTTAGCTCGTGGAACGTCAGTGCGTAAGTGTCTCTTGTTTTGACTCGCGATATTTCGCGAGCACGTGCAGAGCATATGGGACTTAAACCAAAGGGTACTTTAAGCCTACCTTTAAAGTACGCTTTTAAAGACAAAAAAAACTATGTGCGTAATTGACACATTCGTTCGTTATACTATGGTAGTATAATTCAAATTACGGAAATTCTGGATTCGAAAAATTGGACAATTCTAGCTAGTCATGATTCCGGCACGAAGTTGGCTGAAATGACGTTTCTCTGTCCACTGAGAAATTTCTGTGGGGCTTACACCTGGTTAAGGGAGACTTTGTCCTTGGAGTGCCGTATTTCAGGTGTTTACATTTTATTTTTTTAAAAGGAAACGAGTAAAGCTTTTTGAGTGCGGTTTTTTCTTGCTTTTATTCATGATATACAGAACGTTAAAACTTTTTTTTTGAAAAAAAAAACCAAAATGGCGGCCGTTGCAGCTCGGCGAAAACAGGTCCTCAAATCGCGGGAGGTAAACGGCTGACATCACTGCCCCCTCTTTGTTGATCTGAAACACAAAGTCGAAGCATATTATCAATCTGTGACCCTTTGGTCATGGAATAACGGATGGGTTTTTGGTTTAGTACAAATTTCGGAAAATGGCGGCAATTAAAAAAAAATCGAATTTTCGCGTTTTTTTTCGCATAAAAAGATAAATAATAAATGCAAAAATGTATCTGTCGAAAAAACGATCCGTCATTCCGTGAAGACATATTTTCTGAGTATGCTCTCCAAATTTCAGGTCGATATGTTAATTACAGCGGTCAGGAGAATGTCAGCCATTTTTAAAAACGTGTTTTCGAGAAAAACGCGTTTAAAGTTTTGCAATGTGTTTACACAAATGTGTTTATAATTACTATATTAAAGTCTCCCTTAAAATTGTTGAAAATGACGTTTTATTTTTATTTTTGAGGAACTCTCAAAATTGTTTATAATTCAAACGCGTTTTTCTTTAAAATACTTTTTCAAAATCGTTTCGCGTGATATCTCATAACCCACTGCATCGACCAACTTCAAATTTTACAAGATTCTTTCACTTATCAAAAAGCAGTGCTTGAACAAAGGATTTTTTTTTCGAGGCTTGGTTTTTTATCAACGAACATAGGAGGTTTCTTTTTAATCAAAAATCGATACTTTCAGTTTTGACGGCGGCCATCTTTTCAAAAATTAATATTTTATTAAATCCTTCTTCCAAGCACTAGATAATTTCATGCAAAAACTAAACGCCTTTGATCTTTTTTATTTCGGACATTTATAAGTATTTCTCGATACAAAAGTGGTGAAAGATAATTAACCCTTCGACCGCACGCTTCCGCCACGAGCCTCCGACTGGATATGGGGTCAATCTGACCCCAGACGTTTTTCAGATCGTTGTATTTCGGTAAATATACATTGTTGTTTTTTTTTTGCAGAGACGTTTTTTGTAGCCAATGATCCTTATTTTATGGCCCAAAATTTATCGCTTAAGAAAAACAAAAATTAAGTGCCCAAACAATCGTTCGAAGTGGGAGATGCGTTGAAAAATACGTACTTGCACGAAAAAGATGATAATTTTTTTTTTCGAAATATAAAAAGTCTTTTAAGGTTTTCAAAGCGAAAGGTTTGTAGATACGAAAAAAAAACAATGCCAACCGTCTTTCCAAAAGATATATTTATTCGGAGGTTTGAAGTTAAACGGAGGTTTTCGGGATAGTAAACAATGGAAAAAATCGACTCCTTCGGCAGATTAATTGTTGAAAACGTATATTTTCCGCATTTTTTTACTTCAATGATTTATTATCATTCACATTTACCGCAATCGACGCATAAGTACATTCGGTGTTCGATGCACATAGCTCTCCTGCATAACGGACACTTGCTTTTAGTTTTATGACCGGGATTCTAAATACATAATTAACTATAATAGCGCTATATAAAAAATATCTATGAGCATTTTCTATCGTAACTCACTTACATGTAGTAATAAAACACCAAAATTCACAAAAAAGAAATGTTTTCACCCTCACCGCACGACTGCATAACTGGGGTCGATTCGACCCCAGGTCTTTTTTCGGCAGCTGTCCTCAGTACACGCGCAGGATGTTAGATGGGGGCCGAGTGTCCGCCTATAGACTAGAAGTAGGGGAACATTCGCGCGCCGCACTGCGGCCGAATAGACTACCCCGTTTTGCGATACAGGCAGTTGAAAATGGGGTCAAAACGACCCCGAGGGTAGTCGAAACGTTCAAACCGAACTTTTCAATAATTTTTTTTTGAAAAATTGTATATTGCACACGTATTTCGAAGTTTCGTCGTAGCAAAAAAGTAATAATTAAAAATAACTTAGAAAAATATAGAACTTAGAAAAAATATAGAAATATAAAAAAAAATACCTTACATAGAATTATCGTTCCGATATAAAAATTGACCCAAAGTTCAACATTTATTATACCACCAGGGAATTTCCTCGAACCGAGAGGACCGTGCGTGTATATACTCTCTCATATTTCCTATCAGCTGCCCATATGCAATGCTGCTCCAATACAAAAATAGTGAAAGACTCTTAGAACCATACTTTTCAATATCAAATTTTTTAAATCGAAAACCGGTACACGTATTTTCAGAAAAAAATCACAAAAATTATTTTTTTTTACCACTAGCTAGGTGTAACTCGTTAAGGGGACTTCTCACTTTAGACGCTAAAAAAGCCATTTTCATGATTTTTTAAAATAGGTTTATATTATAGATATTGATATGAAAGTTTTTACACTTAATAAATATACTTTCGAACCACATAATTTTTTTTTTAATGTATTTACGCAATCCAAATAAACTTTAAACGCGTTTTTCTCGAAACAACGTTTTTCGACGGCTTGTTGAAAATCTTCGAAACTACAGAACCGATCCTTATGAAATTTTCACCACATATTCTTTACAACTATAGCTATATCGAGGATTTTTTTTTAATTCTGATATTTGCAATTTTTTGTCAAAAGCGGTAAATAAACACGTTTTTTTGTTTTTTCGAAAAACGTCCGCAATTTTGTTATTTTTGCATATATAAAAAATCGTATGATATGCGCTATAGCCACTAACATACTGAATCTAAAACTGTTTGATTTTTCTGTTTCGGATGATCCATCTCCGAGATTTCAGGAACAGCGCAGACTTACAATTTTTGAGAGAAATTTTTTTAACTACCATTTTCGTTTATAAATATTGACTTAAGTAAATAAAATAAATTTTTTAAATGTATTTCGAAAGTGTATTTATTAAGTGTACCAACTTTTATATCAATATTTATAATATAAACGTATCAAAAAAATTCATACGAATAGCCTTTTTTAGCGTCTAAAGTGAGAAGACCCCATAAACGATGACGAAATTTGCGCAAACGTAGCACTTTTCTCTCGTTTCGTAATTCTTTTTATTGCGCTTATTCTACGCAGGTTTTTTTGTTTCCCTCGATTTGCAAAGTTTCGCCATGTGTAGTGGACATGTACTGGATACATGTCACATCGCATGCTAAAATATTTCTCAGCTGACTCACGTGAGCTCGCTGGTATTACGATAACCGAGCGCGATTGCTGCTCATTCACAACACTTTGCCAGGTCCGCCAATAATTTCGAGTCGGCAATTTTTGTGCCTTGTCAGTGGAAAAAAATGGTCAGTGCGTACTTGTCGTGAACCACTGCCCGAGTTTACGACGAACAGCTGGCTACGAAATAAATCAACATTAGCTTTTGCCGAGTTGGGACACGTCGAGCGCGTCGATTCGTCCGAATCACAGCGATTATGCGACGTCACGTATTTTACAGTCAACCTGATTCTCGTTCGTAGAATGCGGCGCATTTGTGCTTGCCAAGTTCATTATTTCTTAGGTGGAACATATTATTTCTGTACTTAGTCATATTCGTAATTATAATTCGTTGTTAAAATTACTACCATTAATATTTGATACTTTTTGGGGAATTGACAATTACGGCGATTGCGGATTGCGTCAATGTGACGGGGTTAAAAAGTTTTTTTCTTCCGATTTTTTTTTGCTACTATATTATTTATTTGGTATTTGGAAAAAAAGGTATGTTATTGAGCATATGATAAACTTATTTCGCGTAAATTTTTGTTTGAAAACAAATTAAAATTCTCAACGTTTAATAATTTCAGTATAAAAAAAAAATTATCAACGTTATTGAGGTATAATAGAGACTCTGTATAAAAAATGTGGTCCAACGGCCAGGTCGATAACGTGACAATGGTTGGTCCGGAAAATAAGAATGTTTTTAAATTTGTAGCAATGTGGTCGTCGGTATACGTAGCCGTTGAAAAAAATCATAAAATGGCGAGCTTTGAAAAAGTGTAATTTCGCGAAATTTTTACTTATATTCAACTATATATATAACTATATATATATATATATATATATATATATATATATATATATATATATATATATATATATATATATATATATATATATATATAACTATATATATAACTATAGTTATATACAACTATAACTACTGCAATTACGGAAATTCTGGTTTTGAAAAATTGAAAATTGGGCAATTCTAGCTAGTCATAATTCCGGCTAGGTCGAGAAAAGTCGATTCGAGAAAAACGCGATTGAAAGTTTTAGTTATACGTAAATCGTTGCGCGACTTGCTGTCACTAAATCGTCCGTACCATGGTCAATTTTCAATACTAAAATTTGAACATTTTTTTCACACATTCTTGAATATGTATACCTTGAGAAAATGAACAAAAAATCAATTTTTGTTTACCCGTCACAGTGGTGTACCGCCTTAAGACCGGAGCCTCAATTAGAAAGTCCGAAACATTGCTTTTTTTTTTATTGCTTGAATCGATAGATAAACTATCCAAGAATATATTTACAAAGTTACAGAGGCCAATTGTAAATATTTTCGAAGATGCAGGGCCAAAAGCAGAGAAGCGATTGATATTTGATATTGATTTTTCCTCCTATCGAAAACTTTGAAGCGCGCTTTCTCCAGTTTTCATTTTCACGATTATTCCAAATTGGCGGGTGTGATAGCAAAAAACTAAACGGCTTATTGAGTCAAACCAAAGTTTATTTTTTTCAGTATGAAAATCTCTCCTAAGTGAATTAAAAAAGTCGTTGAAAAAGTATTTTAAAATAATTTTCATAGCACTTTAAAGTTGTCTTTTAAAACACATTTTTTTTAACCTGAGAAAAGTTATAATTTCACAATTTTTTCATATTTTTCTTAATTCACCCAGAAGAAAAATACATGACAATTAAAAATTTTATTGGTTTTTTTTTATTGGGTCAAAAATTTCGAGCTGCATCTTTCCCGCCGATTTGGGACTGCACATGGAATAGACCAATAAATCTGCAGTCATCTACTGTTTCACGTTGACATTTTTTTATACATTTCAAATATACACGACAAGATACCTCAATGTCTACTGGGCTCGCTTATTTTTTTCCCTTCTAAAAAAATTCCCGAAAAAACGCTTTTTTGGACCTTGTAATTCAGGCTCCAAAGAGCTATCGTTGTATCGAGCTATTGTCGTTCAGCGTGCCACCAGAATTTTCCCGGAGCAGCAAAAATGACGAGGAAGCGCTCGAATTTCATATCGCGGCTCGTTGCGCAACGTAACAATTATCGCGTGTATGAAAAAAATCAATATCCATGATGCGCATTGTTCCCCGATAAAATCGCCTAGATAAAATCTATAATTACGAAAAGAAAAATCGTTTTTTGTTTTTGAACTGATACGGCACGCAATTGGCAGCTTCGCAAGCGTGTCCGAGCTCGCTGGGCTTTCTAATTCTCATAGCGGTAGGTCGATGCTCATGTTACGTCTGCAACTGCCCACTCGATTCTTGCTCAGTTTCCTAACTGTTTGAGATTGCCTTTGAGCTGACTCGCAACGAAACTCTTCGACGTCGGCCTCAACCGCAATTACGAGAGTCTCCGCTGATCCCAGGCAGGAGTCTCTATCTCTCTCTCTCTCTCTCTCTCTCTCTCTCTCTCTCTCTGCTTTATAACCGCCTATTCTTGTGCGTGGGTGTGAGTAGAGCGAAATGCATTTCTTGGTTCATTCAACTCAATATCAAGACCCAAGCTACTTGATCCTACTACAAAACGTTTATGTACTCTTGTCCCTAATTTTTCCTTCCACCGTTTGTTTTGCAGTTTAAGGGGCACCACTAGTATGATACTTAAAAAAATCGATTTTTTTTGTTGCATTTTTCGATAGTCTATACCTTTAAGGCGTTACCCCCACTTGTAGCGCAAAAAAGGCCTTTTTCATGAATTTTTTAAAAGAAAACTACAAAACTTTATTAATCAATCAATACACCATCTTAAAGAACACATCTTGGAGAACTTTCAGTAATTTTTTTATTGAAAAATATTACATTGTTTAGTGGCAAATGGCCGTCAATGAAATAATGTTTTTATATACACGGTTTGCGGTGACCAACATTGCGGCGAAGTGGATCATCTGAAAAAAAAATGCGGATGGATTTAGTCAAATATAAGTATAAACTAGTCTTTAATCGAAGGATTTTAAAAAATATTCATTTTTCACAAAATGGCGGACAGTCAAAGTTAATGGTTCGATTTTAACGAAAAAAACGGCCGTTTTTTGGCTATAAAACGGCCATTTTTTTTCGAAAAAAAAAAATCGAACGATTAAAGACTACATTTTTATGTATTAAATAAGCCTGCAAAATTTCAAGAAGATCGGTTCATTAGTGTTCGAGTAATCTTGGTCACCGACTTCAGAAATGCCATTTTGAGAAAAACGCGTTCAAAGTTTCTCTTTCAACGCTCTTTCAACGCGGATTCTTCTCTTTCAACGCTCATATCTCAGTCAATTTTGTTCGGATCGACTTGAAATTTTCAGCACATATTCTCAGATACTTATACTTCAAAAAAATGCAATAAAAAAAAATCGATTTTTTCAAAATCGCAAGTGGGGGTAACCCCTTAAGTAATACTTACTACTGTACTATACGTTATACTTTTATCGATTTGTAACAATGAAATCAAGATTTTTATCTGTCAACGCGTTTTTCTCAAAACGACATTTTTCAAATTCGCGGCAGTTCTAACTCGATTCCAAATTATCCGATCGACTTGAATCTCTATTTTAGCACATTTAGTAATTGTTTTTTCATACAATGACCCTCCAGTTTTTTGGTTGGATAAAAAATGTCAATTTGCCATGCAAAAGACCATCAGATTTTTAAGGGGAGGTACCTGAGTAAACGGCGAGAAGAACAGGTTAACTTCGGGAATTTTTATCTCAAAAACTAATGTTTCGATTGGATCCAGGTTTTTTTTATTGGAAAATATGTACATTGAGGTATGTTTAGGTTTTTTTACAAATCAATTCGTTGACTGGAAGCGATTTAAATGCGATTATCTCCAAACATAGTTTTCAAAGTCGGTGCCAGATGTATCTCGAAAACGGCTTGTCCGATTTTGTCCACGTTTGGATACGATATTCTTCGACAGTTTGTCTCTTTCGCCACGTGGGGGTTTTTCATTTGATTGAACCATTGCTTTTTTGTGCAATGTGTATGCAATCCAAAAATCGTCGAAAATTGCGAACGAAAAACGAATGTTAAATTAAAACGGTCGCAATTCCGTGAAAAATGAAAATTAAAAAATAATCCTACGTGGCGAACGAGAAAAACTATCGAAGAATATTGTATCCAAATTTGGACAAAATCGGACAAGCCGTTTTCGAGATACATCTGGCACCGACTTTGAAAACTATGTTTCGAGATAATCGCGTTTGAATAGCTTCTAGTCAAGGAATTTATTTTTAAAAATTTCTAAACATACCTCAATGTACATATTTCCCAATAAAAAAACCCGGATCCAATCGAAAAATTATTTTTTGAGATGAAAATTCCCGAAGTTTACCTCTTTCTTCGCCGTTTACTCAGGTACTTCCCCTTAAGCGTAATTTGGATGTTTTTTAACTTTGCCATTTTGTTGAATTTTAATTTTTTTCCACAATCCTGACATAGTACAGGCAATATCTTCTATTTTAACGGAGCTTTTTTTTTTAATTTTGGGCCCTCTGAAGACCGCAATCACTGCAGCAGTGGGAGAACTTTTTTTTTTAGACTCGGGAGACGGCGCGTTAGTCGCTGAAAATGGAATATTTTCGTACGAAAAAATTACTGTATATACATAATTTATACACAAATATATCGTCGAAATTTCAAAACATTCGATGCAATACTTTTCTTTCAATCAATTCCCGAAAATCACCCTTTATAGGGCAGTCACACTAGTGGTGCCCCTTAAAGTGCGACCGTTTGTAAAGGCTAGTCAAGCAAGAATGATCCCGAGGAAGTGCTGAATTTCGGCATTTAAATTGCAGATGAGGACAGTCCGACAAATTATTCGGTTGTAAATATTCCAAGTGAAAGAATATTAGGTCATAAAATATTTTTAGCCGAAGGCTTACGATTTACATATTTGTACACGATTCTCGATTTTTTTTGCAACGAAATTCAGCAAATGACAGCATTGATAATGAATTCCGTAATGTGCAATTTAAATACATCGCCCGCTTGAGGAAAACTCCAAATAAGGAAAATCAGCCTCATAAACAATGGTTATTCTTGACGGAATTATAATTATTATGTTTATCATTGTCACCGTCATTGTTATTGTTGCTTTGGTTTAGAAAGATCGAGAAAACAACCGTTGACGAAAATAAATTATCCCTGAACGAGAAATGGACGTTATTGTGCTACACGAATGAAATAGTATTCATCCATTATTCAAAACTCGTGAATTTATTGACCACGGTTATTTACGTGTATACATTTTTTTAAATTCTTACTTACGGGCCGAAAAAAGGGGGTTTTCTGATTTTTTAAAAATAATTAGACTATTTATTTGGGATTTGGAAAAATATATGTTATTAAGCATGCATTAAACTTATTTCGTGTAAATTTTTATTTGAAAAAAAATTAACAACGTTATTGAAGTATAATGAAGCCTCAGTGTAAAAAATGTAGTCCAATAGCCGGATCGATAACTTGACAATGGTTGGTCTGACAAATAATAGTACATTGTGTACCAAGGAGACAAAGCGGGACTTTTACGCCTCGCGCGATGTTTTCAGTACTCGTCTACGTACTCGGCTTGTACTGAGCCCCCCCGTCCCCCGTTGACACGAAACGTAATTTTGGAATGCCTCAACATGTATTAACTATTTTATTAATAATTTATAACAATGCGTTCACGCTTCACACGCACGAAAAAGCAAGGAAAACATAATAGCGTTGTAACAGAATACTTTTAAAATGTATCAGTATATTTGAATGTACTGTTTGTAAAGATCATTTCGGGATGAATAAATATATGTTATTTATTCCGACACAAATTTGTCGTGGTGTCAGGTAAAGTGACAGCTGAAAGACTGACAGCTAAAAGACTGACAGCTGTTCCACAACGGCGTTCAATGACCGTGAGGGTGAAAAATTTTCAAGGCCTAGGCCCTAAAATTCCTCTTTTAGGTCCAGTTTACACACAGAAAAAAGCGAGGAAAATATGGTTATTGTATATAAAAAAATGTTTTATAATCTATATAAATGTAGTCCTCGTTTACGTACCCGTTTTTCGAAGAAAAAAATTCACAAAATAGCGGGTTCAAAAAAAGGATAATTCTCGCGAAATTTTTACTTATATTCGGGGGCTTCAGAAAGCTTTTAAAAAAAGTGGCTAGGTACAACGATAGCTACTGCAGTTAGGGAAATTTTGTTTTTTTTTTAATTAAAAATCCGACAATCATAGCTAGAGTTATGATTCTGGCCAGATCGAGAAAAGTCGTTTCGAGAAAAACGCGATTAAAAGTTTTAGTATACGTAAATCGTTGCGCTACCTGCTCCCACTGAATCGTCTGTAACTTGGTCAATTTTCAATATTATAACTTGAAGATTTTCCCCCATATTCTTGAATATGTATACTTTGAGTAAATGCAAAAAATCGATTTTTCAACCCGTCACAGTAGTATCCCTTAAGGGGGCTTCTCGCTTCAGACGCTTAAAAAAAGGTTTTAGCGCTGAAAAGAGAGTTTAGACGCAAAAAAATTCATGAAAATAGCCTGTTTTTGCGTCTAAAGTTAGAAGACCCCTTAACTATTTTACCCCATCGCCTATAAGCTACACTAACATACACTGGACAAAATAAAGTGCGCAAATGACAATGCAAAGTAAACGGCATGGTACGTGCGTTATTGTGTCCAGTGTGGTATATATATGTGTGCAAACATTTCGCAAGTTCGTGCGATGTATTTTCCACTTTTTAGCCAGCCCAACTGAAGTACAGAGGAGCAAAAGTGTTGAGCGTGAAATATGCCGGGGTGTATGCCACGAATGCATGCTCGTCGAAGTGCAGAAGTCGAAAGAGTATCGTTGGAAAAGCGAGTGAGGAAGACCGAGAGAAAATATACGCAGAGGGGAAGGGGGTGTGTCAGAGAGTGAGCGGAAAAGGGAGAAAAGAGGGATCGATAAAAACACGACGTGGGTAAATTGTCCAGAGCAGAGTCTGCCACGGTTGAGTCCTGTGGAGCAGGAAAAAGTACTACTGCAATGTTGAGGAGGGGGAAGGCCATGGTCCCTGGACAATGAAAAAACGCGCAAGCCAAAACGGTGGACGGATTGTCCCTTTAACTAACGGCTGAAAGATCGGTAATTGACGTACGCCCGTTTCCCTATACCGAATATTTACACCTGCTGATTGCTGTGCAAAGTTGCCAATTGCTATACAGCAAAATGAACAACGTTCTCTTTATTTATCTCACTCATATTTTTACGTATGAGATATTCTGTGATCCATGAGTCAGCGTGTTCCGTAATTCCACGGCGTCGTGAATTATTCAAAATAACGAATTAAGGGGGAAAATACCTTGAGACGAGGAAAAAAATGATTTTGATAATATAACAAAAAAAATGTCTTCACAATTTTCGAGACATATGGTATGTTTTTTTACTACTTTTGGCTGTTACATGGTATTTTATTAATTTATTGATCTTTAAAAATGGCGGAGGTATGACACGGTCTTTCGAACGGGTGGCGGCGGATGTTGTCAGTGGCATGGGCGGAAATGATGTGAAAAAACCAAGGTTTTTCTTTCATTAGGAAGGAAATCCCTTTGGACGCCCGAAAATGAGTCATTTTTCATTATTTTTTTTCGAGTGATAAAATAATCCCATCATTTCAAAATTTTGACATTATCTTATTACAACTTTCAAGTTTTTTTTTCTTTCTTGAGCAAAACAAAATGGCGGCGTTATAAGATATTCCTCTAGGCGTCTTTTGAAAAACTGCTTATGTTATAGCTCAACAGTTGTTGATCGGTCTGGCTGAAATTTTGGGAAGTTTCTTCCTATAACATTATTGGAAGGATATGCCTATAAATATATTAAAAAGTATAGAATTCAAAATTAAGTAGGCTTTGAGATCGGATTTTCATATTTTTTACCATTTTCTCGACAATTTTGACCCCAAAAAATGCAATTTATTTACGCCATAAACTTCAAACTTTAGGTATACCCTTCTAATACTTTTGGTGTGAAAAACCTCACTTATAGAGAATAACATGCAGAATATGAACCAAGAAAACGTGAGAAATGTTAAAAATCGATGAAATGGTACGCTTTGAAACAAAAATATTGAAATTTCCGAAAAAATACCTACATTTTCCAATAAAAAAAATACTCAATTTTATTAATTTTCAATAACATTAAGGGCCATGTTTTAGACAATAAGGTTAGGAAGATTTATACCAAATTTCATCCGGATCGGTTGATTAGTTTTTTAGCCATACGTCACGCCAATTTTGAAAATGCAGTTTAGAAGACCGTGCCATACCTCCGCAATTAAAAAAAAATAAAAAATAAACAAAAATACCATGTAACAGTCAAAAGTAGGAATAGAAGATACCCTAAGTCTAAAAAATGGTGAAAAAATCTTTTATTTAAACAAAATCATGAAAATCAGCGAGTTATTTCCTCGCCAAAAGATATCTCCCCCCTTAATTTATCAGCCACTCTCTATGGGCCTGTTTTCATTTTCAGAAAATTCCGGACCCCGCAGCCCACGGGAGAATTTGTTTTCCATTGAAACGTTTCGACTAGAAAAAAATGCAATTAATAGAACAATTCGAAAACCAAATTGCTGGCGATTGCTGAAATGCGGAAATAAGTTTGTTTGGGAGACCGATTACGAGAAAGAGATATAATATACAATATATGCCTACTTTCACTTGATGCAACGGAAATTATGTGTTCAGTTTGGTTTCACCAAAGTATCACAATCGTAAATTGGTGCGGAACAGTGATGGACGTTGACGTCCGATCACTTGTCGGGTTACCATAGCGCCAGTGAGAAACGGTTGCCACCCTACCGGTTTTAATTGCTTTGGAAAGCAGCTATCAAAGTGGGCGTGATACATCAAGTATTTTGCAACTTCACGAAAACGAAAACAGCTTCATATCTCCACTGCGCAACACCCCATGAATGACATGCTCTTTCCGTAAATAAAAACTTTGCATTTTAAGGGAGGACACCACTGTGACGGGCTGAAAAAACGTCGTGTTTTTCGATTTTTCTGTCTACTAAATTATTAATTTTGGATTTGGAAAAAAACGGTATATTATTAAGCATACATTGAACTTATGTCTTGTAAATTTTAATTTAAGAAGAATAAAAATTAGCGCCGTTATTGAGGTATGATAGAGTTTTTGTATAAAAAATGTGGTCCAACGGCCGAATCAATAACTTGACAATAGTTGGACTCAATTTTTTTTAAAGTTTCATCTATCTAAATGTACTTCTTGTTGCACATAGCTGTTTTTCCAAAAGACAAAAAATCGCAAAATGACGGGCGTCAAAAAAATGTAACTTTGGCGAGATTTTTACTTATATTCGGGGGCTTAAAAATACTAAGTAAAAAAACGGCTACTTACAACCATAGGTAATACAAGTCTCGGAAATTTTGGTTTCTTGAAATCGAAAATCGGACAATTATAGCTAGAGATACGATTCTAGACAGGTCGAGAAAAACGCCATTGAAAATTCGACTATACGTAAATCGTTGCGCTGCCTGTTTTCACCAAATCGTCTGTAAGTTGGTTAATTTTCAATTTTTTAACTTGAATTTTTTTCACACATTCTTGAATAAGTATACTTTAAAAAATGCAAAAATCGATTTTTTTACCTGTCTAAGTGGTGTCCCGCCTCAAATGCACTTCCACTCACGTCGAGTATCTTTGAAAACAAAATCTCCCCAAGAGTATCTACAAAGATCGAAATTCAATATAGTTAAAAAAATCAACACAGCAACAAAAGTTGATGTATTTTTTTCTAGACATTCCTCAAAGCAGATTTTCCGAGTTTTAAACGTCAGACATCATGCAAAAATCACTAACGAGTCGTTGGTGACAAACGTGACGTGGAATGCCGCAGATCGCGGGGGTATTTAGGCACGTCGCTAGCTACGAGAGGGTCTCAGCAAGTTGGCGTTGAATGGCGTCGCGGGAGTCGAGGCTGTTAATGGGATATACCAGAAGGGGAACTTTTACCTTGAAAACGCGGTAATGCGTCTCGTGCGAGTGAGAAAAAAAAGTGAAGAAAAAAAGGAGCGAGATGGGGGAAGAGCGCTTTCACCATCATCAACGCTACTCGGCGTTACAGACGAAATTATGGCCTTGATGATAATAATGATGACGATGATGATGATGGGAATCATAATAATGATGATGATAATGATGATATTGATGACGATGCTGATAATGATGACGATGATGATATTGATGACGATGATGATAATGATGACGATGATGATAATGATGACGATGACGATAATGATAGCCTTGATGATAATAATGATGACGATGATGATAGTGATGATGATGACGATGATGATAATGATGACGATGATGATAATGATTACGATGATGATAATGATGACGATGATGATAATGACGACGATGATGATATTGATGACGATGATGATAATGATGACGATGATGATAATGATGACGATGATAATAATGATGACGATGATGATAATAATGACGATCATGATAATGATGACGATAATGATAATAATGACCTTCTTAATGATGATGATGACGATAATGATAATAATGACCTTCTTAATGATGATGATGATGACAAGCATCGAGGACTACCTTGGAAAAGTCAGTCGGCGTTACGGACGAAGTGGAGGACTACGCAGCTATGATGACGATGATGATAATGATAGCCTTGATGATAATAATGATGGCGATGATGATGATAGTGATGATAATGACGATGATGATAATGATGATATCGATGACGATCACGATAATGATGACGATGATGATAATGATGACGATGATGATAATGATGACGAAGATGATACTGACGATGATGATAATGACGACGATGATGATATTGATGACGATGATGATATTGATGATAATGATGACGATGATGATAATTACGATGATGATGATATTGATGACGATGGTGATAATAATGACGATGATGATAATAACGACGACGATGATAATGATGACAATGATGATATTGATGACGATGATGATAATGATGACGATGATGATAATGATGACGATGATGATAATGATGGCCGTGACGATGATGGTGATCACGAGCATCGAGGACTACCTTGAAAAAGTAATTTCACGCGAGCCAGTGTAGCCTTTAGCAGTTAAGTCCGATAATCATTCCTGAATTATCTTCATTCTCATATGCCTCGCGAATCCTACCTCTGTGATCTCTATCTACGCGATTGTTCTCGAACTGTTTGACGTTTACGTACATGATACATATCGCGCTTTGTGCTATGAGCATCGAGGGAGTGGCAGATTGCTCTCTTTAGAACGGTAATTTCGTAATTCGTCTCGTTTTTGTGGTTCAAGGGAGGCCAATTCGCCTCGCACACCCTACCGCACGTACTCAGCTCTCAAGAGCCGTTGGGAAATAATAGCCTTTTCGTGTCTCCACTTTCACGGGTTACACCTAGCTCGTAGCCGGAAAAAAGAGGAATTTTCGTGATTTTTTTCTGAGGAAACGTGTACAGGTTTTCAGATGTTTTTTTTTATATTAAAAAGTAAGGTTTTAAGGGGGGAGATACCTGTAGGCGAGGAAAAAAATGTTGATTTTCATGATTTTTTTTTTCAAAGGTATGAGTTTTTTTTACCACTTTTGAGACTTAGGGCATGTTTTATGACTACTTTGACCTGTTACATGGTATTTTTGTAATTTATTAATCTTTTAGAATGACAGAGGTATGGCACGGTCTTCTAAACGAGTTGCGGCGGATGTTGTCAGACGGCGTGACACGTAGCGTCGGCAAGATTAATGCGAAAAAAACCAACGAAGATGTTTCGTTCATTAACACTGATACGCAGAATATGAACCAAGAAAAAGTGAGAAATGTTGAAAATCGATGAACTGGTACGCTTCGAAACAAAAATATAGAATTTTCCGAAAAAATGGCTCCATTTTGGAATAGAAAATACTTTTTCATTTTATTTTCAAGAACATTTCGGGGTTTAGACAATAAGGTGGAAAATATTTATACTAAATTTCATCACGATCGGTCAATTAGTTTTTTAGCTATACGCCAGGCCAATTTTGAAAATATCGTTTAAAAGATCGTACCATACCTCCGACATTTTTAGAGATTAAAAAAATACCATGTAACAGCCAAAAGTAGTAGTAACCAAAAAAGGGTGTAGTTTCGAAAAGGACATACCTCCGATTAATTTGAAATTTCGTGTATCCATGTATTTTGACTTGCTGATTACGACTATGATAGTGAAAATACCCGCCAATTCGATTTTCAAGGTCGAAACTCACAAAAACTGATTTTTTAAAAGTTTTTCTACTTTATTTTAATAAATGTTGATCTTAGAGAAAAATATTTCGCGCCAAAGTTGTAGCCTATAAAAAGACTGATCTTTTATGTTCTATACAGTTTTTGTCTAAAACCATTATGGTTCGAGAAAAATCGCATAATGTTCCAATAAGTATATTTTGCTAAACCCCATTAGTTTCGATATTATCAACTTACAAGGAACATCCCTCAGGTGACACCCTTCGATTTGGTTGAAATTTGGATATGTTATAAAGCACCGAAAAGTAAGCGATACGTATTTTTTTACCACCGGAAAAACGGTTTTAAGGGTTGAAACTACCCCTCGAAAGAGGCATCTCTAGGGGTAATATAGCGGTTTCACCCACAAGGTGTCCACCGATTTTAATGAATTAAAAACGAAAGTTCTTCTAATCCGAAGCAATGAAAAATCCACTATAGTGACATTGCAAACAAAAAAATTAAGGGGTGAACCACCCCTAGAGATGCCTTTTTTCGAGAGGTGATTTCACCCCTTGAAAGCGTTTTTCCGCCGATAAAAAAAATACGTATCGCTTACTTTTCGGTGCTTTATAACATATCCAAATTTCAA
This sequence comes from Ophion ellenae, assembly GCA_963210295.1. Lineage (NCBI taxonomy): Eukaryota > Metazoa > Arthropoda > Insecta > Hymenoptera > Ichneumonidae > Ophion > Ophion ellenae. The sequence continues at coordinate 36,029,801 of OY723394.1, forward strand.
CAAAATCGAAGGGTGTCACCTGAGGGATGTTCCTTGTTAGGCATCGCGGGAAGGTTGTAGTTTGTTTGGGCTTGGTTATGGTGTTGTGTGTTTGGGTTTGTTTGGTGTGGAGTATGTTGGGGTTTGTTTGTTGTTTAGGTATACACATAGTGTTAAAGATAAAACGGCAACCTTCCCCCAGTAAAGAGCGTAAGTAAATAATATCGACCCTGATGAAGTTCAGGAAAATGTACTTTTCGGAACATTATCCCATTTTTCTTGAAACAGATTGGTTTTAGACGAAACTTGTATAGAATATAAAAGATCAATATTTATATAAGCTACAACTTTTGAATGAAACATTTTTCTTTAAGATCAACATTTATTACAATAAAACAGAAAAACTTTTTACAAAATCAGTTTTTGTGAGTTTTTACCTTGAAAATAGCATTTGCGGGTATTTTCACGATCATATTCGTGATCAGCGAGTAAAAATACACGGGTACACAAAACTTCAAACTAATCGGAGGTATGTCCTTTTCGGAACTTTATCCGCAAAACGTACCCTAAGTTTCGAAAATGGTGAAGAAATGGTTCCATAAAAAAGAATCATGAAAATCACTGTTTTTTGCTCGCTCAAAGGCATCTCCCCCTTAAGGCAGAAGCCCTTAAAGAATCATCGAAAGATTACCCGGAGTGCGGCTGAAGTGTCAAAGGATCCCGAGCCATCAAGATTTACAACAGACTCAAATGCACTCCGCTTGATTGCCACCTCTGTCTACCCGAGTCAAGGTCCCAGAAGATCGAGAAAACGAAAGGAGTGTACTGGATTTGTTATTCATGAATCCGGACTCGGTCGATCGCCCGTGTCACTCGCAATTTCCCAACGTTCTTTGTACTAAACTCGAACACACGTCGGTTTTATGGGCGAACAATATATACGATGCAGGATGAATAATTGGAGTAATGCTCGTTGCTTGAAGCGTAAAGTTGTAAGTTGCGCACTCGCGTGGCATTGCTACTCTCCTTCACACGAAGCCGGCTAAGACTTTCACTCCTGTCTCGAGTTCGATGAGAATGCTGTTGCTCGACGCCCAGCTCAACTACAAGACATACCATTACCCAAAGATCCACGTACCAACGCTGGAATACATTCGTATGCGAACCCTATACTTGCTTTAATTGGTCTTTGATGGGACAATTTTTGTCTTGTAATCGGCCCATTATGAGAACACTTGATCCCTGAAAGGACAATGGCAATTACCGAGATCACCTCCGAACGGTGGAAAATGTGGGTTTTCGTGAATTATTTCTGCAATCAAGGTTGAATGCCATTTGCGAAAGTGGAATTCTCAATTACAAGTTGCTCGCAAGGAGTTTTCCCCGTTCTATTCCCTTCTAGGGAACCACTGGGACAGGCCGAAAAAGGTCGTTTTTTCCGATTTTTTTTGGTCTACTGGATTATTTATTTGGGGTTTGGGAAAAAGGTATGTTATTGAGCATACATTGAACTTGTTTCATGTAAGTTTTTATTTGAAGAGAAAATTAACAACGTTATTGAGAAATAATCGAGCCGGAATAAAAAAATGTGGTCCTACGACCGGATCGATAAATTGACAATGATTGGTGGGAAAAATAAAAACGAAAAAGTTTTATAATCTATATAAATGTAGTTCTTGTTGTACGTAGCCGTTTTTCGATAAAAAATGCACGAAATAACGGGTTAAAAAATAGTGTAATTTTGGCGAATTTTTTTACTTATATTCGGGGGCTTAAAAAATACTAAATTAAAAACAAGTGGGTACGTAGAACGATGGCTATGGCAATGACGGGATTTTTTTTTAAATGAAAAAACGGACCATTATAGGTGGAGTTAGGATTCCGGCCAGGTTGAGAAAAATCGTTTCGAGAAAAACGCAATTTAAAGTATCAGTATACGTAAAAAGTTGCGCCAATGCTACCCTTTTTCGAAAAGAAAAAATCACAAAATAGCAGGTGTAAAAAGTGTAATTTGGGCGAAATTTTTACTTATATCCAGGAGCTTAAAAAATACTAAATTTAAAAAAACAAGAAACTCCTACGTACAACGATAGATACTGCAATTATGGATTTTTTTTTAAATTGAAAATCGGAAAAGTTTCACATACCTAAGTCGCTTCGCTACCCGTTCTCACTAATTCGTCTGTTACATGATCAATGTTCAACATTTTAACTTGATTTTTTTTTTCACATACCTATTCTTGAATAAGTATACTTTCATAAGATAGAAAAAAGTGGATTTTGTTTCACCCATCACACTGGTGTGCAACCGAACAAATTGCCCCGTGTTGCAGCATTGAAACTCCATTAGCGAATCTCACGACAGCATTGGAACATATCAGTGTAGCGACGAGCTAACATCAAGCGGCGGAAGTTTCATCAAATATTATTTTTTTGGCATAACATCGTGGCTATTTTGTGCTATCACAAAAGGGACCTACAGGACCCGGAGCCGAGTTGAAATTCCGTACTTTAAATGATCAGAACGCTAAAAACTGCAAAAGAATACTACCCCGAAAGATCAAAACTCCGAAAGAGTTTTACACGAAAGACCAAAACTCTGAAAATCTGAACACCGTCAAAATAATTCAGCTATGGAAGTTTCAAGAGTTTCAAAATTTTCGATAAATCGATTAATTATTTAAAGATTTTTTTTCTATGTGAATTGATTTTACGTGAATTTTGGAATTTGTGTAGACATTGTTATACGTTCTACATGATTTACAGTCGACTGTGTAGACTTTCGCTGGCATGATATTGACGAACCTTGTAATTTCGGAACATTCAGGGGCTACACAAGTGTGAACGCTGAAAATTTGGGCGATTTTCGGGAATTTTTTGGAAGAAGAGTACTCAATTAAATGTTTCGGAAAATTAAGAATGTATTTGGTTATATTTGACCTATATGACATAATTTTTTCATAGAAAAATATTGAGATCCAAGCGACTTATATGCGTTGCCTTCGGAGGCGTAAAAAAAAAAGTTCCTCCACTGCTGACATGATTCCGGCCGATTGAGTAACTGAAACCGAGAAAAGGAAAAAACATCGTTAAACTGGAAGGTATTTCCTGTACAATGACGTAGGATTTTCGAAAAATATCAAAATCTAACAAAGTGGCGTAGTTATGAAAAAAAGTCTGTTTTCTTGCCTATAAAATGGTCGTTTTTTTCAATGCCAAATCGTCAATTTTCATCCAATCAAAAATATCCTACGTCATTGTAGAGTAAATATATTCAAGAGTATTCAGTTCAAATTTCAAGTCAATCGGATAATTGCTCTTTGAGTTACAATGTCAGCAAATTTGAAAAATCTCATTTCGAGAAAAACGCGTTTAACGGAGACTTTGTCCGTGGAGTGCCATATTTCAGGTGTTTACATTTTATTTTTTTTAAAAGGAAACGAGTGAAGCTTTTTGAGTGCGGTTTTTTTCTTGCTTTTATTCATGATATACAGAACGATAAAAAAAAACATTTTTGAAAAAAATACCAAAATGGCGGCCGTTGCAGCTCCGCGAAAACAGGTCCTCAAATCGCGGGAGGTAAACGGCTGACATCACTGCCCCCTCTTTATTGATCTGAAACACAAATTCAAAGCATATTATCAATCTGTTACCCTTTGGTCATGGAATGACGGATGGGTTTTTCGTTTAGTACAAATTTCGAAAAATGGCGGCAATTTAAAAAAAATCGAATTTTCGCGTTTTTCTTTCGCATAAAAAGATAAATAATAAATGCAAAAATGTATCTATCGAAAAAACGATCCGTCATTCCGTGAAAACATATTTTCTGAGTATGCTCTCCAAATTTCAGGTCGATATGTTAATTACAGCGGTCAGGAGAATGTCAGCCATTTTTAAAAACGTGTTTTCGAGAAAAACGCGTTTAAAGTTTTGTAATGTGTTTACACAAATGTGTTTATAATTACCGCTAGTCGGCAATGCCTGGTCCATAGAGGCATCCTTCCTCTTCTTCTAGCTGCTCATGTTGAGCCGCCAACATCTCCCGCTGCTTTTTCAAGGACAAAGTCTCCCTTAAAGATTTAACTATCAATTTTTGCAAGATAAAATGATATTGATATACATGATATGAATAATAATGATATTCTTGAAGTTATAAACTGTCGAAATAGGCAAAAAGAATCGATTTTTTAAAAGCGTCACACCGGTATAACCCCTTAAAATTATGAAGTTTCAACCGTCGGTCAAGATCATGCCAGCGAAAGTCTACACAGCTGACTGGAAATGATGTAGAACGTATGACATTGTCTAGACAAATATCGAAATTGACGCAAAATCACTTCTTAATAAAAAAAAAAAATCTTGAAATAATTCGCCGATTTATTGAAAATGTTGAAACTTTTGAAACTTCCATAGCCGAATTATTTTGACGGTGTTCAGATTTTCGGAGTTTTGGTCTTTCGTGTAAAATTCTTTCGAAGTTTTGATCTTTCGGGGTAGCATTCTTTCGGAGTTTCGAAAGTTCTGATCATTTAAAGTTCGGAATTTCAACGCAGCCCCATCTTGAATTTCGGAATATTAAAATTCGGAATTTCGAACCGTCCCGTGTGGAAATATTTTCCGGGATGTCTAAAGGACCCAACTAATTGTCCCCAATTTTATCCAGGGCCTGGTTTGGATTCCGACTGGTACCTTTATAGGATTGTCCCGCTTTTGAAATCGGGCCCTTTAGTGGACATCTATTCGGGGCCATACTAGATTCCCTGATTGCGCCTGAATTATCCAATTTCGTCCCTACTATACCCCTGCAATTAGCCCTGTTAAGTCCCCACGTTCACCCCGTCAGATCCCTATGATTCCCCTGTATTTCCCTGTAATAAAGAAGATGCATATTTTCCGAGAAGATTTATAAATATATATTTATTTATTTATTTATTTATATATATGCCAGCAAGTTTACAAATATTCTTATAATAGAAAACAATATGCTGACATTTTAAGGATAATGTGAACAATATAAAACGTTATATGTTAATCATGTAGATAACGATTCAGAATACTTCAATGGCTAAAAATACTTTTTAAGACCAATCTTTGGGGAGGATGAAAAATGCAATAAGAACACTCAATCATCCATTAGAGCAATATTGTCGCCAACAGCATGAAAGAAATCTCATTCCATCTAATCCAACAGAGATCCCCATTCAATTTAAAATCATTAGCCGTACTCTCAAAGACGGGACAATATTTGTAAAATCAATGATATTTAATTCCTCTTTTTTCATCACAATATGTACGCCGAACAATGTTGTACTTTTGAGCGATGGTTGTATAATGGAGATAAAAAAATTTATGGCGAAAATGAATCCCAAGAATCTCTCTACATCGAGGGGAAAATTTCAAAAAAAAAAGTTGACATGTACAATTATCCACGTAAATCATCCAGTATTGGAGCGTGGAGAATCCCAGAACAAACTGTAAACGATGCAGTTTACACATTGGCCAGCATCAAGAGAAAATTGGTAACATTGCGATTGTCCCTAGAACCAAACGGAAAACTCAATACTTATGCCCTGACATTGCTTCATGTATAAGTGATTACTTAAATAAAAATGTATATATTTTTAAGTTGTAACGTTTTCTTCTTTTCTTTCAAATTCATTGAAAATGATAAGCGAATTGTTAAGTGAGTGAGATATTTGCATGAGGCAGTTATAAAACACTGATAAATTACTATTAATTTTTGTCGCTTATTAATATTATAACTTTAATTGATCTTTGTGATGATCCCTGACTATATCTGACCAGGTTTTTTACTGGTGAACCAAATGAAACCGTAATTTATTTTATGATGGAAATTGTGACTGAACCACACTGGGCCCACATTAGTCTGCCTGGTCAAGACCCGATTAAACTCATTGTAAAAATTAGCCAGTGCCCTGACAGCACCTGGTCGGGGCCTTCATTGGTGCATCCATCGTACCCCTGTTATTTTGTATCATGGAAACGAATGAGTACCTTTCTAGGACCGTTTGTGGCAGTATTCTGGAAATCCCTGTCAGGGATTCCACTTCGAAGCCGTAACGGGACCTGTATATTCTTCGGGTTTCCCGGACTATTTTCCACACGGGGTAGGAGCATTCAAAGTTCGAAATTTCGATCCGGTCCTCAGGTCCCAATTTTGTGCACTTTTTGGGCCATGCAAATGAAATCGCACCGCAAGCTCATAGACACCAGACTCCCCGAGTGATTTTTTCAACAATCAAAAAATCATTGGATCTGAAAGTCAACGCTGGCGTTTGATTCTCGAGGCTCGCACCTTTTTTTTACTCTTCAGCTTCACCTGACAGTTCGATTTCACAAATCTTATTCAAGAAAGAAAAATCGTGTCTCCGTTTCACGTGTATGTTTTACGGTATTCCGTTTCACGGCCATTTCTTTCGTTAGCATCGTTTTTTTTTCCGCCCTCGGAGGTCTCTGGAGTCATACGCGATATTCTGGATGCGCGCACTATCGCGTCGATCTCTTGGCGTCATTCCAAATCGTAGTACGAACACGTTTCGTGTGCTCTGTACATATTGGATACCGCACACTCACGCGTGGCCATTCCGGATACACGTGCATCATACGCGTTCTTCATACCCGCTTCAAATATTCCGCGGCCGTTTCATGTGGCCGCACACGTGAGATATCGTTCTCTCGCGAACTAGAGAAGGCTTTTTCCCTTTTTTTCGCGATCTTTTGCGGTTGATTGTCGATTTATGGTTTCCAGATAGCGCCGAGGGCGCTATCGGTTTGGCATAACTCGTGATATAACACCCTCGTATCTTGCCTTGTTATATTCACTATAGAGTGCCTACGACTCGGGTGGCGAGGAATTTTCCGGTCCATGTACATTCGTGAATGTGGCTGATAAGTCAAATTGATCCCAAAATGTCGTCATCTTCCAACGCTTCTTCCAAGACTTTGCAGTGCATGGCAGATCGTGTTGACGACGATTGTCGAATTGATTTTTTAGCGAGTCTGCGTAGGTTTGTGGCCGGCCTGAAATTCCGAACTTTGAATGCTCCGACGGTTTAAGGGAGACTTTGTCCTTGGAGTGTCATATTTCAGGTGTTTACATTTTATTTTTTTTTAAAGGAAACGAGTGAGGCTTTTTCAGTGCGGTTTTTTTCTTGCTTTTATTTATGATATACAGAACGTTAAAAATTTTTTTTTTGAAAAAAAAAACCAAAATGGCGGCCGTTGCAGCTCCGCGAAAACAGGTCCTCAAATCGCGGGAGGTAAACGGCTGACATCACTGCCCCCTCTTTGTTGATCTGAAACACAAATTCAAAGCATATTATCAATCTGTGGCCCTTTGGTCATGGAATGACGGATGGGTTTTTCGTTTAGTACAAATTTCGGAAAATGGCGGCAATTTAAAAAAAATCGAATTTTCGCGTTTTTCTTTCGCATAAAAAGATAAATAATAAATGCAAAAATGTATCTATCGAAAAAACGATCCGTCATTCCGTGAAGACATATTTTCTGAGTATGCTATCCAAATTTCAGGTCGATATGTTAATTACAGCGGTCAGGAGAATGTCAGCCATTTTTGAAAATGTGTTTTCGAGAAAAACGCGTTTAAAGTTTTGTAATGTGTTTACACAAATGTGTTTATAATTACCGCTAATCGGCAATGCCTAGTCCATAGAGGCATCCCTCCTCTTCTTCTAGCTGCTCATGTTGAGCCGCTAACATCTCCAGCTGCATTTCAAGGACAAAGTCTCCCTTAAAACTTTGAATGGTCAGAGCGCTCAAAACTCCGAAAAAATCGTACCCCGAAAGAATTTTTACACGAAAGACCAAAACTCCAAAAATCTTAACACCGCCAAAATAATTCGGCAATGGAAGTTTCAAAAGTTTCAAAATATTCAAAAAATCGACAAAATGCGCAGTGGCTTAAAAAATTCTTTTAAAAAACGGCAACATGCAACGATACCTACTGCAATTATAGAAATTGCGTTTTTTTTTTAAATCGAAAATCTCCCTGCTCTCACTGAATCGTCTGTAACTTGATCAATTTGCAATATTTTAACTTGAATTTTTTTTCTTCAAATATTGAATACGTATACTTTGAGAAAATGGAAAAAATGGATTTTTCTGACCCGACTCTATTCGAGTGCGAGTAGTGTTTTGCGTAAGTGTATTCCATCGGAGGAATATGAGACACATACCGAGGATGCAATCAAACCGAAACGCAGGCGATTCCGAGCATCAGCTGGTTGTACGCCACTGCTCGAGTTTCCTCGGTACATTCCCACTCTCGAGCGCCACACGATGTGGTTTGAGCCAGTACAGATAAGGACGCGGTTGGAGCCGACGGTTTAATCATCTGGGCTGTTCACTTACGCAACTATTACTGCATGTTTCAGACGCACAAACACAGGAATGACTATGCACGATATCCTAAGAATTAGTAGATTTACCATTTTCACGTCGATAGGAGACGGCAAAACCAAGTTAAGGCGGGAGCCTGAGGTCCGAAAAAGCGTTTTTTCGGGATTTTTTTACGAAGGGAAAAAAACAAGTGAGCCTAGTCAACATTGAGGTATCTTTTCATGTATATTTAATATGTATGAAAAAAATTTCAATATGAAACAATAAATAACTGCAGATTCATCAGCTGTCATATGTCATTTATTCCATGTGCGTCTTGCCACTGCAGTCCCCAATCGGCGGGAAAGATGCAGCTCGTAATTCTTGACCCAAACAAAAACCAATAAAATTTTCAATTGTCATATATTTTTCTTCTGGGTGAATTAAGAAAAAGCTGAAAAAATCGTGCAATTATAACTTTTTTCAGGATAAAAAAATATGTTAAAAAAACAGTTTAACGTGCTATAAAAGTTGTTTAGAAATACTTTTTCAACGACTTTTTAAATTCACTTAGAAGAGATGTTCATACTGAAGAAAATACATTTTGGTTTGATTCAATAGGTCGTTTAGTTTTTTTGTTATTACGCCCGCCAATTTGGAAAAATCGTGAAAAAAATGAAAACTGGAGAAAACGCGCTTCAAAGTATTCGATAGGAGGAAATATCAATATCAAATATCAAGCGCTTCTCTGCTTTTGGCCTTGTATATTCGAAACTATTTACAATTGGCCTCTGTAACTTTGTAAATATATTGTTGGATAGTTCATCTATCGATTTGAGCAATTAAAAAAAATACAATTTTTCGGACTTTCTAATTCAGACTCCCACCTTAAGGGAGTCAGGTGAAAACTAGAATGAAACTATTGTGCAATATTGGACGTGTGAGGTCTTGAATTTTTTCATATTTACCAGTCGAAGAAAACCGAGTCAATAATTGTTTTGCATAATTTGCATAATGAAAATTTCTACAATCAAGTTCAGTTTTTTTTTCGGCGCCAGCGTAGACTTGAAATCTCAAGATTGCGATTCTGTTTTGCTCAGTTATATACCCTGGGGTCTCAACTTCAATTTGCAACAAAGATTTAGCAAAAATTCGAAAAATCGTCCGTGTCATGACGAGTTTCGTAAAGGGTCGCCCAATGCTCTACGACGAAAAGTGTCCTCTGCTGCTTGGTCTACCATTTTTCCCAAAAAATGTGTTACGAAACGATGTGGGTCGTATCTCAAAATCTATTCCTCGGATTCACTTCAAATTTGCACGGATCATAATTTACAACATCTCCTATCCTACAACCGAATGATTATTCCATATGTTTATTCATTTGTTGATAACAAATTATTAAAGTTGTTTTGTTTCGTCGCAAGTCGACTCTTTTTTTACAAGGTGCCATTTTCGTAATCTTCAAAATAAAAAAAAAGCATCCGGCCATACAAATATTCGTCATTGCATGAATGATTATCATACTGAAAGTATATAGGTACGATATTTTCTCCTGCAGAGAGGAAGCTGACGTGAGTTTAGGAAACTGCACTAGCCCAATGCTTACCCGCAGGCAGGACTCTTTCCGAAGTTTTGTACCTGATCATCGAGTCGAACAATGGCCAGCGTTTCCACGAAACCGATCGTAGAACCGGTCTCACGACATGTGTAAGAATAGCATGAACGCACACACCCACACACACCCCCCACACACACCTGCACATCCCCACATACATACCTACGCGCACACACACACACACACACACACACGCACGCACGCACGCACACACACACGCACGCACGCACGCACACACACACACACACATGCACATCCACACACACCTACACATACACACACACATGCACATCCACACACACCTACACATACACACACATGCCCCCCCCCCCCCCACACAAACCTACACCCCCCCCCACACACACCTGCATATACACACACATACCTACGTGCACACACACACACACACACACACACACACACACACACACACACACACACACACCCACACACACACACACACACCTGCACATCCCCACACACATACCTACGCACACACACACACACACACACCCACACACACACACACCCACACACATGCACATCCACACACACACGCCCCACACACACACACACACACACACACACACACACACACACACACACACACACACACACACACACACACACCCCCACACACAGCTTCACATACACACACATACCTACGCGCGCGCGCACACACACACACACACACACACACACACACACACACACACACACACACACACACACCTACACACACACACACACATACCTACACACACACACACACACACACACACACACACACACACACACACACACACACACACACACACACACACACACACACACACACACACACACACACACACACGCATGCACGCGCACACACACACTCACACAGGAACACACACACACACACACATTTATGTACGCGTGCGTTTGTGGCATTTTGGCGTGAATTTATTTGAATACAACGAAGGAAGGGAAACGAATTCGCTGGTTTGTTAATTCGAGAGGTTGATCGACATGAGAATCCTTGCCATATACATATATATATATACACAATAAGGATTATGTATGCATGCATATGTGGGCGCGCCTGTACATGTATACGCTGAGGTATGTGAGAACCAATTCGCGAGTTGGGATTCCTTTACCGTGGTATACACCTAACGAGAGGAAAATTTTCGCAGCTTTGTCTCAACCTTTCGTCGAGCCGGCGTTAATGGTACATATACGCGCGGTTTGTCGAGCACCTGAAAGAACGTTCAACGTCACCGTTTGTCTTACGGCCAAGGAAAGCAAAAAAGGACAAACGTTAACATTCGGTGAGAATCGCGAGAGAAAATGAACATTGTCAAAGGTGATCTTGCTGTCGGCACCTGCCTTTCTATGTGTTGGAAGCACTCTTATTTTGTATTCAATTGAACGTAATGGGCACGCTTTGAAGGGCGGACAAAATCAAAGTTTACGTATAGCAAGGTTAAGGAGGTAAATCACATTCTATACTTTTTTGACTATTTTTAAAATTAAATTTGAAGGTTAGGGGACGATGTATTGTGGATTGGTATTCAGGAGGTAAATATACGCCGATTTAAACGTGGAACAAAAATGTTTTTTTCCCTTCTCGGCCAAGAATACGTGGCTTCACTGAACCTTCGATCATTTCTTTTCTGCTTCGATTTAGAACTTGATTCAGTGGTAATTTTTTTCATTATTGTTTTCACTTCAAAATGTCGTTTGATTTATTGAGCTCCGATGATTTTTCGATTTTTGGCAGAATTTCAAAGAGGGTCCATTGATTTTTGCCAATTTTTCCATAACCTTTGCCACTCTTTCGGTCACTATTCGAGTGCACTTTCCGGGTAAACTAACCGAAATATTGGGATGAATCCAGCGGCACTCTCTAAGTCTGGCAAAATCCTTTCTAAAAACCCCCCATTAAGGCCTTAGGCCACAGTAACGAGTATAAAATCATGTGCGAATTTAACAATTTTTGTTCGTATGAAAAAGTGATTGACTCATCAAATTAATTACACATCTATTGAGTATGAATATCAAGCTGTGAGAAAATATATCTATTTTTTTTCGACGTACAAAATGGCCGACTACTCGAAACTTCCCGAAACTGCTTTTTCCAATTGGCGTGACAAATAATTTCAACAATTTTCACTCGATTTACTTCAAATTTAGAAGTTATGTTCCTAATTGCATTTCGCAGAGAAGTACGTACGGAATTTCTGATTAATCGAAAACTTTTCATTTTATGAGCAGTTATAACGAAATTTTTCACTTAAAATTCATTTCTCAAGTTCAAATACCTACAACTTTTGAATAAAACAATTTTTTTAAATTCTGTACATACTTCTCGAGGTATTCTAATGTATATTGACGAGAATTTTTGTTTTTTGTTCTAGGTCAATAATTGTGGATGCTAAATGTCACGCCGCGGGGCGCCTAAAAAAAATATAACAAAAGAAAATATTAGTAGTCGGCCATTTTGACCATCGAAACAAAAATATATTTTTTCTAATAGCTTGATATTCATACTAAATAGATGTGTAATTAATGTTATGAGTGAATCACTTTTCCATACGAAAAAAAATTGATAAATTCGCACATGATTACGAAAAATAATTGTTAAATTCGCACATGATATACCCGTTACTGTGGCCTAACCCCTTAAGTTTGTGTTACCTAAATACGACCGACGCTACGGCTAGTTAAAATGTTAGGATTTTGACAATTCCGAGAAAGTGGCCAAAAGGGTCGAAAAAAATGTTCTTCGATTTTAAAATCGTTTCAAGGGTCTACCTAATGAGAAATTTTCCACCGATCGCAAATATCACCGAGCTTTTGTCGGAAGCTCAAAATTACGACAGCTAAAGGCGTTACCCCAACTTGTAGCGCAAAAAAGGCCTTTTTCATGAATTTTTTTAAAGAAAACTACAACACTTTTTTAATCGATCAATATACCATCTTAAAGAACACATCTTGAAGAACTTCCAGTAATTTTTTTATTGAAAAATATTACACTGTTTAGTGGCAAATGGCCGTCAATGAAATAATGTTTTTATATACACGGTTTGCGGTGACCAACATTGCGGCGAAGTGGATCATCTGAAAAAAAATGCGGATGGATTTAGTCAAATATAAGTATAAACTAGTCTTTAATCGAAGGATTTTAAAAAATATTCATTTTTCACAAAATGGCGGACAGTCAAAGTTAATGGTTCGATTTTAACGAAAAAAAACGGCCGTTTTTTGGCTATAAAACGGCCATTTTTTTTCGAAAAAAAAAATCGAACGATTAAAGACTACATGTTTATGTATTAAATAAGCCTGCAAAATTTCAAGAAGATCGGTTCATTAGTGTTCGAGTAATCTTGGTCACCGACTTCAGAAGTGCCATTTTGAGAAAAACGCGTTTAGAGTTTCTCTTTCAACGCCCTTTCAACGCGGATTCTTCTCTTTCAACGCTCATATCTCAGTCAATTTTGTTCGGATCGACTTGAAATTTTCAGGACATATTCTCAGATACTTATACTTCAAAAAAAAATGCAATAAAAAAAATCGATTTTTTCAAAATCCCAAGTGGGGGTAACCCCTAAATGCGAAAAACGTGATTTCACACACTTCTTACGATTGTCTGCAAATATTTAAGGTTTTGAGAAAAATTAATCGCGAATTCGTATTCAAAGGGTGAAAAGACGCGACATTCGCAAAACCAATATGGATTCGGAGAAAAATGAGAGTATGGCGCGTATGGTGTACGATAAGTGAGAGCAACAGGTTTTTTCAGGTGTGCAGTAACGCGTTGGCAGCCCCATCCACGAGTTTTATTGAAGCGAAGCAGAGAGAGAGAAAGAGAGGGGGGGGGGACTAGATGCACCTCAACTCTTCTCCGTGAAGCCTTGAGAACTCACCTGTGGCTAAAACCAAACGGGCGTAAATCTTTACCCTATAAAATTGTGCTAAAAAAACCCGTCTCGCTGTTTTGCCAAATCAGATACTCCAAAGACGGTTGACATCGTCGTATTATTTTTATGAAAAAAAAAAAACTTTCTGTATGAGACTGGTCCATGGCAACCGTTTTGGCAATTTTCGAGGGAATCGAGCCGGATATTTATATATTCCGCTCGATTTCCACCTGAGTCATTCCCGGGCGATGAGAAAAAAAGCAATTAAAAATAAACCGTGAAAACTTCAACTGACGTACGCCGAAGGCCAGATCTATCATCAGGCGTTCATCCTTTCTCTTTAATGTTAGTTGAAAGCTACGTTTTTCAGAGTTCACCTTTCAGCCTCCATTTCCTTTTTCTCATTGTTCCGAAATAACTCGGAAACTCGTGAAAAAAAACGGCTGCAAACTTTCTCCATGGAATAAAATGAGAATAGGGGAAAAGATTGTGGGAAGTGGATAAAAAAAATCATCCCTGCACAATTATCGTTTTCTCAATTTTCGGGGTTAAACTTATTTTCGTAGTTTCAAACTTTGCCAAGCAATTTTTTTTCGCCATCAATCTCTCCCTGCCTCTCCCTCCGGGTTTGCTCTTATTCTCACTATCTCTCTGGGCGGAATAAAAATATTTCGAGCTATCGAATGGCCGAAGGACCGCGACGGTGAAATAAGATCGACGATAGGGTATTCCGGAATTCGTTCCAAGTCTCATTCGACTTCGCCCGTGCGTGGAAAACCCGCACGTACATATGCAGCCTTGACAAAGAGTATCAGGCACGCCCATCACGAAGCCATTACCTCAAGGTATTTTCATAGCGTTGAAAGTGAGAGCATGGAGCATTTAAAGGAAAATACATTCATCGACTTTTTAATGTTCTGTAAGTCGTCCGTTTCTTTTAATGACTGCAGCAATTATTTACCGACTGATGAAGCTTTCGAGCGCCTAATGCCCTCGACCGAAACTGTATATTTGTATGCAAGGCTGATCATTGAGGCGTTACCCCCACTTGTAGCGCAAAAAGGCCTTTTTCATGAATTTTTTTAAAGAAAACTACAAAACTTTTTTAATCGATCAATATACCATCTTAAAGAACACATATTGAAGAACTTTCAGTAATTTTTTTATTGAACAATATTACATTGTTTAGTGGCAAATGGCCGTCAATGAAATAATGTTTTTATATACACGGTTTGCGGTGACCAACATTGCGGCGAAGTGGATCATCTGAAGAAAAAAATGCGGATGGATTTAGTCAAATATAAGTATAAACTAGTCTTTGATCGAAGGGATTTAAAAAATATTCATTTTTCACAAAATGGCGGACAGTCAAAGTTAATGGTTCGATTTTAACGAAAAAAAACGGCCGTTTTTTTGCTATAAAACGGCCATTTTTTTCGAAAAAAAAATCGAACGATTAAAGACTACATTTTTATGTATTAAATAAGCCTGCAAAATTTCAAGAAGATCGGTTCATTAGTGTTCGAGTAATCTTGGTCACCGACTTCAGAAATGCCATTTTGAGAAAAACGCGTTTAAAGTTTCTCTTTCAACGCTCTTTCAACGCGGATTCTTCTCTTTCAACGCTCATATCTCAGTCAATTTTGTTCGGATCGACTTGAAATTTTCAGGACATATTCTCAGATACTTATACTTCAAAAAAATGCAATAAAAAACAAATCGATTTTTTCAAAATCGCGAGTGGGGGTAACCCCTTAATGGGGAATCGCTCGATCTTCGGCACGATCGTTTACCGCATGAATTACGAATATTAATTTTTTGAAACGTGTTTTAGCTCAGGCCGCAATTCCGATGGTTCTGAACTTGATTTTTTTTTCTAAATGGGAAGAATGTATCATAATGATTTTGTAGGTTTTGATCGATTGTCATTTTCCAGTCACATCATCAAGGTGTATCAACATATCGTTAAATATAAATATATATGAGGTATTCCAAGTATTTTCGAACGGCCTAAAAGCCTGACCTTCTTCAATCCTTTTCGAAGTTGGTGACGTTCTTGTATCATATATTTTGAGTTCGTGGCATATTTTGTTGAGATTTTTATCGGCTCGCTAATTCGGCTAACTCGGACATAAGATTTTACACGTGATCAAATTTCAAATGTTCGCTCCGTAGTGATCTTCTCGTCGTAGGAAAAATGTCCTCGACAAAAAAAGATGCGTTTTTCTATAAACTATTTTGGAAAAAAAATTCTAAATTTTCCACGTACTACAACACTAAAAAAAACGAAAAATCTTTCATTTATTAACTTTTTAACCCCAATGACTAGGTTGATCCCGCTGAAATTTACACTGAATTTCCTCTTATTAGTGTAAAACAACATGTGTAAGTTTCATTTTGGGCTGACCTTGCGTTCAGTTAATATCGTCGTCTTAAGTTTATGGGAAATTGTTTTTGTTGAATAACTCAGCGATTTACAATTTTTAAGTAAAAATGGTAATGACTAAACTTGTAGGAAATGGGATGCTTTACAACTTTGGTCATTACAGTTTTTTCTCTACCATCGATATTTTTCGAATTAAACCCGAAAAAAGCGGCTATTGCATTATCTCGTTTATTTTCAACTTTAGGGCATAAACAAACATGAATAAACTTGTAGAAAATGAAATTTTTCACAATTTTTGTTTCTACCTTTTTTCCATTTTCCATGTTTTTTTTACATTTTTCACCAAAGCTCAGTTTGTGCTTCGGATATTTACTATTTCTTTTTGAAAAATTTCGTTTTCGGGGATGATTATTTGACAGTTTGGAAGAAGAGTACTCCTTTGGACTACCTACAGGTCCCATCTGAACTGAATTTCATCTGAAACCACATGTTTGAAGTTTTTTTTACTTGCAACCCCGAAAATATATTCTTCCCATTCCCAAACTGTCGAATAATCGTCCCCAAATCGAAATGTCACAAAAAGAAATAGTAAATATCGAACGCACAAGTTATGGTAAAAAATGCACAAAACAGGTCTAAAACGGACCAAACTTTTTCTTTACAAAAAAAAACGGCTTAAGTCGACTTTTCGATTTTTTACAGCTGGAGAAGGACAAGAGTTGGGGGGAAAAAAATGAAAAATTGATGTTTTTTGGACACTAGGAGTGAAGTTTTCCACTATGGAAATCTATCATCAACGAAAGTGAGGGAAATGGCTGCCTGGGTTGAGCTTGAATACCCCATATACATACGTACATATAATATATATATATATTATATGTACGTATGTATATATAATATATATATATATATATATATATATATATATATATATATATATACATATACATGTATATATGTACGTATGTATGTATATATATATGTATATGTATACATATACATATACGTATGTATATGTACGTATGTGTGTGTATATATATATATATATATATATATATATATATATAGGTATGAGTTCATTAGAATACATAATATATGTTATCCGGTATTCCGCGAGCGCGTCCGCAATGTCCGCACCCGTTTCGTTCACGGATTCGTAACTCGTCCGTGAACCAGAATGCAGGGTCTGTCCAATGTACTTAGGTATACATCTGTATATAACTTTGTATATGCGCCGTACATGCCCCTCACTGACAACAATCCATGCCCGACTACATGGACGCTATTTGTTGATGGAAACAATGTCCCTTTCGCTGACCCCAAACGTTCCATCGATTACGAACGAAAGTCATCCTACGAGAACCATTTCATTCCATATCGCGCCGATATTACTGGAAAGTAAACGTAAAAAAACTTAAAAAACAAGCTTTTGTTTAAAAGGTACTGTACAAAAAACTAAAAAATAATGTTCAGTAAAATTAAAATTCAAAAGAGTATAACTACAAAAAAGCCCCTTCGTTGGTGACTCGTTGTAGGTGCAAGTAGTTAGAAGGTCCATAAACGTAGATATTTTTAAAATATGAAATATACTTTTTAAAAACTTGCGAATTTTTTTATTTATTTTAAAGTAGTATTAATACTTATGACTTTTGACGCCTCATTCTTTAAATATTTATATTTAATATTTTTCAAATATCTACGTTTTTGTACCTTAGGTACTTCCACCGATGGTGAGTGACCAAGGAAGGGACTTTTTTGTAGTTATACTGTTTTTATTTTCAATTTTACTGAACATTATTGTTTACTTTTTAGGACAGTAACTTTTAAATAAGAGTTTGCTTTTCAAACGTTTTTTTACGTTTCTTTTATTTTATACTTTTTAGTATTAGAATTTGTTTATTTATTTGCCATTGTGCCACCCCCATGCCATTCGGACATCGGCGTAATAAAAAACCTTGCCTTAGGTTATAAAGGTTTCGCGGCAAACTTTATAATAGTTTAATTATAAATAGTGCTCAAGTCAACAAAGTTAATGAGCCCAAATTCGAACGTCCTACCATTTGCCATTAGGAAATTTCAGTTTCCACCTCCCACCATCATTATCAGACTCTCCTTATTATGTGTAACGAAAAGTGCTCAAGATAACAAAACAAATGAGCACAAACTCGACTGTCCTAGTATATGCTATTAAGGAGTTGCATTGCCCACCTTCCACCTCCATCATCAGTCCAGCTCCATGGTACCATATTACTGCATTGTTACCGAAGTTACATAGGCATATTTCAGCTCAATCGGATGCCGGCAAGTGCTTGAAAAATGGATTACAACATTTGAACAGGAAAGACAGACAAAAACGAAGCAAGTTAAACAAAAGCCCGTAAAAATCGACAACGGAGAATTGAGTCGTTAACCCTTAATAGTCACACTGGGTCCACAGGACCCAAATAAATTATTTTGATGCCGTACAACTTTTTTTTGCCCAATAAAACATACACTTTTTTACATGCGTAAGCGTTTCATTATTTCCTTCTAAATCGCATCTGCGTTAGATGAAATAAACATACTTTTTGAAAAGTCCACAGAAACCGCTATGTCTATTTCAAAGTACATTGTTTCCAGATTATAAAACCATTTTTTTTGTCAATAATTACAAGAGTTACAGCAATTTTTGTAAAAAAAATCATTTTTCACGTTTTTTTTTGAAAATTTTTTTTTGCACATTTAAAATTCAATTTTTGATTTCTAACCAATATCCTTGTATTAAACAAGGTTTAAATTATACCTCACTATTTTTTTCATGTCGCTCAATGCAATATTTCATTATTTATAACAATTTAAAAATTACTGTAACGTGATTCTAGCTAAATATGACTACTAAGGGTTAAGTGAGTTTTTTTTTATTGTAAAGGTCATGTGCGGTTTCTAAAGCAAAGTATTTTTCTTTTTTTTTCAACAATTAGTCAACTATATAGCACTTTGAAATTGTTGTTCTGTTCGGCTCTGCTGAAACGCGCCGAGAGCATCCGAAGTTATCCCAAACTCTTCTCGAGGCTATATGAGGCCTGTTTTTAGTTTTCTATATTCTACATTGGGGTAAATTTAATAAATTTGTAAAGAATTCATTTTATTTGTTATATATATTTATTATTCATTATATTATTTGTTATAAAATATATATAAAAAATATTTCAAACACAATACTTTATTTTATTTATTGTTCATGGGACACATAATACACAGAGTGTACGCAAACTCCAGAGAGTGAGTATATACGAAATCTGTGTGTGACGAGAAAAAAACTTTTTTGTGTACCTCATAAATATCGATAAGAGAATATGTTTAAATGTTCTGAGCTGCCTCCTTCGCTTTCGTTTTTCGTGCCTTCGCACCCGACAAATATATCGCTAATTTTTTTTTCACAAAAGTACAGAAAAAATATTATTTAAAATTTATTTTATTTTATCACAATCTGAAACAAGCCTACATTCAGCCTTGATTTTTTAGCCTTAAAATTCACTGGCTGAATAAAGCTTGAAATAACCCTGAGTTTAGGCTAAGCAGCCAGTCTTGGTTCCAGGCTGTTCCAAACGATGCAATGAAACCTGGCCCAGGTCTGTCTCACTCAGGCTCGGTGAAACAAGGCTCGCAAAAGTTCGTTTCCATCGTCAGCCTTTTTATTCCCTACCTGGGTAGTTTTCGACTTTTTGAAAATGCTCAAGATGCTTTCCGATGTAAAATGACACCAAATTGTACACTCGTGTACACTCTCGTGTAGGCGTATGCATAGTCTATTCGATCGCGTTCGAACAGTGACGTCACAAGCGCCAGCGCCACTAGCATGGCGTCTTGGCGCCAATATCCACAGTTTGAATTATCGTGACATAAAACAATTAATAATTATCTTCCGAACCATTTCAAAGAAAAACCCTTTTGACATTCTGTTCTCCCATCACAAAATATCAATTCTAAATGAAAAAAATCCAACATTTTTTCCAACAACTCAATTGGCATATTCAAATCGCATTGGCAGCAATGTTTCATCGTAAAAAATTCACCAGGCCTTGTAGTTCGAGAAATTCAACGGGCAATGGTATCGATAAGTTTTCTCCCCGTCCTTCGTCTGCCTCATCGACAGCGCGGAGTTGATCAATGGGAATACCCGATGGTAACATTCCTCACAATAATGGACGACCGGCAGCTGAGTACTCGCACCTGTAAAAGAAAAGAAATACACACGGGAAAATGCACCTGTGCAAAGTGCGAGCTCGTCTTCTACGGGTCGTCAGGAATTTACCTCGAGGCTCAGAATCTCGTTTCACGTCAAAGTATGCGCACGGAGGTCGGTGCTCGGGTGGAGTTCCGTGTGATGAATCGTTTTTCTCACGTGTGTGCACTCCTCCCAACGAGTTTGGTCTCCCTCGTATTGTGTGCTCTTGGACGATCATGGAGCTTGGCAGGTTGGAAATATCGTATTGAAGACACGATACAATGTGAGAGAAGAGGGGATGCAGTTGCGAAAAAAAAATATATATATATTATCACGGCGGAATTAAATGAAAGGGATGGAGGAGGGCGAGAAACGGAAGAGCATCGTCGCGACTCTGGCATTCTCTCTCGTCATTGACCGCGAACCGACCGAGCTGCTCGGCATTCCCCGGACACTCGGCAACTTCCTGTTGCTCTTCACGCTCAGAGACAATCCAATATATATATATATATATATATATATATATATATATATATATATATATATATATATATATATATATATATATACGTGTGTGTGTGTGTGTTAGCAGACAGCGTGACTGGGAGTCTATCGTGACGCGATTTGACGCCGTTGCCCTAGGCGACGCTTCCTGTCTCTCGTAATGTGAGAGCGAAACTACGCAGCATCATCATCATCATCATCATCGATCGAGGATACGTTTCGAATCAACTACTCAAGATGAAATAAAATTGCGCTCGAATTTTCACTTCCGGCGAGCAATGTCACACCAGGAGCAAAATAAACGCTGCATTTTGTGAGAGAGTGAAAAATAATTTGCAAACGTGATTTTTTGGGAACAAGTGTCGAATGGGAAACAAAAAAATGCAGTTGCACGCGGAACCGCGTTGATGCAGGAATAATTTTAACGAGGCCGCTTGGGGTCTGACAAGGTGAAATGAGACTATTTCTTATTTTTAAGGCGTTACCCCCACTTGTAGTGCAAAAAAAGGCCTTTTTCATGAATTTTTTTTGAAGAAAACTACAAAACTTTTTTAATCGATCAATATACCATCTTAAAGAACACATCTTGAAGAACTTTCAGTAATTT
Source organism: Ophion ellenae (assembly GCA_963210295.1). Classification (NCBI taxonomy): domain Eukaryota; kingdom Metazoa; phylum Arthropoda; class Insecta; order Hymenoptera; family Ichneumonidae; genus Ophion; species Ophion ellenae. Next base: position 36,051,362 of record OY723394.1, read on the forward strand.
TTTTATTGAAAAATATTACATTGTTTAGTGGCAAATGGCCGTCAATGAAATAATGTTTTTATATACACGGTTTGCGGTGACCAACATTGCGGCGAAGTGGATCATCTGAAGAAAAAAATGCGGATGGATTTAGTCAAATATAAGTATAAACTAGTCTTTAATCGAAGGATTTTAAAAAATATTCATTTTTCACAAAATGGCGGACAGTCAAAGTTAATGGTTCGATTTTAACGAAAAAAAAAAACGGCCGTTTTTTGGCTATAAAACGGCCATTTTTTTTCGAAAAAAGAAATCGAACGATTAAAGACTACATTTTTATGTATTAAATGAGCCTGCAAAATTTCAAGAAGATCGGTTCATTAGTGTTCGAGTAATCTTGGTCACCGACTTCAGAAATGCCATTTTGAGAAAAACGCGTTTAAAGTTTCTCTTTCAACGCTCTTTCAACGCGGATTCTTCTCTTTTAACGCTCATATCTCAGTCAATTTTGTTCGGATCGACTTGAAATTTTCAGGACACATTCTCAGATACTTATACTTCGAAAAAATGCAATAAAAAAAATCGATTTTTTCAAAATCGCAAGTGGGGGTAACCCCTTAAGGGACACCACTGTGGCAGGTTGAAAAAGTTGTTTTTATACGATTTTTTTAAATTGTGTACTAGATTATTTATTTGGGAGTTGGAAAAAAGTATGTTATTGAGCATACATTGAACTTATTCCTTGTACATTGTTTTTTAAATAAAAAAAAAAAATAACGACGTCGTTGAGGTGTTTTTATTCTGTATGAAAATTATTCTGTATAAAAATGTGGTCCGACGGCCGGATCGATAACTTGACAATGGTCGATCTGAAAAATAAAAATGAAAATGTTTCATAATCTATATAGATGTAGTTCTCGTTGTACGTAGCCGTTTTTCGAAAAAAATAAATTTTCACAAAACGGCGGATGTTAAAAAAACGTATAAATTTGGCGAACTTTATTGAGGGCTTATAAAATACTTAATCAGAATTTTAAAAAAACTGCTACGTGCACCGATAGCTACTGCATAAGGACAATTTTGTTTTTTTTTAAAATTGAAAATCGAACATTTATAGCTCAAGTTATTGCGGTCAGGTCGAGAAAAGTCGTTTCGAGAAAAACGCGATTGAACATTTGAGTATACGTAAATCGTTGTGCTACCTGCTCTCACTAAATCGTCTGTAACTTGGTCAATTTTTGATAATTCAACTTCGATTTTTTTCCACATATTCTAGAGCATGTACCCTTTGAGAAAAAAATCGATTTTTCCGCCCTCTCGGAACGTCTCGCCTTGAATGTAGTAGGTGAACGTTCTGCGATATGAGACATCGAAGGGAAAACCTTTTCTGGCTTTCCAATGTGGACCGAGCAGGTAAAAAACGATGGCGGATGAAATTTGGCGTGAAATGCTCAATATGTATAGGAGGATTTTTTTTTTATCGCGGTCACCGCACTAGTTGGTATACGCGTGCACCGCGTGTTCGGGGCTGACTAATAGCCACGGTAAGTGGAACGCAGCCAGTGGAAACGGGCCGTACGTGGTCGAACGAACTCGGCCACGCTACACGAGCGAGAAAAAAGAAATACGCTGACCCATCGTAGTTCCTTTTTTTCACTCTTTCATTCTTTTCATTCGCCTCGCTTCATCAATTCAACATATACCTGCGCGTGATCTCCGTGTCCTACATAACTACGTAATCAATAATTTTCCAAGACGTATATCACTATACGTGACCCTCGTTACTGAAGATGAATTTTTTTTTTTTTCAACAACGATTAGCGCCTATTAGTAATACGAGGTGATTGTGAAGACAGAGGAGATCGTAGGATTCTTACCATTATGCACAGCAGAGGAGAGATCGCGTAACGAATAAACGATTGGGCCTGTTTTCCACGTCATTTACAATGACGTCGAAGTTGGCATCGTTGGAACGCAATGAAAAATCATTATTCCTTCAATTTCGCAAATATTCGTTACGAAAATTCGTCGATCATTTTTCAGTCGCTTATTTACAGACCTAAAATTCAATTCTGCGAAAAAAGATTTCGTTAAATGATAAAAAAAACAGGAAATAAAAATGTAACAAAGAATTTTCGTTGCATTCCAACGATGCAGACTTCAAGACCAACATTTATACTTAATTCCGCTTAACGTCGAATTGTCAAACAAAAACGTACGCTGACTCATCGGGAAAAATGATTCGTTTTATGAAAATAAAGATTCTTTGAATGTTTAATAAATAAAGCATTTTTCATTACACAACCTGCTCGGGCATTCATTTCTGGGGCTCGAGTCTAAAAAGGTTGCGCGAAAATAAATTATTTTATCAAATATTTATTTACAAATTCCTTCTTGCTTTTATTTACAGGAGTTTTTCGAATTGACTAATAAAAAACGACATTCATTTTCTGTATTCGTCATATACAAGAGTGTTCATTCATTCTTATGTTTATTCTCTATCAAGCAATTACCAAGACGTCAGTTTTTTTTTATGACTTTTAAAGCAACACACACACACACACACATATATGCAATATGCTGGAATTACAGTTTCGTAAAAGTCCCACAGTTTTAGAGATAAAAATCATCTACTTTTGGATTTTCGCATGCCATTTCTACAAATGACAACTTTTTTGACCCGGTTTCAAGAAAAAAAATACTCTTGGTTATTTGTTTTGTCTAGAAAAGTGTTATTTCTAACCTTAAATGGTAAGGAAACTTTATGAAAACAAAACAAGATCTTTTTTTCATACAGACGTCAGTTTTTTTAAATGACTTTTAAAGCAACACACACACACACACACACACACACACACACACACATATATGCAATATGCTGGAATTACAGTTTCGTAAAAGTCCCACAGTTTTCGAGATAAAAATCATCTGCTTTTGGATTTTCGCATGCCATTTCTACAAATGACAACTTTTTTTACCCGGTTTCAAAAAAAAATACTCTTGGTTATTTGTTTTATCTAGACAAGTTTTATTTTTAACCTTAAATGTTAAGGAAACTTTATGACAAAAAGATCTTTTGCAGATATATATATACATATATATATATATATATATATATAATTCTGCAAACGATCTTTTTTTCATAAAGTTTCCTTAACATTTAAGGTTAAAAATAAAACTTTTCTAGATAAAACAAATAACCAAGAGTATTTTTTTTTTTGAAACCGGGCCAAAAAAATTGTCATTTGTAGAAATGGCATGCGAAAATCCAAAAGCAGATGATTTTTATCTCGAAAACTGTGGGACTTTTACGAAACTGTAATTCCAGCATATTGCATATATATATATATATATATATATATATATATATATATATATATATATATATATATATATATATATATATATATATATATATATATATATATATGTGTGTGTGTGTGTGTGTGTGTGTGTGTGTGTGTGTGTGTGTGTGTGTGTGTGTTGCTTTAAAAGTCATTAAAAAAACTGACGTCTTTATGAAAAAAAGATCTTTTGCAGAATTATATATATATATATATATATGATTCTGCAAAAGATCTTTTTTTCACAAAGTTTCCATGAGAATGCTTCGATAATGAGCTGCATAAATATGTATGTGTGTATATATATATATATATACACACACAGACCTTTAAATAGCCCAGTCAAAAAAATCTGAAACGTCACATACTTCCAATTCAATTTTGCTACGTCAATTCCACTTGGGTACTTGCAGAAAAATTTTCTTTCTTTTTCTGTGGTTTCATTGTGAAATACTCTCAGAATTGGACATCTCACAGCTCGAGTTTGTCTTCTCTCGAGGAATTTAGCCAACCGGGATCTCTATCGTTGGATTCATTGGCTGGGCGAAGGCAGGCGCCAAGAGCCGTCGAGGGGTGAAAATTCGAGAAGAAAATATGCGGGTAGAGGGAAGTGAGATCCGGCCTGGACAGTGTGGCAGAGAGGGCTTGAGAAACAGCGAGGGAGGGACTGATGGTAGCGGATGAGAAAGAGACAGATACAGAGGGTAGTAGAGAAAGATCAATATGCACCCTCCCACTAGAGCGAGTGTTGGGGTGAAACGGCGCCGGAGAGGACGGTACCGGATGTTGGAAAAGCGAGATTCGGCATCGAGGCTATTCAATACGCCGCCTCCCCTTGCATTGGATTTCTCACGCGTAGAGCTCGGCAATTTCCCATTTTAATCCAATAAGCTCGGAATAGAAGTTGGGGAAAATATAACTCGATTTACTATGTTGAATTTAAATCACTGAATTCGGTATTGTAACCGAAACACGATCCCTTTGCACATTTCAATAATGAATTATTCATCGAGAACAACAGCACAGCGAATTCTGTACAATTATATAGTTAGCGCATTTTAGAATGTAGATCGTTGGATTTTAGAAGTTAGATTTTTCGATTTTAGAAGTTAGATTTTCAGATTTTTTAATTTAAATGCTAGAATTTAGAATTTAGATTTTTAAAAATTAGATTTCTAGATTTTAGAATTTACACTTTTAGAAATTAGATTTCTAGATTTTAGACTTTAGATTTTTAGAATTTAGATTTCTAGATTTTAGACTAGATATTAAGAATTTAGATTTCTAGATTTTAGACTTTCGATTTTTAGAATTTAGATTTTAGACTTTAGATTTTTAGAATTTAGTTTCTAGATTTTAGAATTTTTCTGTCAATTTCCAGACTAATGCTGCCAAATCTTTTCCATTCTATGACGGAAGATGGTTGACCACTGTCGAATTATTTTATGGCTGAATATAAAAAGAATACAACGCAATGTAATCTGGAGTTCTCGAAAATCATATTTGGTGGTTCTCGAGTGGGAATTCAAGCAGGACGAAGTACTTTATCCGTCTCTAAAACTAAAAACGCTACTCGTATAAACTGACATTTTTAATATAATCACATATCACAATATTATAGAGGTAGACAATACCGTTGGTTTTTTCATTCAACAAAAAAGTCTTCATATGTATTGCTAAATATAGGAGACTGTATATGCATCTACACGTATGGGTCTTCATCAGAGAAGACATGTGAATCGATTACGTATATAATGGGTTAGGCTGCTGCGATGACTCGAAAATCAGTATTATATAACATTAATAATATTTTATAGAAATTTTATACTGATTTTATTTATCTAGGGTATAAAAACTAGCTTTAAAAGAATAAGTGAGCTGATGGAAAAATTTTTTGGACATGCATTTGTACGTACAAAAAGTAGTGTGCAAAATTGCATTAAAATTATTAATCATTAAAGAAATTATAACTGATCTCATGAAGGACCTTTGAACGTGAGGGGCTCAACGGTGTACTTGATTTTGCCCATTTGGTTGATATGAAACACAAAAACGAGTTTTTTTTTCTTAAAATAAATAACATTGGCTGAGCTCTTGATCTAGCTCTTTTTTGTTATTGCGTTTCAATCATCAACAAAGAATGTTGAATTTTTTTTCCATTTTTTTAGGAAAAATTACATTGATATTGTTAATAACTAATGAAAAAAATGTTAAGATGGAAAACGTGGGTCAAGACAGCTAGTATTACACTGAATAAATGTACCAAATTTCAAGTTAATCCGTTCATTAGATATCGAGAAATCGTGTACACCGTTCCGAAGAATATAGTTTCGAGAAAAACGCGTTTGACGTTTTACTTGCAGTTCTATCGTTGTAATAATAATTTTATCTTCAATCTGCGATTCCTGAACCTTATGTTGGACCTTCCTCTTTAATTTAAATTGCCTGAAGCGACGAACGAGTGTTTCTTGTTTTCACAGTAGCCTAACCCCTTAACGATTCGATAACGTACACGGATAGTTATTGAGATCCACCGTAAATTGTACGTTTCCTATAGAAGATTGAGGTCGTATTAGCATCAATGATAATTTTTTTCCACATCCGGTACGTAACTTCTGGACGTCTGAGCAATCGTTTCAGTTATGCGAGTTTGTCGCAATTTTACTATTCGATTATTGAAAGAAATACAAATGCCTGTGCAAACTTGGCGGATTTTTCGTTTATTTTTATTAAATTTTTTAAATTTGTACGCAGGATCAGTTCTGCGAAGAACTTTGTAAATCCACGGAGACATCTTTCAATTCAAATTAAGGCGAGAAACCAGTTTAGATTACTTAAAAAATCCTTTTTTTCTGAATTGCATAAATTGATAATAAAACTAATCAGTGATTAACCGGCAAGAAGTATAAATAACTCATTACTGCCTTGAATTTTTTTTCAAACGCGTTTTTCTCGAAAGACTTTTATTCAATTAGTGTACGCTCTAGCTTAAAAAGTTTCTAACCTATAATTTTTATGAAGTAACAGTTAGTTTCTTTATATAATTACGCTCCATATGAACCTAAATTTGGGGTAATATTATTGTTTAAAGTATATTTTTGTAAAAAAAAGGTTATAAAATAATGGCAAAAATTATACTCTTTGTTTAAAAACCTCTAAAAAATGCAATTTTCAATTTTTTTTCGTCAGCGTTAGGTTCATATAGAAGGAAAATATGTTTTTAAAGTAATCTCTAAACCGTATTGATTTCCGACGAAAACTGTGGCCTCCAGAGTGCACACAAACAGCAAAGTCTGACGGCGACGTTCGATGGGCGGCAGGTTATATGTTCCATATTTTCAGAGGAAATGCTTAGAAAAAATTTGAATATTTGTTTGGAAATATGTACACAATATTCCCAAAGTTTGAATGAATCCTAATCATTCACTCCTTGTAAAAAAAAAAACACGAAAATCACTAAACAAAACATTCTCCTAAACTGGCATACCACCTTAATAATAGTGCATGTGGTATTTTTCTAGAAAATACTAGTTTGCAAGAACTAGTCTCGGAAAGTAATAAAAATATCAAAAACGCCAATAACGTAAAAACGAAACTGGTATCTTCGACCTTGTTTATTTTGTGGAAAATGAACGAGCATGGCACGTTTCGAAAATGGTATTAAAAAGCAGCTTCACCAAAGATTTTTTGATCCTCATTGAAAAAAAACCCGATTTAAAATTGGTTAAGAAAATTATCGAAAAAATTTGGAGCGGAAGCTTCCGTTAGAATTTCGGCACCTAACGAACATTTTCGTGCCGATGGATATGAATATGAGAGCGTGCAGAGACGCCCAGTCTGTTATAACGGTATATCTCGACTGAGCCAAACGTCAGAGAATTCTCGAACGACCTTCGAGTATTCTCCAACTTGGAATGCACGAGAATGGAACGGGCAATTATTAGCAAATAGTATAACGTAACGCGACCCCATGAGCCGTTATGAATTACGAACTCGAAATTCAATATTCACACAGATCGCGTCCTTGCCCCGATTTAATCGTGCATATCGCGGACTAAAATATACATGCGTATTCCTGGGTATATGCGTATTTGTGCGCCCTCGGGCGCGAGTGTGTTGAACGTGAAAGGAGACGAGATTGTTTCAATAGTGGCGAATTGGCGCGAGGGTAATGGCTGACACGTCGTCACCGTCAAACGTGTATACTCGTTGAGAATAACGACTTTCAGCAGAGTTAGGATCGTCGTTTGAATGATTTGACTGCAATTAAACGCTTGATATTCGAGCTCGAAGAGACAAGATCAACAAGCGCTTGGTTTCTCGAACGTTCGGGAATCGTAATAACTCGAATTCCGATCGGAATTCCGATTTCAGCGAAGAACGATTATTATTTCATTATAGTTGAAATTTTTGAAAATATGCATTTTTGGTTTTCGACGAATTCTCCAAATATGACATTTCAAAAATATTCTCTGAAAATTTCGAGTTGAGGGAGTTTATGGGTAGTTTCTGTGAACGGGTGAACTTTAACCCTTCGTTGACGTACTTATATTAGGTCACGATTTTGACACTGGGTCAATTTGACCCGGATAGTACTTCATCCACCTGCCATTAACAATGCTTGGGTCGATTTTTATGTTTTTAAAATTAGGAACACGCTCTCAACACTTTCTAATATGTCGGCATAGAGGAAATTCCAAAAATATATAATTAAATTGTTGGAAAGGATTATTGAAGTTTTTCAATTGTTTTAAAGTCAGTATTTTATTTAAAATTTGTCCTGGTCAAAATTACCCAGTGTGCCAACGTAGGGTTGTGGGCGGAGATACCTTTAGGCGAGGAAAACATTGCTGATTTTCATGGTTTTTTCAGGGGACGGTAGGGGTTTCAGCGTGAAAAAAAGCACTTTTTTGCGAATTTTTTTCATCTATACGGATAGAGTCAATTTATTGAAACCTTTTGTACATTGTTAAGGGGGGATTGTCTTTTTTTTCGCAAAATTTACCGCTTTTTGGGAATTTTTTCGTGAAGAAAGTATACAACGGAAAACTTGTGAAACTTGGCATATAGTTTTATTGATCTGTTTACTACATACAAAAATTTTTTTAAACAATTTCATAAAAAAATCCGCCTCCCACCCCCCTCGACGCGCGATGGTCCTTTTTTGATGGTGTGCACGATTACAGCCTTCACGTTCATCCTGCAACAAAAACCCAAAAAGCATTTTACTTTAGACACATATAGCTATCGTTCGATGGAGGGGAAACAAAAAATTGACGATTTGGTGACGTTTTGAACTTGAAGTATCGATTTTTCGAAAAAAATTGATCGATTTTTTGTTATAAATAAAAAAACTATTGAACGTATTGCTTTTTTGCTTCATCAAACGATAAAAGGATGTCAGCTGAGCATTCTGTCCAAATTTGAAGGCAATCGGTTGAATAGTTTTTGAGAAATCGTGCACACCATCAAAAAAGGACCATCGCGCGTCGAGGGGGGTGGGAGGCGGATTTTTTGATGAAATTGTTTAAAAAATTTTTTGTATGTAGTAAACCGATCAATAAAACTATATGCCAAGCTTCACAAGTTTTCCGTTGTATACTTTCTTCACAAAAAAATTCCCAAAAAGCGATAAATTTTGCGAAAAAAAGACAATCCCCCCTTAAGTGTCATTTCAAGAACATTCCGTGAAATTTGTACGCGAAAATATCCACAATCAAGCCGGTGACAAAGCTTTTCCAAGAATGCCTTTGGAAAAACACGATTTGCTGATAATTTGTTTTTCTCTTCTAAATTTTTGGTGGTCATGTAAAGTGAAAAGTGCTATTTTTCACGAACAATTCCGCCATTATGGGGGTGGACAACCCCCTCAATGTAAAAAAAAATCTCAAACTAACCGTTGGGGGGGAGGTATTTTATATGTAGAAAGCGTGTACCAAGTTTGAAATAAATCGGTCATGCAGTTTTCAAATGGCAGTGAACACGGACTTTGAGAAAGTGGTTTCGAGAAAAACGCGTTTGAAGTTTAGAGAAGTCGGAGCTACAGTGTTAGAGGAGCGGGACTGAATAGTCAATAACTTCGAGAGTTTTGCTCTGATTGACTTGAAATTTTGAGATTATATTCTTGAAATGTTTAACTATAAGAAAAGAAAAAAAATCGATTTTTCAAAAGTGCAAATCCCTACCCTCCCCTTAGAGGAAATATTTTTTCACCATTTTCAAGAGTTAGGGTATCTTTTTCTTGCTACTTTTAGCTGTTACATAGTATTTTTTTAATTGATCTTTCAAAATGGCGGAGGTATGTCATGACATGTGACGACGGCGTGACACGTAGCGTCGCCGGGATTAATCTGCACAAAACCAACGAAGATTTTTCTTTCATTAACACTCATACGCAGAATATGAACGAAGAAAAAGTGAGAAATGTTGAAAATCGATGAAATTGTACGCTTTGAAAAAAAAAGATTGAATTTTACGGAAAAGTGGCTACATTTTGCAACAAAAAAGACTTTTTTTCTCATTTTCAAAAAAATGTAGGTTCATGTTTTAGACAATGAAATTAGACAGATTTACACCAAATTTCATCAGAATCGGTCGATTAGTTTTTTAGCTATACGTCACGCCAGTTTTGAAAAGGCAGTTTAGAAGACCGTGCCATGCCTCCGCTATTTTTAAAGCTAAATTAAAAAAAATACCACGTAACAGCCAAAAGTAGTAATAAAATACACCCTCAGTCTCAAAAATGGTGAAAAAATCTTCTCTTTAAACAAAAATCATGAAAATCAGCAAATTTTTTCTTCGCCTAAAGGTATCTCCCCCCTTAAGTCGCATAAAAAACGAGAGGTAATAATGTCATGAGTTTACTAATTAGTTTTCGAAATTACTATTTTCACTTTGCATTATTCCTTTACAGAAATTGTGTGATTTTTCTCACAATATATTTTTCACACAGATCTTTAGTGTAACTCGTATTATTGTGGATCTTTGGTGTCTTTTTTTATACGCTCAGAAATTGCGATTAAGTAGGAGGACTCAGATATTTTCTTTCACTTAAGGTCCACTACAGTGAGATCCCAAAAATCCGGTGGGAATTTTGGGAAATGCACGAAAGCGAATTATAAGATTTAATTTATTTTTGGGATATCGATAGTGCACATATCAATAAAAATGTATCCTAAGTAAAATAATGTAATAATTACCAAACTTATTTCGCATTGGCCGAAAAGCCCTTCGATTGGTCCGAAATGGAAAACGAAATTGATTCACGAATTATGGGTAGGATTCTGTCAGCTCTACAAATGCTTCGAAGCTTCTATCCGAGAGATATCAAAGATAGGAGATAGATGAGTGTGAGCCAGATGGACGAACACTCAGAAGTATCTCTGGTGCCAATTGGACCCTACTTAATATCGCATTAGCTGTTATATGCCAGGGTGCTTCGTATCAATCTTTTTCAACATATGAATAACGAATAATAATTTTGAATAATAATTGAATAATAGTATGTAATAAACAATAATAATGAATAATATTTTTTAATAATAATGTAATAATAGTGTGTAATAAATAATAATAACGAATAATAATTTTTAATAATCAATAATAGTGTGTTTTAAATAATAATAACGAATAATAATTCTTAATATTTAAAAAATAATATAATAAAAATTAACAATAATGAAAAATAATTGTCATAAAATAAAATAAGTTTTTTTTTTCGTAATTTATGCCACAAATGTTATCCCCAACTGCATATGCACTTTTTGAACCGTGTCGAGCTGCAGCTCCTCAATACTGACGTGATAATAAAAATGTCGAAGATTTTTTGCTTCCTCGTTCGATCGTCCGACGAATTTCCCCCAAAAATCCATTTATTCGTCCAAAAGAAGAAAATAGTGATGGCGAATGTCACGTTTTTATCATAAAATCTCTTTGTAACTTTCCAGGTCACGTACTCGGCTGACCTGGCAATAGAAATCCCGGGGAATCTGAGTCAAGGCGGCTCCTGGTACCGACTCGTCTATAGTCCTGGAGTTGGTTATCCACGTCCAAACACAACGATAGCGGCGACCGATATCGTCGAGGACGTAATCAAGTTTCGCGACGGTCTTGCCGGTACAAAGTACGAGTTTTGGCTCTACTACAGCAACGAAACGCTTCACGACTGGCTAACATGGACCGCCTCCATCACGACAGGTACAACAACCGGATTTTTTTTTTCGAAACAGCGGTCCTGAATGGACTTTCTCAGTGGACACCAAGCCAAATGGTTTACGTCCGAAAATGACAGATCAGGTCCATCTTACAAAAATCCTTCGAATTGTCTCAAGGCAACATTGAGGGGCTACATCTACTTAGGGACCCGAAAAAAATGGCCAAATTCCGAAAAAAAATTCTGTGAATCGTTTGGGGAAAAAGAAACGCATTATTTTTTAAGGCAGTAGTCTGCTTTAGAAGCCGAAAAAAGCGTTTTTTCAGCAATTTTTTTGAAAGGGAAGGAAATGATTGCGGTAGTCGAAATTTTGAGACGATAGTGTATTATATTCAAGCTTTAGAAAACAATTTTTATTATTAAAAAATATTGAAATTTTTCAAAGTTGTAACGATTTTTCTGGGGCGCCTGGAGTCTGCACTTGTAAATCGGTGCCGGTGATGGAGGTCGTGCGATGCATCTGAAACAGTCGAACCAATTTTTTTTTAGTTTTTATAAGTTCCTTTTCTATATGAACTAAAAAAATACCGAAGAAATGATGAAATTTCAAATTTTTTCGAAGTTTGAAAAAAAATTCACTTTTTTGAAAAAAAAATTCACTTTAAGTTGTAAAACAAGTAATTTAAATAGTACTTTTGTCCAACTTTTTTAGTTGAAATAGAAGATAATTTAATACTGAAGCTAGATCACTTTGATTTTTTTCGATCGGACATATATTGTTTTTGCTATCGCCGGCACCGTTTTCTAAAACTTGTGAAAATGAAAACTCGAGAAAACGGGCTTTAAAGTTTTCGGTCCAAAGAAATATAAGTTTTTGGATACTTACACTAATTAGATGTTAATCAGCTATCCCCGGGCCATACAATAATCCTTCCTCTTCTTCAAATCGATTTTTTGAAGCCTGTAAAGCAGACTACTGCCTTAACGCAAAGATACATACACTATGGGTCGAAAGTTTTCGGACACTTCAGATGATTGGAGAACTTTAGATCACCTTGGATAATTGAAAAATTATATTAGAATAATGGAATTCATTATATAGTATCTTGGTAAAATAATAAACGAAATGAAATATATCATTCTAAAATTATTTGGCAATTAAAATAAATGAATTATATAATTCTCAAATTATTTGGCAATTAAAAGAAATGAATTATATTATTCCAATATTATTTGGCAATTAAAAAAAATTAATTATATTATTCTAACATTATTTGGCAATTAAAAGAAATGAATTTTAGTATTCTAACATTATTTGGCAATTAAATTAAATGAATTATATCATTCTAAAATTATTTGGCAATTAAAAGAAATGAATTACATTATTCTAACATTATTTGGCAATAAAATGAAATAAATTATATTGTTCCAACATTATTTGGCACTAAAATGAAATAAATTATATTATTCTGACATTATTTGGCAATTAAAAATATGATCATATTATTCTAACATTATTTGGTAATTAAAAGAAATGAATTATAGTATTCTAACATTATTTGGCAATTAAATTAAATGAATTATATTATGCTAACATTATTTGGCAATTAAATTAAATGAATTGTATTATTCTAACATTATTTGGCAATTATCCAGTGATCGAAAATTTTGCAATTATCTAAAGTGTCCGAAATCTTTTGGCGGTAGTGTATATTGAGCGCTTAAAAAAAAATCACCCAAAAATTAAGCAAAACAACACAAACATGGCCGCCGGCTGATGAAATTTCTTTCGCGACGTTTGGCGGTGGACACTCTCCCGCTCAAACGGTTCATCCGAAATCTAACAACCAAACGGGTTATTCAAGTTAACAATAAATACGAGTCGTTGACGATCGTCGATTTTTTACACCAATTTTTTTAACAACATGGCGACGAATCGAATCCCGAGCATACAAAATCTATGAAAAAAGTCGTCATTTTGCCGCGACTATTAAAAAATAAAGATTGATTTTGAAAAAGTGAGATCGTCAACGACCTTGAAATATTCCTCACGGTATCTCCTGTAAATTTGGAAATAATTAATCGAGTGATTCTCGAGATATCATGTCCACCGACTTTGAAAGCAGTGGGTAAAAAAAACGCGTTCGATGTTTGGAGTTTGCTGCTGGTACCGCTCGGCCAACTGTTAGAAGCTATAACTAATTCAATTTTAGGAATATTACACTGAAATTTTCAGGGAACACAGCTAAAAGGTGATACTATCGAGTAAAAATATTTTTCGAAAATTCAATTTTTCGACCCACCCAGGTAAATGTAGCCAGTTAACAAGCCAATGGACAACCAGGAATTGCTGGTTCAATACTATTCCATCGAAATTCCAAAAAAAGACAAACCATTCAAATGCTCGACAGCTCCCGATCCGCCGTCGAATCTAACGGTGACCGTGCGCAATGGGAAAAGTGCAAACGTGTCTTGGGCGCCGCCAGCCCAGGGCAACTACACCGGTTTCCGGTTGAGGGTGCAGAGTTTCAGCGACGCCGGAAGTCCGAAAACAAGCATCGTTCCCGCAGACGCTGTACCCTATACCCTTCGGGATCTAACCCCAGGAGCAACGTACTCGTTGCAATTGTTCACCGTCCTCGATACCAAAGAGAGCGTTGCTTATACGAGCAGAAACTTCACGACGAGTAATTATGCCTATTTTCCAGGGTTGCCAAATTTGTAATGAAAAAGTAATGCATTATTCATTACTTTTTTAATGGGTAATGAAAAAATATTTCACTACCCATTACATTACATTCAATAATGTAAAAAAATTCAATTACTCTTTACATGATATTTTGTAATGTAAACAATTTCCGTTACTCATTACATTGGATTTTGTAATATAAAAAAATGTCCATTACTCATTACGTTATATTTTGTATTCTGAAAAATGCCATTACTCATTGCATTGGAATTTGTAATGTAACAAATTTCCATTCCTCGTTACATTACATTCTGTAATGTGAAACATTTTCATTGCAAAATGCAATGTAACGTGTAATGACAAAAAAAATTCATTACACATTACATTGTAATGGGCAATGGAATTTTTTTACATCACAAAGTGTAATGTAATGATAAATGGAATTTTTTTACAATACAAAATTTAATGTAATCAGTAATGGAATTTGTTCACATTACTAATGTAATGTAAAAAATCTCCATTACTCATTACAAGGTAATATGGATTATTATTCGTTTCCCATCGGGACAGATCGACCCACTGCAAAAACCGCAGATCCTAATGGGAAACGAATTGTAATCCTCATTACATTGTAATGAGTAATGGAGATTTTTTACATTGCATTGCATTAGTAATGTGAAAAAATTCCATTGCTCATTACATTACATTTTGTAATGCAAAATATTTCCATTACTCATTACATTTGACTTTGTAATGTAAACAATTTTCATTGTCCATTACATTGTAATTTATTACATTGTAAAATATTTCGCATTACAAAATGTAATGTAATGAGGAATGAAAATTCTTTACATTGCAAAATTCAATGTAATGAATAATGGCAATTGTTGGCATTACAAAATGTAATGTAATGAGTAATGGACTTTTTTACATTACTGAATGTAATGTAATGGGTAATGAAATTTTTTTTTCATTACAAAATGTAAAGTAATGAAAACGCGAATGCATTACAAAAAGTAATGCATTATTTGCAACTGTGCTATTTTCACTATTTATTTTTTCATTTTTGGTTTCATCGTGAATCTCGAGGTCGTTATATTGTCAATCTTGACTGCCACTATTTTTCACTCACGAAGATTCTTCACTGTAATTTATCTACCGAAGCAAAATATCGATCATGTACGAAGTAGAATTTCTTCATCATGTTGATTTTCTCCATGACGATCATTCGCTTTTCCTCTGTTTAGAACCAAACACGCCGGGAAAATTCATCGTTTGGTTTCGGAATGAGACGACCCTTTTGGTGCTCTGGCAACCGCCTTATCCGGCGGGTATTTATACGCATTACAAGGTGAGCATAGATCCTCCAGATGCAATCGAATCTGTGTTCTATGTGGAAAAGGAGGGAGAACCACCTGGACCTGCCCAAGCTGCTTTCAAGGGCCTCGTGCCAGGTAAAAATGAAATGTCAAGCTCGGATTTTTGTTATACTTTTGAAATACGAATATTGAATGAGGGAAACCTCATCGCTTTGTTTTGATCCGTTTTTTGCAGTTTCCTTATAAAGGAAATTTAGCGGAATCGCCATATAATACTGACGTATTATTTATTTGTGGTCAATTGATTACAGCGATTTTGGCAAATAAAACTTGGAGACTCGATTAAAGATTCGATTCGAATTCGATTCGAATAGCCCTGTGAAATTTCAAGTTGATCCGTTTATATGCCTTTCCGTCCCGAATGTTCAAAGTTACCAAAAACTTAAGGAACACGTTTATTGATTTTAAACATTATCAATATGAAACCAAAAAAATTCCTACTTTTCCTACAATTTCACATTTACTTTTCTTACAATTTCACATTTACTTTTCTTACGATTTCACATTTACTTTTCTTACAATTTCACAATTACTTTTCTTACAATTTCACATTTACTTTTCTTACCATTTCACATTTACTTTTCTTACAATTTCACATTTACTTTTCTGACAATTTCACATTTACTTTTCTTACCATTTCACATTTACTTTTCTGACAATTTCACATTTATTTTTCTTACAATTTCACATTTATTTTTCTTATAATTTCACATTTACTTTTCTTACAATTTGACATTTATTTTTCTTACAATTTCACATTTACTTTTCTTACGATTTTACATTTACTTTTATTACAATTTTACATTTACTTTTCTTACAATTTCACATTTACTTTTCTTACAATTTCACATTTACTATATTTACCATTTCACATTTACTTTTCTTACAAATTCACAATTACTTTTCTTACAATTCCACATGTACTTTTCTTACAATTTCACAATTACTTTTCTTACAATTTCACATTTACTTTTCTGACAATTTTACATTTACTTTTCTGACAATTTTACATTTACTTTTCTTACAATTTCACATTTATTTTTCTTACAATTTCACATTTACCTTTCTTACAATATTATATTTACTTTTATTACAATTTCACATTTACTTTTCTTACAATTTCAAATTTACTTTTCTTACAATTTCACAATTACTTTTCTTACAATTTCACATTTACTTTTCTTACAATTTTATATTTACTTTTATTACAATTTCACATTTACTTTTTTTACAATTTTACATTTACTTTTATCACAATTTTACATTAACTTTTCTTACAATTTCACATTTACTTTTCTTACAATATTGTATTTACCTTTCTTACAATATTATATTTACTTTTATTACAATTTTATATTTACTTTTATTACAATTTCACATTTACTTTTCTTACAATTTCACATTTACTTTTCTTACAATTTCACAATTACTTTTCTTACAATTTCACATTTACTTTTCTTACAATTTTATATTTACTTTTATTACAATTTCACATTTACTTTTCTTACAATTTTACATTTACTTTTCTTACAATTTCACATTTAATTTTCTTACAATTTCATAATTACTTTTCTCACAATTTCACATTTGCTTTTCTTACAATTTCACAATTACTTCTCTTACAATTTCGCATTTACTTTTCTTACAATTTCACATTTACTCCTCTTACAATTTTACATTCATTACTTGTCAAATTTCCGGAAAGAAAAAAATAACAATTTTAACGTTAATAATGATAATGTTTTCCCTATAGGCAGAGCTTACAATATATCGGTGCAAACAGTCTCGGAGGACGAGACATCGGCACCGACCACTGCTCAATACAGAACAGTTCCTTTACGACCGCTGAACGTGACGTTCGACAGGTCATCAGTGACATCGAGCTCCTTCATCGTATTCTGGAATCCACCCAACGGCACATCCGAATTCGACAAGTATCAAGTGTCGTTGGGTGGAAATCGCAGACTCGCTCCTGTTTCGAGAAATCGGGACGACGAGAGCAAATGGGAGTTCAAGGACCTCGAGCCAGGCAAAACTTATCAGGTCGTGGTGAAAACGGTCTCGGGAAAAGTCACAAGCTGGCCGGCCAGTGGTGACATCACACTCAGTAAGTGGTCCAAATCTCTTTGATCGATCGATCAATTATTTCTCATCATATTGAATTACCGATCGTTTGATCGTGGCCTTGGTGGATTAAAATTGTCGAGGCCGCCTGGCTAAAGAAATGTAAATGAAAAAAAAAAAAACCAATACCGAAAAATGGCAAATTATTTTATCGAAGGAAAAAAAACATTCATGGTGTCTTTACATTGTATAAAAATGTATTTTCAAGGACCTCTGGCTGTCCGAGATCTTCGAGCGAATATCGACGAGAAAACGGGGATGCTCGAGGTCTCCTGGAGACCGGAAAATGGAAGCACTCAGGACAGTTACAAACTGCAGTACCACGAGGTCGAGACCAGCATCGGGGGTGACAGCAATTCTCTAACGACCAACAAAACGAGGGTGAGAATTCCACAAATTAAAAATAAGCTATTCGACAATATACAAACAGAGATTAAAAAATTGACAAATTATCACTTTCCCTCATTGTCAGTTCTAACCACAAGGGAGGACTTTACATTTACATAAGGATCGTTTCTCCTGAATTTTTTTTTACTAGATTATTTAATTGGGATTTGGGAAAAAGGTATGTCATCATGTATACTTGGTTCGTGTAAATTTTTATGAAAAAATAAAATAACACATACCGCCTCTGTATAAAAAATGTGGCCTAACGGCCAGCTCGATAACTCGGCAAGGGTTGGTCCAAAAAATGAAAAAGTTTTATTATCTATATAAATGTAGGGTAATTCTTTAAATAAGGGACTTTTCCGTAAAATGAGCCTTACATTTTTTTGGCTATTTTCTCATTTATTGGGTCATAAATGATGATATTCAGTCGGGGGAAGGTTGAATCCCCCCCATAATAAGTTATGGGGTTTTGCAGCTCGCGGAAACACATGATAAAATAGGGCATTTTTGAACATTTCAACCCCTATATTGGGGGTGGAGGGTGGGGGCATTTATAAAAGAAGCCTTCCTGAATAGAAACGAACCCAAACAAACCCACCACCCTCCGGCGTCAGGGGTTTGGGTTTGTTTGTATTCAGGAAGGCTTATTTTATAAATCCCCCGACATTTGGGTTTTAATACCGGAGTTTTTGAGAAATTATTTTTGACAATTTTGTGCTCGTGAAAAATTTGTTAATGAAAAATGTCAGCTTCCCTCGACTGAATGTCATTTATAACCCAATGAATAAGGAAATAGCAACAAAAATATGTTGGGCTCATTTTTCGAAAAATCACTTATCCAAATAATTACCAAATGTCGTTCTCGTTGTACGTAGCCGTTTTTTGAAGAGAAAAAATGTGACAAAACCGCGGGTGTTCAAAAAAGTGTAATTTTCGTGGCATTCTCACTTGTATTCGGGAGCTTAAAAAATAATTTTAAAATGGCTACGTACAGCGATAGCCACTGCAGTTAAGGCGTTACCCCCACTTATAGCGCAAAAAAGGCCTTTTTCATGATTTTTTTTAAAGAAAACTACAAAACTTTTTTAATCGATCAATATACCATCTTAAAGAACACATCTTGAAGAACTTTCAGTAATTTTTTTATTGAAAAATATTACATTGTTTAGCGGCAAATGGCCGTCAATGAAATAATGTTTCTATATACACGGTTTGCGGTGACCAACATTGCGGCGAAGTGGATCATCTGAAAGAAAAATGCGGATGGATTTAGTCAAATATAAGTATAAACTAGTCTTTAATGGAAGGATTTTAAAAAATATTCATTTTTCACAAAATGGCGAACAGTCAAAGTTAATGGTTCGATTTTAACGAAAAAAAACGGCCGTTTTTTGGCTATAAAACGGCCATTTTTTTTTCGAAAAAAAAAATCGAACGATTAAAGACTACATTTTTATGTATTAAATAAGCCTGCAAAATTTCAAGAAGATCGGTTCATTGGTGTTCGAGTAATCTTGGTCACCGACTTCAGAAATGCCATTTTGAGAAAAACGCGTTTAAAGTTTCTCTTTCAACGCTCTTTCAACGCGGATTCTTCTCTTTCAACGCTCATATCTCAGTCAATTTTGTTCGGATCGACTTGAAATTTTCAGGACATATTCTCAGATACTTATACTTAAAAAAAATGCAATAAAAAAAACATCGATTTTTTCAAAATCGCAAGTGGGGGTAACCCCTTAAGGGGAGATATACACCTAGGAGCCGGAAAAGAGGTCATTTTTCCAAGGAAAACTATTTGAAATTTCTGATCGGGGTTTTAATTATATAAAAGTATATACATTCAAAAATATGTTTAATTTTCTTTATTTAAAAATATCAAAAATATACAAGGATATTGTATGATCCTTGGAGCGTCGTAAAAAAATCTACGTATACGGTACCCACTGGCGTTTCTTCAAAAATCATCTGAAAAAAAAAAACCAAAAAGATTATTAAATTAGATACTATAATCTAGTACTTGTCATAGCCGATTTTGAAAATATCGATTTATGACAAAATGGCGGACGTTTGAACATAAATAGTGATTTTTGGGCCAAAAATTAGTTATTATTTTGCCTATAAAACAAAAACTAAGTAACGGAAAAAAAACATCCTATGACAAGTACCAGATAATGGTGTATAGAATAACCACAAAAAACCTCAAGGCAATCGGTTCATTGGTTTTCGAGATATTTTGGGTACCGATTTGAAAAACGTGGTTTTGAGAAAAACGCGTTTGAAAATTTGGGAATGAATAAATCATGAAATTTGTCAACTTACATGGAATCATCGATACCAGGCCCATAGTGTAGGTCTTCTACGGTCGACGGAATGTTCATAGCTTCTAAATCCTCGACCTCGACCGTCTAGGTGTATATCTGCCCTTAAGGAAATGTTGGCTCGGTAAAATTGGAAATTGAACTATTATAGCCAGAGTTATGATTCCGGCCAGGTCGATAAAAGTCGCGTCGGGAGATATGCAATTGAAAGTTGGTCAATTTTCAATATTTTAATTGAATTTTTTTTTCACATATTCTCGATATGTATACTTTGAGAAAATGCAAAAAATCGACTCTTCCAATCCGTCACATTGGTGTCCCGCCTTAATTCAAGGTGTACAGAAAGGTACAATTTTATAATTGTAAAATTGACACGTCGGACTACCAGTCCATTTTACGAACATTGTTTCACTATTCCACTGCACACCCCGAATAAATTCAACGACAGGAATGACAAAAGCAAACTCACCAAAGTCACCGTTCCCAGTGCAAATTTGTCGAAGTGAAAATATATTTCACGAAACTTAATTTTCTTTCACGAGTATTATTTTCATTTCGCAAGGCTAACGTTTTCAGGTGAAATTGGAGGCTCTATTGCCGGGTCGTAATTATTCGATAATCGTGCAAGCCTTGAGCAACAAAGTCGAGTCGAACGAGACAGTTTTGTTTCAAGTAACGAGGCCTTCGAGTCCGATAATCGAGGACCTCAAATCGATCGAGCGAGGTCTCAATATCTCGTGGAAGAGTGACGTTAACTCGCGACAAGAAAAATTCGAAGTGATGCACAATAGGAGCGATACCGGTGAGAGCGCGACTATTCTGACGACCGAGTCACACATCGTGCTCGAGGGCCTTTATCCTGGTGCTGGTTACGAGGTGAAGGTATTTGCCATAAGTCACGGACTGAGGAGCGAGCCACATGATTATTTTCAAGCAATTCGTGAGTCAATTTAATTTACACAATTCATCGAAAATCTCATTCGAATTAATTTATTCATTATTTTGATAGAAATTCAATAATTCAATTTAATAATTATTTATTTATTAGCGTATGTTACATTTGTTATTAAATTTTAATAATAATAATACATTTAATAATCAATTTATTCAATAGGATATATTACATATAATTATTTATAATCATTTAATTCAATTTATAATTATATTGATTCGATTAAATAATTATTTTTTTATCCGCGTATATTACTGTACTCATTAACTGTAATATACGCAAATAAATAAATACTTATTGAATTTCTTTTAAATTAATGAATAAATCGATTTTTCATTGGAATTATTAAGATCATTTTATTGAAATAATTAATAAGTTTATTGTATTCATATAATAACAAATTTAATAAATAAAATATAATCAAAATAATCATCAAATTATAGAAATAATAGATAAATATTATATTTTTTTATTTCAATAATTTCTCGACAGTTCCACATCCACCGCAACATTTGAGAATCGAGAAAGTAACGAGCAACTCGGTACTGGTTCACTGGGCAGCCCCAATTGATTCATTGTTCTCGGAATACTCGATAAGATATCGCACCGAGGACGATCCGAGATGGGTCAAACTGCCGAGTGTCAAGGTCACCGAGGCCGAGGTCACGGACATGACCCCAGGCGAGAAATACACGATTCAAGTGAACACAGTGAGCTATGGCGTCGAGAGTAGCTACCCTCTACAAGTCAATCACATCGTCCGTAAGTGAATTACATTTTTTTACCCTTGTCAAACACCAACATTCCCATTTGAAAAAAATTAATATTTTTCTTTTTTTTCATTTGGTTTTAAAAATTTGTTTTCGTAAAATTAGATTTTTTATAAGAAATACTCGTGACGATGGAAAAAAAATTAAGGGACTATATCGAAATTACGTTTTTAACGTCATCTTTGAAAATTATGTCCATTTTTCAAGAGGTAACAAAACCATGTCTGATTTTTTTCCTCGTGAGACTCGTAATTTTCTATAATTATTTTTTTACGAATTTATCGTCAATAATCGTTTGGTTTATTGTTCAAAATCAAAGACGAGGAGTCAAAGTTATTAAAAAAAATTATTTCGAAGGATAGGTCAGATAATTAAAAAATATTTAGGACTTTTATTTGTATGTACATTAACAAAGTTGTATACCAAATTTCATAAAAAAATATTAATGTTGTTATAAGCAATCTCGTGAACGACCTTTGAACGTGAGAAGCTCAACGGTGTACTTGATTTCGGCCATCTGGTTGATCGGAAACAAAAAAACCAGTTTTTTTCTTAAAATATACAATATTGGCTAAGAATTGACCGAGCTTTTTTTCGCTGTCGCGTTTCAACCATCGAAAAAAGCGTTTGAATATTTTTTTGTTTTTTTTTCGAGACAGAATAACATTATTGTCAATAACTAATGAAAAAAAAATGTTACGAAGTAAAACGTCGGTCAAGACTAAACTACTATTACTCTGACTGAGTGTACTAAATTTCAAGTCGATCGGTTTATTAGATGTCGAGAAATCGTGTACACCGTTTTGAAAAACACTTTGGATCTTTCTCTTCAATTTTAGTTCCCTCAAATTACGAACGAGATTTTTTTAATATTCACTGCAGCCTAACCCGTGCTATCAATTCTATCGTTTACGAAAGTCACTATGTTTTTTGGCGTTCGAATGACAAAACATGTATAGTTTGCTATAATATAGGTACTCAATAAAATGATAGTGAAATTTAATTTAAAAAAAGGCGTAGAAAATAAAATGATTGTTTGAAACAGGTCCAAATCCCGTACTGAACGTAACGCCGATTGTCGACTCTACAAACGTAACTCTCGAGTATCCACGCCCCGAGGGTCGTATCGAGACTTACGTTATAAATTGGTGGCCCATGGACAATTACGACGATGCACGAACGAAAAATGTCACGGAGAACAGCGATCTCTCGGAGATGCTATACGACGAAAATTCCATACGCATGGAGAGAATCCTCGTGGGTGACTTGATGCCAGGTGTCGAATATACTTTTACGATTTATACCGTATCGTACGATCTCGTGAGCGATACCATAAATCTAACCACAAGGACAAGTGAGTATATCCCTCGATGTATCTTGGGTGAAATCCTTGAATGTATTACTTTTGCATTGATTTTGAGTTTTATTTTGGCTTATCATACATTTGTTTTCGTTGTATATGGAACTTGTCTAGATTTTTTAAATTATGTTTATATCGAAGTTACGTTTTTAACGTCATCTTTGCAAATGGTAAAATTCATTTTTCAAAAGGTAACAAAACCATGTCTCAAGATTTGTTTCCACAAGATTCGTAATTTTTTACAATTATTGTTTTTTACGAATTTATCGGCATTAATCGTTTGGGTTATTACGCATAATTAAATATGAGGATAAGCGAAATAAATCTATAAAGGGTTAGGCTACAATGACGAGCCGAAAATCAGAGTTATTAGAAAAAAAATTCTAGGAATAATTTAGATGATTGAAAAATCGTTTAGACATTTATTTGTATGCACATTAATGAAGTTGTGTGCCAAATTTCATAGAAAAATATTAATATTTAAAGAAGTTATAAATAATTTCGTAAAGGACCTTCGAACGTGAGAAGTTCAACGGTGTACTTGATTTCGGCCATCCGGTTGATCGGAAACAGAAAAACCATTTTTTTTCTTAAAATATATAATATTGGTTACGACTTGACCGAGCTTTTTTTTGTTATCGTATTTCAGTCATAAAAAAAAACGTTGAATGTTTCTTCGACTTTTTCGCGGAGACATGACATCATTATTGTTTATAACTAATTAACAAAAAGCGTTAAGAAAAAAAACGTCGGTCAAGACTAAACTACTATTAGACTGAATAAGTGTACCGAATTTCAAGTCAATCTGTTCGTTAGATGTTGAGAAATCGTGTACACCGTTTTGAAGAACATTGGAGAAAACGCGTTTAAGGTATCATCCTACTTTAAACTACTGAAAAATGAAGTAATTTGGGAGTTTTTTTGTATGTTCCTTTTAAAGACATTGATATAAATCTTTTTGGGCTTGATAAAATAATTCTTGATACATATGAAAGAATTTTTTTTATTCATTTTACATAATTTATCTACCCCTGGTGGCGGCATCCGCATAGCCCCTTGGAAAAAAGCGATGTCAGCTCCGTTGATGTTATTTCTGAGTAGATTTATTTGAAACGCAAAAACCAAAGAGATTTGACTTCAGTATGGTTGTGGCTACTGTCTGAACTAGAATTATTCATTTTCATGCACGAATAACAAAATGGCGGCTGTTGAAAAAAAAAGTCTAAAAAATAAGACCTTTTTGAGTGATTTTCGGTAAAAAAAAGTACTTAAAATAATTTTTTTTAAATCATTATAGTTCTCGCAGTAGCCATACATATGACGAATATGTAGTTAAAATTTCGTAAAGATCGGTTTAGTAGTTCCTGAGAAAAAATCGACGGAGCAAGGAAAAAGTGGTTTTGAGAAAAACGCATTCAAAATTCGCGCCCGGGTAAGAGCAGGCTAACTCGAAAAATAATACTTAGATCGCTCCGATGTGCGTAAAATTTTACACAACATTTTTGACGTGGTCTATTTTCAAAATCCATTTTTCAAAAATCGATTTTTCCAAATTGTCAAAGTGGGATGGTCCCTTAAAGTTTGACTAGCAGTTCTATCGTTGTAATAATAAGTTTACCTTCAATCTGTTATTCCGGCACCTCATATGAGGCCTTTCACTTCAATTTGAGTTTTCTCCAGTGACGAACAAGTGTTCGTTATTTTTGCAGTAGCCTAACCCCTTAATATACAAATTCCGTTCCTTTCATTGTGCATTTTCAAAATTAATTTTCGCGCATCACTTTTTTCAAATTTCCGCATCTACATTTTTTCTTCCGACTGAAGTGTGAAATTCCGCAACTTTTTTTCTCACCTTCCTTCGAATTGTCACTGCACGATTTTATAGTTGACTTTGTGTGACATTGCGTTTCGAAACGAAAAGTCAACTTTTCCAACCGGGCACGTACGATGCAAAGCCCTTCGACAAACGGATAAGGTAACGCGCGCAAGGTGTGGAGCATTTACGTGAAAAATAAATTAAATTTAGTGCCCCTGATACAATCGGAAGTGGTGGTCGTTGTGGATCGCGATCTTCCGGATTCTCTCACGCTTCGTTACACTCCAACGCCGATATTGTCGTCGAGATTCGATCTTTATCGTTTTCGCATAAGCGACGAATTGAACACGACGAAGGAGCGTCTGATCGACGACAGCGACACGAAAGTCACGTTTATCGGCCTCACACCGGGGAGACTTTACAACGTGACCATGTGGACTGTCAGTAGGAACGTGGAGAGTCGACCACTCGTCAGGCAGGATCGACTCTGTAAGTAACTCGTTGAACAATGATGACGCATGAACATTTTCGAACGTTTCACTTGATTTTTCGTGTCTGTATTGATGAGTCGATGTATCCATATCTGGATATCACAAATCAGATGGGAGGATCTCACGTACGTATTCTCGAGACATTCGACCCTAATTGAGGGGCTTAATGCCCCTGTGAACGCTGGAAATTTCGGTGATTTTCGGGAATTTTTTGGAGGAAAAGTACTGAATTAAATGTTTCGGAAAATTGAGAATATATTTGGCTATATTTGACCTATATTACAGAATTTTTTCATAGAAAAATATCGAGATCCAAGCGACTTATGCGCTGTTTTCGGAGGCGCCAAAAAAAAAAAGTTCCTCCACTGCTGACATGATTCCGGCCGATTGAGTAGCTGGAACCGAAAAAGGAAAAAATGTCGTTAAACTCGAAGGTATTTCCTGTACAATGACGTAGGATTTTCGAAAAATATCAAAATCTAACAAAATGGCGTAGTTGTGAAAAAAAGTCTGTTTTCTTGCCTATAAAATGGTCGTTTTTTCAATGCCAAATCGTCAATTTTCATCCAATCAAAAATATCCTACGTCATTGTAGAGCAAATATATTCAAGAGTACTCAGTTCAAATTTCAAGTCAATCGGATCGCTCTTTGAGATGCAATGTCAGCAAATTTGAAAAATCTCATTTCGAGAAAAACAAGTTTAAATATTTAACCATCGATTTTTGTGAGATAAAATTATATTTATATAAATGATATAAATGATAATGATATTCTTGAAAGTATAAACTGTCAGAGAAGGCATTAAAAAAATCGATTTTTTGAAAGTGTCACACTGGTATAGCCCCTTAAACCCGCAGTTCCGTCTACAATCGTGCCTCGTGCAATGAAACATCTCAAGTGTTTCGAGAATTTCGAAATTGTTGGAGTAATGGCTCGAAAGCTCTCGCGCCTTTCGTCGAATCAGCAGAATCTTTGAGCGGATCTTCAAGGGGGTACCTTTAGAAAAAATTGCCGATTTTCATGGTGGTTTTTTTCAAGGAAAGATTTATTCACCATTTTTGAGACTTAGGGTATGTTTTATTAGACTACTTTTGACTGTCAAATTTATTTAATTTTATTTATTTAATTATTAATATTTACTATTTAAATTAAAAATATTACTATTTAATATTTATTTAATTATTTAAACGTTCTGATTTATTTATGTACTGATCTTTATAAGTGGTGGAGGAATGACACGATCTTTTAAACTGCATTTGAGAAACTGGCGTGGCGTATAGCTAAAAAACTAGTCGACCGATTTTGATGAAATTTGATATAAATCCTTCTAACCTTGTCTCAAAAAGGACCCTAAATGTTTTTGAAAATGAAAATAATTTTTTTTATTGCAAAATGTAGCCATTCTTTTTCGGAAAATTAAATCTTTTTGTTTCAAAGCGTACCATTTCATCGATTTTCAACATTTCGTACTTTTTCTTGGTTCATATTCTGCGTATGAGTGTTTATGAAAGATAAATCTTCGTTGGTTATTTTTTCCGATGAATACTTCCGCCATTTTTAAAGATTAATAAAATAGTAACACGGAGCAACCAAAAGTAGTAATAAAACATACCCTAAGTCTAAGAATGGTGAAGAAATATTTACTGTAAAGAAAAAAAAATCATGAAAATCAGCAGTTTTTTCCTTGCCAAGAGGTATCTCTCCCCTTAAGAAAGCGAAATTTCAAGATTTTTTCGTGTCGTAACGATTTATTCTACGTAATTGCAATTTCATTCACATATTATGTGCACAACTAATTTTTATTAATATTACTTTATAATATTAATATTATTAATATTAATGTATAATATTAATATTATTAATATTAATTTATTACTATTAATTAACAGTAATAAATTAATTTTTCAAAGAATTTTTTTTTCTTCAAATATTAAAAAATGGCGCTTGTACACTCACTTCAGAGACGGTGGCCACCTGAGTTGTTGCACGGCGTGCCATCTAGCGTCCGGTGTGTTAATCTGAAACATCAGAGCCAAAAAGTGTTAGATTATTACGACCCACACGCTCTATGTGAACCTAAAATATCCAAATAAAAGTGAAAATTCGAAAAATGGTGCGCGTTTAAAAAAATGTACTATTTTTCATGACATTTTGAATGTAGTATTTGTGCATGAAAAAGTAGTTTAAAAAAAATAATTTTCCAGGAACTTTAGGTTCACATAGACGGTAATTATATTATCTAAAAGTGCGCGAAATTTTAAAATGATCGGTCATATAGATTTTGAGTTATCTTGTACGAGGTTCATGAAAAGGTGGCTTTGAGGAAAACGCGTAAGTTTCAAAATCAAAGATATTGCGACTAAATGACCTACCGATTTGACAATGAACTTTCTCGTTAAGTTCATAGTCAGCCATAAGCTCTTCTCAACGTTATAAAATTACCCCCCCCCCTAACCATTCATTGGTCGAATGCACAAAAATGGAGCTGGGCATTGGACGAACGAGTTCAGTGGACTAAAATAAAAATTGCGATAATGTCGAATCGCTTGCTCGGCATTTTTCGTTGAAGGTAAACATCCCCGATGCAAATATACAAATTCTCTTCTATTTTCAGAATTTTCACGTATCAAGTAAATAAAAAACGTCTAATTGCTTCTCGAATGTTTCGTTGTGACGAGTGACGTTTTGTTTTATTTTTCTCAGATCCAGAGCCTATAACAGCGATTCACGCGATCGACGTCAACGATACGAGGATAACCCTAACCTGGGACGTCCCGAGAGGCGAGTACGATGCTTTCGAGGTGCAGTATATCAACAGCGAGGATGGCTACGTCCAAAATATAACGTCTCTGAGCGCCATCACGATATCGGGACTGAAACCTCACAGGAATTATACCTTCACGCTTGTCGTAAGATCGGGCTCGGAATCCAATAATCTCAGGCGATCGAATCCACTAAGCGCGAGCTTCACGACGAGCGAATCCTATCCTGGAAGAGTCGAGAAATTTCATCCCACGGACATTCAACCCAGCGACGTCAGCTTCGAGTGGTCGTTGCCTAGTCAGGAACAAAACGGTGTCATTCGCAGATTCAGCATCACTTATGGCTTGGAGGTAATTTCAGACAATTGGAACGTCTTTTGGAACGGAAATGCCAATAATTGGGCCCCTAACGTGCCAATAGTTGGGCCCTTAAAGTGCCAATAATTCGGCCCCTAACGTGCCAATAGTTTGGCCCTTAAAGTGCCAATAATTGGGCCCTGAAAGTGCTAATAATTCGGCCCTTAAAGTGTCAATAATTGGGCCCTTAAAGTGCAAATAATTGGGCCCTTTAAGTGCCAATACTTGGGCTCTTGAAGCGCCAATAATTCGGCCCTTAAAGTGCCAATATTTGGACCCTTAAAGTGTCAACAATTAGGCCCTTAAAGGACCAACAATTGGGCCCTTAAAGTGCCAATGCTTGGGCTCTTAAAGCGCCAATAATTCGGCCCTGAAAGTGTCAACAATTGGGCCCTTAAAGTGCCAACAATTGGGCTCTTAAAGTGTCAACAATTGGGCTCTTAAAGTGTCAACAATTGGGCTCTTAAAGTGTCAACAATTGGGCCCTTAAAGTGCCAACAATGAGGCCCTTCAAGCGCCAATAATTCGGCCCTGAAAGTGTCAACAATTGGGCCCTTAAAGTGCCAACAATTGGGCTCTTAAAGTGTCAACAATTGGGCTCTTAAAGGGTCAACAATTGGGCCCTTAAAGTGCCAACAATGAGGCCCTTAAAGCGCCAATAATTCGGCCCTTAAAGCCCCAATAATTCGGCCCTTGAAGTGCCAATATTTGGGCCCTTAAAGTGTCAAAAATTGGGCCATTAAAGGGCCAATAATTGGGCCCTTAATGTGCCAATGCTTGGGCTCCTAAAGCGCCAATAATTCGGCCCTGACAGTGTCAATAATTGGGCCCTCAAAGTGCCAACAATTGGGCTCTTAAAGTGTCAACAATTGGGTTCTTAAAGTGTCAACAATTGGGCCCTTGAAGTGCCAACAATGAGGCCCTTAAAGCGCCAATAATTCGACCCTTAAAGTCCCAATATTTGGGCCCTTAAAGTGTCAAAAATTGGGCCCTTAAAGGGCCAATAATTGGGCCCTTAACGTGCCAACCATGGGGCCCTTAAAGTGTCAACAATTGGGCCCTTAAAGTGCCAACAATTGGGCTCTTAAAGTGTCAACAATTAGGCCCTTAAAGTTCCAACAATTGGGCCCTTAAAGTATCGACAATTGGGCCTTTAAAGTATCAACTATTGGGCCCTTAAAGTGCCAATATTTAGGCCCTCAAAGTGCCAACAATTGGGCACTTCACCCTACGTAATTTCTTTTGAAGGATATGGACAAGATCTACATAACCTCACAAATGTTCGAAACTAGTTTTCTCATAGGTGGTTAAGCCTTTTATGAAAACGAAAGATATAATCTCCGTAAAATTCACTAACGCAGAGCTTGACGATTTCATCGTGCCACAAATATCATTCATCGTTGCGAAATTTCGGTTAAAAAATTGCATCTATCTCTCTCGCACTCTTATGTCACGTGGTACATCGTCCATTTCGCCTTGGGGCCTGCACTCCACGCTCCGATCACTTCGAAATTTCAAGCCCTAATTTCGACCAAACTATGCAATCGATTGAAATGAAATTTATCGTGTACATGCGATATTGTTGCAGAAAGAGCCTAACGGTCGACATTTATCGAAATTTTGAAAAAATCTTTACAGATTTTAGTTACCATAGGATGAATTGTGAATTACCGACTGATGGCCCGAATTGGTGAAAATTTCATGTTGGGCTCTCGACAGTGAAAAACAACACATTTTGAGCGTTGTTTAGGTTTTTTTCACAGATTTTGCTTAAAGCAAAGAAAAAAAAACGCTTTTTCCATTGCACCACCAATTTTATTTACTTGATTGGACCTTCACTATGTTCACTTTAATATCGTTTGGTCGATAACGAACGAAACTCAATGATCAACTTCACCGCAATGAATTAGAACAATACCAACTGCATGGAATTTCGTTTTGTGGTGCAGGGTTCGACGCACACCCAAGTGCGCAATTTCACGCCCAACGAGTTTCGCGGCGTCATCAAGTCTCTCATACCCGGCAAGACCTACGTATTTCGTATCCAGGCGGAGACGAAAATAGGCTTCGGTCCGGAGGCGGTGTGGAAGCAAAAAATGCCCATACTCGCGCCACCGAAACCACCGACTCAGGTCGTACCGACCGAGGTATGCAGAAGCAGCACCACCATACAAATTCGCTTCCGCAAAAATTACTTCAGCGAGCAAAACGGCGCGGTTACCTCCTACACGGTTATCGTCGCTGAGGACGACAGCAAAAATGCGTCAGGCCTCGAAATGCCAAGTTGGCGCGATGTCCAAGCCTACAGTATCTGGCCACCGTATCAGGTGAGACGAGTGACACATTTTCTTTCATTTAAACGAAAAGTACATTTTTTCAAATTCCACAAGTGCTGCATCATGATCGAGGAAAAAAATGATTAAAATCGAGACTATTCGGCACGGTTTCTTATGAACAATCGTAAACTGCAGTGGAATTCTAACGTTAAGGGGGGAGGATGCCTTTAGGCGAGGAAAAACTTGATGATGTTCGTGATTATTTTTGAGGAAAGATTTCTTCACCATTTTTGAGACTTAGGGTATTCTTTTTTACTGTTTTTGGCTGTTACGTGGTATTTTTTTGGCGATCTTTAAAAATGGCGGTGGCATGGCACGGTCTTATAAACGGGTTGCGGTGGATGTTGTCGGATGGCGTGACATGTAGCGTCGGTGGGATGAATATGAAAAAAAAAACCAACGAAAGTGTTTCTTCTATTGACACTCATATGCAGAATATGAACCAAGAATAAGTGAGAAATATTTAAGGGGTCAGTCCACTTTGGAGCCACGAAAAAAGGCTATGATCGCGATTTTTTTTGAGGTTTTTATAAAAGATATGAAGATAAAAGTTGTTGGGCTTGATAAATAAAGTCTTGAAATACATTTAAAAAAATTTAATTCATTTTAACTCATTTTTAAGTACAAAAACTATAGTTTAACGTAACGCCTCAAAAATAGGTGGGCTAGGTAGCTCCATCACAACTCGGCAACGGCTTGTCTGAAACAAAAAAATCAAGTCCATTACATTCAGTATGACACCAGTTACAAAATGACCCTCGGATATAAAGTTTTATCAAAAAATAAAAAAATTACATGGAAAGCGACAAAAGTAAAAAAAACGCGTTTTTCGAATTTTTTCGCAAAAAAAGAGTATAAACCAAAATGTTTAAACCATCGAGGGTATTTTGTTGGGAATTACGTTTACAATATGTGGTTCAAATTTCAAGAGAATCGGTTTATTAGCTTTAGAGTTACGACGGAGCTATATTTTGAAAACGTTGTTTCGAGAAAAACGCGTTTGAAGTTTATACTATGAAAAACTCTTACCTAAACTCCTTCTGATGGCTCATCATCGTCGATTTATTCGAGTCCTGCTTGCTTTCGATTTTTTTAAATTTTCAAAGTGTCCTGGCCCTTTAAACACGATTAAATGGTACGCTTTGAAACAAAAAGATTGAATTTTCCGAAAAAATGGCTACATTTTGCAATAAAAAAAAAACACTTTTTCTTGTTTTCAAGAACATTTAAGATCACGTTTTAGACAATAAGGTCAGAAAGATTTATACCAAATTCCATGAGAATCGGTCGATCAGTTTTTTAGCTATACGTCACGCCAGTTTAGAAGACCGTGTCAAACCTACGCCATTTAAGGGAGACTTTGTCCTTGGAGTGCCATATTTCAGGTGTTTACGTTTTATTTTTTTCAAAGGAAACGAGTAAAGCTTTTTGGGTGCGGTTTTTTTCTTGCTTTTATTCATGATACACAGAACGTTAATTTTTTTTTTTAAACCAAAATGGCGGCCGTCGCAGCTCCGCGACAACAGGTCCTCAAATCGCGGGAGGTAAACGGCTGACATCACTGCCCCCTCTTTGTTGATCTGAAACACAAAATCAAAGCATATTATCAATCTGCGACCCTTTGGTCATGGAATGACGGATGGATTTTTCGTTTAGTACAAATTTCGGAAAATGGCGGCAATTAAAAAAAAATCGAATTTTCGCGTTTTTTTCGCATAAAAAGATAAATAATAAATGCAAAAATGTATCTATCGAAAAAACGATCCGTCATTCCGTGAAGACATATTTTCTGAGTGTGCTCTCCAAATTTCAGGTCGATATGTTGATTACAGCGGTCAGGAGAATGTCAGCCATTTTTAAAAACGTGTTTTCGAGAAAAACGCGTTTAAAGTTTTGTAATGTGTTTACACAAATGCGTTTATAATTACCGCTAATCGGCAATGCCTGGTCCATAGAGGCATCCCTCCTCTTCTTCTAGCTGCTCATGTTGAGCCGCTAACATCTCCCGTTGCATTTCAAGGACAAAGTCTCCCTTAAAATTATTACAACAGGAAATACCACGGCACAGACAGTAGTAGTAATAAAACATGCCCTAAATCCAAAAAATGGTGAAGAAGTGTTTCTTGGACAAATAAAAATGAAAATAAGCAAATTTTTTCCTCAAAGATCTCTCTCCTTGAGGACATCACTGTGGCAGGCCGAAAAAGGTCGTTGTTTCCGATTTTTTTTCGTTTACTAGATTATTTATTTGGAATTTTGAGAAAACGTCTGTTATTCAGCATACATTGAACTTAGTTCGTGTCAATTTTTATTCGGAAGAATTAAAAACGTTATTGAGGTATAATAGAGCCTCTGGATAAAAAAATTTGGTCCAACGGCCGGATCGATAAGTTGGCAATCGTTGGTCTGAAAAATAAAAGTAAAAAAGTTTTATAATCTAGACGAAGAACATTTTTTTACTACGAATTATCGGATGTTAAAAAAAATGTAATTGTTGGCAAATTTTTCTTCATATTCGGTGGTTTAAAAAATACTAATTTGAAAAAAAAACTAAATTAAGAAAAAAACACATTTTGTATGCTTCAAAGTTTAGCATTTATTGAAAATATCCATGTCCAAAAGGAAACCCTATCCTCTACGATCTTTCACTTTATTTATCATTTTCCAGGATTTTTTTTCTCATTTCTTACAAACATCCTAGAATATTAATAAAGAAAAACAATTAATAAATAGTAACACAAATGTTGAAAAAAAACAAGAATAAATTCAAGATTCGTTGTGAATCGCAATTATGCCAACTAGTTAATTATACATTTGAAAAAAAAACAACGATTCGACGACTTATCGCAAAAACTTTTGCCTTGGAATTATATTTTTATAAAATAATAAAAATATAAAATAATAATTATCAAAAAATTATAAAATACATAAAAAATATAAAATGAATACAAAAAATTATAAAACAAATGAAAAATTATAAAATTAAAAAAAGGTAAAAATAAAAAATTGCACTTCGTTATGAAAAACATTGTCGTGAATGTCGAAATTTGCATTGTATGTTGACGCATGGTTCGATAACGACGACAATTCACAGTCAATAGAGGCGCGTCACTGCATCAATTTTCCATAAAATTTCCCCTCGATTCATCCTCAGTTTACGATGATTCGAATTTCTCGTCTCACAGCAAAGCACATTTGCGCGAATGTCTTTTCCAAATGATCATTCCCCGACCATTTGGAGCCTCTTGGGATGCTCTGGCACAATTATTTTCCATTCGCCTTTTCGCACGAACAAAGTAAATGGCGAACTGAAAAAATGTAAATGGGCCTCGTAAAAAAATAGTTGAACAATGAAATTCGCGTTATCGACGCCATTTATCTCGGAGCAAAATTCGCCTCGTGATTTTCTCTCCACGTAATAAAAACCGCGAGCGCGAGATGATGAGAACGAAGAAATAAAAAGTCGTATTGTGTCGCAATTGAGACAGTCACATGAATTCTCAAAGCTATCTAGAGGGGAAAAATAAGAATAATGGATCAAATAATGAATGCAACGTATTATTCCCGAGCAACTCGTTAATGTGCGCGATCACGCCGGCCTATTGCGTACTCCATGCATCGATGCTTGACAAACCGTCGTTGCAGTTTGTCCGCGTGCGATCACGTTTGCGAGTGGGTTTCTCGCGAGGAAAAAAACACTCTAGTGCATATATCCGCAAATAAGCGAGCCTTGCTCTTCTAGTCTTTAGTGATCCATTTCCAGATATTTTCGGTGCCGATTTTCTACCTTCGTCATTTGTTCGACGATGAATAAGCTCGTTGACGTTGTTTCGAAAACTGGGAGTATTATACGAAAGGTAGAATTTTCTTGCGAGAATATTGTCACAAAAAGTCTTGTTTGCCAGATATGGTACGTTGCTGAATAAAATATCGTAGCTGTAAACCTCGATAAGTCAAATATAACTATATTGAGGGGTTAGATACAGTCAGGAGGCCCAAAAAGATTTTTCAAGATTTTTTCTTGAGAAGACCTTTAAATCTATTAACGGAGACTTTGTCCTTGGAGTGCCATATTTCAGGTGTTTACATTTTATTTTTTTTAAAGGAAACGAGTAAAGCTTTTTGAGTGTGGTTTTTTTCTTGCTTTTATTCATGATATACAGAACGTTAAAAAAATTTTTTTTGAAAAAAAAACCAAAATGGCGGCCGTTGCAGCTCCGCGAAAACAGGTCCTCAAATCGCGGGAGGTAAACGGCTGACATCACTGCCCCCTCTTTGTTGATCTGAAACACAAATTCAAAGCATATTATCAATCTGTGACCCTTTGGTCATGGAATGACGGATGGGTTTTTCGTTTAGTACAAATTTCGGAAAATGGCGGCAATTTAAAAAAAAATCGAATTTTCGCGTTTTTTTTCGCATAAAAAGATAAATAATAAATGCAAAAATGTATCTATCGAAAAAACGATCCGTCATTCCGTGAAGACATATTTTCTGAGTATGCTCTCCAAATTTCAGGTCGATATGTTAATTACAGCGGTCAGGAGAATGTCAGCCATTTTTAAAAACGTGTTTTCGAGAAAAACGCGTTTAAAGTTTTGCAATGTGTTTACACAAATGTGTTTTTTAATTACCGCTAATCGGCAATGCCTGGTCCATAGAGGCATCCCTCCTCTTCTTCTAGCTGCTCATGTTGAGCCGCTAACATCTCCCGCCGATTTCAAGGACAAAGTCTCCCTTAACGTAAAAATTTGTACACGTATTATGGTAACTTTTAACTGTATTTTAACATTTTTTATTTGTAAAAATAATTATTTTGAAAGCTGCTTAAACTGATCTCCGGGAGCACCTCTAAAAAAGGCGTCTTGCGGTGAACACGATATCTCTGGACTGGATCATCTAAAATGAAAAAATCAGTAATATTTCGTTGATATAATGGATTATCTTGTAATTGATCGAAGGAATAAGAAAAATGATATTTTTTGACAAAATGGCGTCTTCTAAAAAGAAAATCGAATTTTGACAAAAATTTAGGCCTTGAATTGTTTATAAAATGGAAAATATTTATCGGTGAGAAAAACCTTCGATTAATTACTAAAAAATATACTTGAAAAGATTGTGTTAAAATTTGAGACTGATCTTGCTCACCGACTTTAAAAACCCAGTTTCGAGAAAAACGCGTTCAAAGTTTCGAAAGCACTTTCGAACGCTCTGACACGTCATTACAAATGTGCGTGTAACTTCGAGAATATTCGCCGGATTGGCAAGAAATTTTCTGTGTGTACTTAAATATATGTACATTGCGAAAATGAATTGAAAAAAACGATTTTTTGAGAATTTTAACTGTATATGACCCCTTAAGGTGAACCCCACTGTGACGGGCCGATAATAAGGTCGTTTTTTTCGATTCCTTTTTGTCTAGTAGATTATTTATATCAGATTTGGAAAAAAGTATATTATCAAGCATACATTAAATTTATTTCGTGTACATTTTTATTCAAATTAGAAAAAAAAAATTTAACTTGATAATAGCTGGTTTGAAAAGGAAATTAAAAAGTTTTATAATCCATATAAATGTAGGTCTTGTTGTACGTAGCAGTTTTTTCGAGAAAAAAATCACAAAATGGCTGGTGTTGAAAAAGTGTAATTTTGGCGAAATTTACACTTCTATTCGGGGGCTTAAGGGCGGGGTAAAGTTAATTCGGCGAAAAAAAGGCATGTTTTTAAGATTTTTTTTTTGGCGTAACGAATAGTGTTCGTTTATTGAAAAATTTACATATAATAAAGTAACATTTGAACAACATTCTCCTAAATTTGCATTGCAAAATATTCGAAATTGAGCGAGTGAAAATTAAACCCCGGAGGCGCCTCGAAAAAAAGTTGGTTTGCGGTGTGCACCATAACTCGCAACAGAATCATCTGAAACAAAAAAATCAAAATGCATTTGTTAAACGAGATGTTTCACGAGGTAATGACGGGAGGATTTTTTTTTTCGATTTTTCGATTTTTCGTAGCACTTGGGAGCAAAAAACCCGATTTTCGCTAAAAAAAAATCGGCTAATTTGTTGTTGAAAAATTACTAATTATTAAAAAAAAACAAAAAAGCTCTCGACAATACCTGGTGAATTGTGTGAAGAAGTACTGTGCAAAATTTCAAAGCGATTGGTCCAGTAGATTTTGAGTTATCGTGCACACGGACTTCAAATATGACAAGTCTCAGAAAAACGGTTTGAAAAACGCAGAAGAGTTTGGTCGCTTAGCGCTCATTGCACATAAAATACTCATAACTTCGTCAATTTTACTCCGATCGACTTGAAATTTTAACACAATATTCTTGATATATTATGCATTCATTTAAAAATTTAAAAAAAATGAAGAAAAAAAAATATATATATAAATACCGTACCCCGCCCTTAAAGGAGCCAAAATTTTACTGTTATAATAAATAGTTACTGCAATAACAGATTTTTTTGCAAGAGAACAACAGGATTGATATTTTTAGTGTCTGTAACTTGGTCAATTTTCAATATTTGAGCTTGAACATTTTTTTTACAGACTCTTAAATATGTAAACTTTGATAAAGTGCAAAAAAATCGTTTTTTTAAAATCCGTCACCGTGTTGTTTCGCCTTAAAATACAAAATAAAAAAAAAAATCAATTTGAATCTACCGTAATATGGCTTGACTTTTTCAAACAGACGTTCCTTCGTGCTTATTACGTAGTAGGTAAAAAAAAACGCGGCAATCGACTTCACAATTACGTTTTGGACCTTGCCTGGCTCAATTAAATACAGGAAATAAACTTGAGCCGATTTTCTTTTCTCAATTGTCGTCAAGGTGATGGAGCCGTATTATCCCTTCAAAAATGGCTCGGTCGAGGATTTCACGATAGGCTCGGAGAATTGCGACAACAAGATCGGTTACTGCAATGGACCATTGAAGTCCGGCTCGACCTATCGCGTAAAAGTTCGCGCCTTCACGGCACCTGACAAATTCACGGACACGAGTTACAGTTTTCCTATTCAGACAGGTGAGAACGAGAATTATCCAACACTTCGGTATGAATAGTTTCTGCGATTCCACCCCGGGTTGATTTTTAACGAGTTCATCGATGTTTCACAAAATATACAATTTGCATTGACGTTTTCGTTTGAGGGGGAGATAGCGAGAAAAATGGCTGATATTCGTGATTTTTTTAAAAAGAAAATGTTCTTTTTTCACGATTTTTGAAACCTAGGGTATGTTTTGTTACTAATTTTGGCTGTTACGTGATATTTTATTTATTTATTTATCTTTACAAATGGCGGACGAACATTTTTCTTTCATTGACACTCATTCGTAGAATTTGGGGGCCGGGTTGAAATTCCGAACTTTGAATGACCACGCTCAAAACTCCGAAAATATACTGCCCCGAAAGAATTTTACACGAAAGACCAAAAGTCCGAAAATCTGAACACTAATTAATAATCAAAATAATTCGGCTATGGAAGTTTTAAAAGTTTCAAAAATGTTGACTAAGTCGACGAATTATTACAAGATTTATTTATTTATTAAGAAGTGATTTCACGTCAATTTTTTAATTTGTCTAGACAATGTTATATGTTCTACATCATTTACGGTCAACTGCGTAGACTTTCGCTGGCATAATCTTGACGAACCTTGTCATTTCGGTACATTGAAATTAGGAATTTTAAGGGGGGATTGTCTTTTTTTTCGCAAAATTTACCGCTTTTTGGGAATTTTTTTGTGAAGAAAGTATACAACGGAAAACTTGTGAAACTTGGCATATAGTTTTATTGATCTGTTTACTACATACAAAAAATTTTTTAAACAATTTCATCAAAAAATCCGCCTCCCACCCCCCTCGACGCGCGATGGTCCTTTTTTGATGGTGTGCACGATTACAGCCTTCACGTTCATCCTGCAACAAAAACCCAAAAAGCATTTTACTTTAGACACATATAGCTATCGTTCGATGAAGGGAAAAAAAAATTGACGATTTGGTGACGTTTTGAACTTGAAGTATCGATTTTTCGAAAAAAAGTGATCGATTTTTTGTTATAAATAAAAAACTATTAAACGTATTGCTTTTTTGCTTCATCAAACGATAAAAGGATGTCAGCTGAGCATTCTGTCCAAATTTCAAGGCAATCGGTTGAATAGTTTTTGAGAAATCGTGCACACCAGTTGTGAAAAAGCTGTTTCGAGAAAAACGCGTTTAAGGGGGGATTTTTTGATGAAATTGTTCAAAAATTTTTTTGTATGTAGTAAACAGATCAATAAATCTATATGCCAAGTTTCACAAGTTTTCCGTTGTATACTTTCTTCACAAAAAAATTCCCAAAAAGCGGTAAATTTTGCGAAAAAAAAGACAATCCCCCCTTAAACCGTCGGCGCATTCAAAGTTCGGAGTTTCAACCCGGCCCCCATGTCAAGATCATGCCAGCGAAAATCTACACAGTTGACTGTAAATTATGTAGAACGTATAACATTGTCTAGACAAATTTCAAAATTGACGAAAAATCACTTCTTAATAAAAAAAAATTCTTGTAATAATTCGTCGATTTATTGAAAATTTTGAAACCTCTAAAACCTCCATAGCCGAATTATTTCTACGGTGTTAAGATTTTCGGAGTTTTGGTCTTTCGTGTAAAATTCTTTCGGAGTTTTAAGCGTTCTGACCATTCAAAGTTCGAAATTTCAATCCGGCCCCAGAATATGAACCAAGAAAAAGTGAAAAATGTTGAAAATCGTTAAAATATGTGAAAATCGTTAAAATATGGTACGCTATGAAACAAAAATATAGAATTTTCCAAAAACTGCTATATTTTGGGATAAAAAAGACTTTTTTTTAAATTTTTAACAACATGTTTAGGGTCATGTTTTAGACAGTAAGGTTAGAAAGATTTATACCAAGTTTTATCAGAATCGGTCGATTACTTTTTTGGCTATACGTCACGCCAGTTTTGAGGCGCAGTTTCAAAGACTTTCGAAGATTAATAAAAATAAAAAAATACCATGTAACAACCAAAAGCAATAATAAAACATACCCTAAGTTAAAAAAATTGCAAAGAAATTTTTCCTTTAAGAAAAATTCATGAAAATCAGCAATTTTTCTCCTCGCCTAAGAGTATCTCTTCCCTTAAATTGAAAACGTACAAGGTGGCAAATGCCTCACTCTCTAAATTGATGCCTCGTTTCGTGTACATGTCTGGCCCAAGGATTGCTGCTGGCAGGTAAGACGTTTTGTGTCGGTAAATCGTGAAGACAGTCAAAGTATCAAAAATGTTGATGTCAATACGACATCAGGAGTTGTTAACGTTCCCTCAACGAAATTTCTGACAGCTGTGACTTTTCATTCGTATTACAATTTCCACGTGATGTAACATTCCAGTTTCGTCCGTTTGACATCGATTTTTGCCCATCCGCAGATAAGGACAACACCGCAATTATTGTCGGAGTTACCGTGCCGTTGATCTTGCTGCTGACGTTGCTGGCAATCGGACTGTTGATAAGACGCAGACGAAGCCAGGGCCGAAAGACAACCGAGACTCGAGCTACGGACAATTTGTCTCTGCCCGATAGCGTAATCGAAACTAGGTAAACTCCACCCATAGCAGTTTTATCCAGCACGATGTTGAAGTTTGCACCGTTGAACAAAGATTCTTCTTGATATTCTCATTTCTTTATTTTTATTATCATTTTAAATCTTTTTTGCAGCTTTTGGTTAAGATAAGATAATCTTTGGATAAGGATTCTCAAAAATGTTTTGGTGTCTTTCGTAGTCTAAATGTGCCAACAAAATTTGGGAATACGAAAAACATATATTTTCGCTGCATTCCAACGATGCAAACTTCAAATGGGTTTGTCCAGATCCTTTTTTTCGTGACGAAGCACCAGGCTTCGGAACAGATGCCAACATTTTTTGCGCTAGAAGTAGATGTTTGGGAAATAATTAGCATAGAAAAAATCAATTGCAAAAAGTAGGGTAAGGTGCCCAATTATTGGGACGTTGAGGGCCCAATCAGTGGCACTTTGAGGGCCTAATTATTGGCACTTTAAGGGCCCAATTGTTGGCACTTCAAGGGCCCAATTGTTGGCAGTTTGAGGGCCCAATTATTGACACATTGAGGGCCCAATTATTGACACCTTAAGGACCCAATTATTGACACCTTAAGGACCCAATTATTGACACCTTAAGGACCCAATTATTGACACCTTAAGGACCCAATTATTGGCACCCTAAAGGCCAAATTGTTGACATTTTATGGGCCCAATTGTTGGGACTTTATAGGCCCAATTGTTGGCAGTTTGAGGGCCCAATTATTGGCATGTTGAGGGCCCAATCATCGGCACCTTAAAGACCCAATTATTGGCACCCTAAGGGCCCAATTGTTGGCAGTTTGAGGGCCCAATTATCGGCACCTTAAGGACCCAATTATTGGCACCCTAAGGGCCCAATTGTTGGCAGTTTGAGGGCCCAATTATTGGCATATTAAGGACCCAATTATTGGCACGTTAAGGACCCAATTATTGGCACCCTAAAGGCCAAATTGTTGACATTTTAAGGGCCCAATTGTTGGGACTTTATGGGCCCAAAGTGTCAACAATTGGGCCCATAAAGTCCCAACAATTGGGCCCTTAAAATGTCAACAATTTGGCCTTTAGGCAGTTTGAGGGCCCAATTTTTGGCATGTTGAGGGCCCAAACATCGGCACCTTAAGGACCCAATTATTGGCATCTTAAGGACCCAATTATTGGCACCCTAAGGGCCCAATTGTTGACACTTTGAGGTCTCAATTGTTGGGACTTTATGGGCCCAATTATTGGCACTTCAAGGGCCCAATTGAGGGCCCAATTATTGGTACTTTGAGGACTACTATGTATGTGAAGAGGAGTGTCAATAATTGGTGGGGTGCCAAAGTAAGGTCACTTTACCCTAATTGGAATTGCGAATCTACCCCAAATTGCAGATTTGTCCAGATGAATGTCTTCTCAAATTCAGATTCTTTTATTATTTGCAATTTTACGAGTTTTCATGAAAAATCCTTTCGAAATTCAACAGCCGCCCAATCAGGGTCGACACTTTCGCCGAGCACTACAGAATAATGTCGGCCGATTCGGATTTCCGTTTTTCCGAAGAATTCGAGGAGTTAAAGCACGTTGGCAGAGACCAGGCCTGTACGGCCGCCGATTTGCCGTGCAATCGTCCGAAAAATCGTTTCACCAATATATTGCCGTACGACCACAGTAGATTCAAACTTCAGCCGGTCGACGACGAAGAGGGTTCGGACTACATCAATGCGAATTACGTTCCGGTGAGTCCTTTTTTTCTCCTCATTTTCTTTGAAGCCGAAAAAAAAATTGATTGGTCCGTGGATTTTTGTGACATTGCATTTTCACGCACAGGGTCACAATTCCCCGAGGGAATTCATCGTCACGCAGGGTCCGTTGCACTCGACCCGCGATGACTTTTGGCGAATGGTGTGGGAGAGCAATAGCCGAGCTATCGTCATGCTGACGAGATGCTTCGAGAAGGGCCGCGACAAGTGCGACCATTATTGGCCCGAGTCAACTCTGCCCGTTTACTACGGCGATATCAGCGTCACGATACTCAACGAGGCACGATATCCGGATTGGAGTATTACGGAATTCATGCTCTGCAGGGTAAGCCATTCAATTTCAAGCTTATGCAGGTCACACCAAAAAGCATGACACCATA
Source organism: Ophion ellenae (assembly GCA_963210295.1). Taxonomy (NCBI): domain Eukaryota; kingdom Metazoa; phylum Arthropoda; class Insecta; order Hymenoptera; family Ichneumonidae; genus Ophion; species Ophion ellenae. Next base: position 36,094,303 of record OY723394.1, read on the forward strand.
TCGTAATATTAGGCCGAGGAGTTTCGTTAAAAGGTTTTTTTCAATTCCAAAGAGAACATTTGATGTGGCATTTATTTATTACTATTATATTATTTTATTTATTCATTATATTATTTTATGTGACATGTGAATTGACTCGAAATTCAATTTATTTTAAAAACTAGACGAAATTCAATTTATTTTAAGATACTAAACAAACTTCAATTTATTTTAAAATCTGAATAAAATTTAATTTTTGTAATTCGAAACAAAATTTGGCATTTCGGAATTCTACTACTTTTTTTTCGTAATTTGAAAAAAATAGACATTGGACATTTTCGTTTCGAATACTTATCTTTCTTGCGGCATTTATATATATTTTTTATTATATTAGTTCCAAAAGAAAATCCGTATGTATTACGATTTTTGAATATTCTTTAGTCATATAAATGACTAAAACTAAATATATAAATGACTAAAATAAATATGACTAATATAAATGACTAAAATGACTAAAAACATATATAAATATTAATGATCAAAACTAAAAAATTCGAGACAAGGTCTCGAATTTTGCCGCGTTGGAATGCAACGAGAATTCTCTATTATATTTTTATTTTCTCATTTTTATTATACCACGAAATATTTTCTTGCCGATTTAAATTCTAGATATCTAAATAGATTTTCGTAACGGAGATTTGTGAAAAAAAGAATTCGAGCTATGGAGAAATAACAATTTTCATTGCATTTCAACGATGCAAACTTCAATCTCATTATTGAAGAATTTATTAATGCTACTAATTATTTATATAAAGTATAAATAGGCTCTGTATTCATTATTTGTATAAAAATGATAATAATTTTATGATAAAGGCTTTATAAAAATGATAACGATCCCACTGTAAAAAAATCTTTTTCCATTTTTATGTTCTCATTTTTATTATTCCGGAAAATATTTTTTCGCCGTTTTAAGGGGGGATTGTCTTTTTTTTCGCAAAATTTACCGCTTTTTGGGAATTTTTTTGTGAAGAAAGTATACAACGGAAAACTTGTGAAACTTGGCATATAGTTTTATTGATCTGTTTACTACATACAAAAAATGTTTTAAACAATTTCATCAAAAAATCCGCCTCCCACCCCCCTCGACGCGCGATGGTCCTTTTTTGATGGTGTGCACGATTACAGCCTTCACGTTCATCCTGCAACAAAAACCCAAAAAGCATTTCACTTTAGACACATATAGCTATCGTTCGATGAAGGGAAAAAAAATTGACGATTTGGTGACGTTTTGAACTTGAAGTATCGATTTTTCGAAAAAAATTGATCTATTTTTTGTTATAAATAAAAAACTATTAAACGTATTGCTTTTTTGCTTCATCAAACGATAAAAGGATGTCAGCTGAGCATTCTGTCCAAATTTGAAGGCAATCGGTTGAATAGTTTTTGAGAAATCGTGCACACCATCAAAAAAGGATCATCGCGCGTCGAGGGGGGTGGGAGGCGGATTTTTTGATGAAATTGTTTAAAAAAATTTTTGTATGTAGTAAACAGATCAATAAAACTATATGCCAAGTTTCACAAGTTTTCCGTTGTATACTTTCTTCACAAAAAAATTCCCAAAAAGCGGTAAATTTTCCGAAAAAAAAGTCAATCCCCCCTTAAACTCCAGATCTCTAAATGAGTGACTTGATAAACGATTGAGGGATTTTCGTTACAAAGATATGCCGAAAAAATCGAGCGATTGAAAAATAACAATTTTCATTGCACTTCCAACGATGCAAACTTGAATCTGATTAGTGAACAACATACAAACACTATGAATTATTAATATAAAGTATAAATGGGTCGTCGGCTATGTATTAATTATTCGTATAAAAATCGTCGGCTTTACAAAATAGATAACGACTCAACTGCAAAAAAAAAATGTATATTTTTATTTTCTCATTTTTGTTATTATACTAAATGTTTTCTCGCAGATTTAAATTCTAGATCTTTAAATAAGTGACTTGAAAAATGATTGAGGGATTTTCGTAACAAAGTTTTGGCAAAAAAAATTCGAGCTATTGAAAAATAAACTTTTCCATTGCATTCCAATGATGCAAACTTCAATTTCATTAGTGAACAAAAGGTAAAACTATCAATTATCTGCAAAAAATATAAAATTATTTGCAAAAAATATAAAAAATAATTTTTTCATTTTTAACATACCACAAAATCTTTTTCTGCACATTTAAATTCTAGGTCTCAAAATAAGTGACTTGAGAAATGATCGAGGGATTTTCGTAACAAAGAAATAACAATTATCATTGCATTCCAACGATGCAAACTCCGATTTCATCAGTGAACAACATATAAACACTATTCATGATTTATACAAAGTACAAACAGGTCGTCAGCTATGTGTTAATTATTCGTAAAAAAATCGTTGACACTAAAAAAATTATAACGATATCCACGATTTAAAAAATTCCAATTTTTCGAACTTCCGGGGTTGATAAGTCGTTAACTTTGGCGCACTCGTAGGGTGACACGAAACGGGTGATTCAACATTTCCACTTCACAACGTGGCCGGACTTTGGCGTACCGAGTCCGCCCCAGACACTTGCACGTTTCGTGAGAGCGTTCAGGGAACGAGTGAGGCCCGATCAGAGGCCGATCGTTGTTCATTGCAGCGCGGGTGTCGGACGTAGCGGAACGTTCATAACCCTCGACAGGATACTCCAGCAGATACTGGTCTCGGATTACGTCGATATATTTGGTATCGTTTGGGCGATGAGGAAGGAACGCGTATGGATGGTGCAGACCGAGCAACAGTACATATGCATTCATCAGTGTCTTCTGGCGGTACTCGAGGGCCAGGACACGACGGGACCGCCGCGAGAGATTCATGACAATCAAGGTTTCGAAGGTACGACGTCCAAAAGTTTCCTTGCTCTCCAACATTTCATTCCACTTTTTTGAATCTTCTTTAGCAATATAAAAAAATGTACGAGTCTTTTGTGTTTTCGAGTTTCGGGAATTACCCAATTACGAGAAAATTATATTAAAAAAACAGCCGAGGAATGTTTCCTCGCATTATGGATTTTTTGGCGAAGGTGAAAATTCCGGTTTGAAAAAAGTTCTATAAAATTGAAAAAAAAATTATATCGAAGGGTAATGAAATACCTACTGTTGGTAAAATGTTTTTTTTTTTTTTTTTCGAAACGACCATGTTTAAAAAGACGAGAAAAAAATAATTCCGTCTGGCTTAAGGGCGTAAGACTTTGCCTTGGTATTTCGAGTGGCAATAAAGTGTACAAATTAAATTGCAATTTCCGTCATTGGGGGTTGATTTTTGACGTTTCTTCGAGGACACAGCTCGTGCATTACCGAGATCAAATATAACACTCGTGGAGAAGAATTCGATTAGACTTTTATCCATGCACAGGCCGTACTTTGGCGCAGTAATTGTTTATAAACCACCCCTTAGGGTGAAGCATGTCAAGGGATGACTGCAGTTTCACTCGCAATCAGTCTACCGATTTCACTCAAACAAATGAGAATATTCTTCCCATGCAAAACGATCAGAAATCCACTGTGAGGATCTTAAAAAAATGAAAATTGAGGGATGAACAACCCCTTTATTTTCATTTCTCTCGCCCCATGTTTAGAAGAGGTGCATTAAATTAAATAAATCGGGTATGGCTTTAAGGCGTTACCCCCACTTGTAGCGCAAAAAAGGCCTTTTTCATGAATTTTTTTTAAGAAAACTACAAAACTTTTTTAATCGATCGATATACCATCTCAAAGAACACGTCTTGAAGAACTTTCAGTAATTTTTTTATTGAAAAATATTACATTGTTTAGTGGCAAATGGCCGTCGATGAAATAATGTTTTTATATACACGGTTTGCGGTGACCAACATTGCGGCGAAGTGGATCATCTGAAGAAAAAAATGCGGATGGATTTAGTCAAATATAAGTATAAACTAGTCTTTAATCGAAGGATTTTGAAAAATATTCATTTTTCACAAAATGGCGGACAGTCAAAGTTAATGGTTCGATTTTAACGAAAAAAAAACGGCCGTTTTTTGGCTATAAAACGGCCATTTTTTTTTCGAAAAAAAAAATCGAACGATCAAACACTACATTTTTATGTATTAAATAAGCCTGCAAAATTTCAAGAAGATCGGTTCATTAGTGTTCGAGTAATCCTGGTCACCGACTTCAGAAATGCCATTTTGAGAAAAACGCGTTTAAAGGGGGATTGTTCTTTTTTTTCGCAAAATTTACCGTTTTTTGGGAATTTTTTTGTGAAGAAAGTATACAACGGAAAACTTGTGAAACTTGGCATATAGTTTTATTGATCTGTTTACTACATACAAAAAAAATTTTAAGCAATTTCATTAGAAAATCCGCCTCCGACCCCCCTCGACGCGCGATGGTCCTTTTTTGATGGTGTGCACGATTACAGCCTCCACGTTCATCCTGCAACAAAAACCCAAAAAGCATTTTACTTTAGACACATATAGCTATCGTTCGATGAAGGGGAAAAAAAATTGACGATTTGGTGACGTTTTGAACTTGAAGTATCGATTTTTCGAAAAAAATTGATCGATTTTTTGTTATAAATAAAAAACTATTAAACGTATTGCTTTTTTGCTTCATCAAACGATAAAAGGATGTCAGCTGAGCATTCTGTCCAAATTTGAAGGCAATCGGTTGAATAGTTTTTGAGAAATCGTGCACACCATCAAAAAAGGACCATCGCGCGTCGAGGGGGGTGGGAGGCGGATTTTTTGATGAAATTGTTTAAAAAAATTTTTGTATGTAGTAAACAGATCAATAAAACTATATGCCAAGTTTCACAAGTTTTCCGTTGTATACTTTCTTCACAAAAAAATTCCCAAAAAGCGGTAAATTTTGCGAAAAAAAAAGACAATCCCCCCTTAAAGTTTCTCTTTCAACGCTCATATCTCAGTCAATTTTGTTCGGATCGACTTGAAATTTTCAGGACATATTCTCAGATACTTATACTTCAAAAAAATGCAATAAAAAAAATCGATTTTTTCAAAATCGCAAGTGGGGTTAACCCCTTAAAAGAAGGGTAGAATTATAGTTCACGCATTTTTACCGACTAACAACCTTAAGGGGGTAAGCCTTGCCTTCAAGTTCCTTATCGTGATTGTTCTTTTTTGTACTTAAAATGTGTATGCTGATTTAAAGTATTTCCACAAACGCCAAATTGAAGTTTAGAGTGTGGAAAATTTTTTGAAAATCGAAGGTCGGGCTTTGAAATTCTGCCAAAAATCGAAAAAATATCGGAGCTCAATAAATCAAACGGCATTTCAAAGAGCAAACGATAACGAAGAGAATGAGCATAGACTGGGCTTCTAAATCGAAATAGAAAATTAATGACCGACGATTCAGTGACGCAACTTATTTTTGGCCGAGATGCGAAAAAATACTTGGATTAATTTTTTTTTTAAGTCCGTAACGATGTATTTTTATTCCCTGAAAACAAATGCCCAAAATCCTCAATTTTCAATAAAAATCGACAAAAGTATACAGAAACGTGTTTTTCGCATTTTCCTAGCGTAATTTTGAGTTTTGAACGAAAACTCCGTGATTTCCCATAAAAAATGGTTTAAAAGTCGAAAGTAAAAGTTCGATCCCTTTGGCCACTCATCTACCGCCAATTGGAATCGTCAAAATCGCGAGGTGAGAGGAAGAAAAATAAAGGGGTGGTTCATCCCTTAACTTCAATTTTTCATAATGTACCTATAGTGAAATTCTGATCGTTTCACATCGCGAGAATTTTCTGTTTCACCAAAATTGTTGGACTGCTTGGGGGGTGAAAGTGCAAACCAGCCCTCGACATGCTTCACTCCGAAGGGTGGTTTCACCCTTCAAAACCGTTTTTTTCTACCGAAAAAAAAAATACGTATCTACTAGTTTTTGATGTTGTACCATATACGTGAGTTTCAACAAAATTGAAGGCGGACTCCAAAGTGATGGTCATTGTCAGTATAGGATCGCCGTAGATATCCAAATAAGAGTCCGAAAATCCTATTTCGAAATCTCACGTAGACTTGTCCATATTTGAAATGGAATCTCGGATTTGATTTTATTTACATTTTATCTCGGATTCAATTGACTCGTGATCATAACGCTATCCGTGGCTATTGAAGGTACTTTCAAACGTCACGTGGCCTAATATTTCTCGGGATGGTGATTGGGGGTGGTTTTGGAAGGATGGTAGTGGTTTTCTGTAGAGTCGGACGAGAACAGCCATCCAGCGTAATATGATGATTGTCACTGTCGAAGATTCAGGAAAAAAATTCACACGATCATCTTCACGAAACTCTTTCTAACCTAAAACAGCCGTTCTTTTCCGATTTTCTCCTGGATTTTCGATTCGTGACGTTCTCACACCCCACCTTTTCCCCCGTCACTGCCAAACACGTTGAACCTCTGAATCCAGGCAAAAATCGAAGCTCGGTCGAAAGCGCCAAGAGCCCAGCTGAGGATGAGAAGGAGAGGTGACCTTCGAACTCTGATGGCTCCGACGACGGTAATTTCGATCGTTGCCTTCGTTCCATTGCACGCTGATTATGGCGAATGTGCACTCCGCCGAAATGTCTTGAAATGCATGTGCATCCATAATAATAATAATAATAATAATAATAATAAGCGTAAAAATAATCATTTAGCTACAATGTGTGGGAGTGTTTGTTAACGCGTCGATGTGGTTTGTTCGGACCGATTATTTTTTCAACCTAGACCATAATTCAGCCTTAGTCTTAAGGGGTTGGGCTACTGTGACGACCCGAAAATCAGGGTGATCGAAAGAAAAAAAAAATGTCACGATAAAATGATTGAAAAATTACTTCAAAATTATTTCAAGATAATATGATCGGAAAATTACTTTAAAAAATTATTTCAAGATATGACGATCGAAGAAATACATCTTAAGATATAGATAATTTCAACGTAAGATGATTCAAAAAAATCGTTTGGGCATTTATTCGTATGTCGTTGACAAAGCTGTGTACAACGTTCGAGAAACAAATATGAATAATTGAAGAAGCTATAAACAATCTTGCGAAGGACCTTTAAGGGGTTATATACAGTCAGGAGGCCCAAAAAGATCAATTTTTCAAGAATTTTTCGTGAGAAGACCTTTAAATCTATCAACGTAAACATTTTTACATATATGATAGTAAGTTTTAACTGTATTTTAACATTTTTTATTTGTAAAAATAATTATTTTATAAGCTGCTATAGCTGATCTCCGGGAGCACCTCTAAAAAAGACGTCTTGCGGTGAGCACGATATCTCTGGACTGGATCATCTAAAATGAAATGAACCAAAAATATTTCGTTAATATAATGGGTTATCTTGTAATTGATCGATGGAATAAGCAAAATAATAATTTTTGACAAAATGGCGGCTTCTATAAAAAAATCGATTTTTCATAAAAATTTCGACCTTAAATTGTTTATAAAACGGAAAATATTTATTGGCGAGAAAAAACCTTCCATTAATTACTGAAAAACATAGTTGAAAAGATTGTGTTAAAATTTGAGACTGATCGGTTCAGCCGTTTCCGAGGAATCTTGCTCACCGACTTTGAAACACACAGTTTTGAGAAAAACGCGTTTAAAGTTTCAAAAGCACTTTCGAATGCTCCGACACGTCGTTACAAATGTGCGTTTAGCTTCGAGAATATTCGCCGGATTGACAACACATTTTCCGTGTGTACTAAAATATATGTACATTACGAAGAAAAAAAATCGATTTTTCTAAAATTTTAACTGTACGTAACCCCTTAAACGCGAGGGGCTCGACGGTGTACTCGAAACCGAAAAAAAAAAATTGTTTCTTAAAATCGCTAATATTGGCTAAGACTTGAACGAGCGTTTTGTGTTATCGTGTTTGAGGTAGTACCTCCACGGAAGAGTTGAATCAAGAAATGGTTGAAATTCGACATATACGTTATTTAATACATTATCCAAACATCTGTGCAATTTGAATGAGTTTGACCACCCCAAACCTGAGATATTTACACTTAAAGTTGGCTTGGTTTACACGTAACAAATGCGTTATGATGGGCAAACAGAGCATCATTAATTCTACCGTCAAAACTAAAATTAAGAAATTGATTAAAAACGAGGATAAGCTACAGTAAGATATCACGAATAATGTGAAAACAAAATGAGAATGATTCACCATCTAGTTTCCAAGATATAACCATGAGAAGCCTTCACAATTTTGGTGCAAAGCCTGGCAAAGCCTGGAAAAAAAAAACAATTGGGCCAAAGCCTGGACAGTCCCGGCAAAAAGTTTACTGGCAATGGTCGATCAAAAACACAATACAAAATATATTTTGCGGCAATAAATGATATCCATCGTATTATCTACCAGTACCGAGTCAATATTGCGCAGTTTTTAATTTTATTCGTCACTAATTGAACCAATTATCAATCTTTTGAACATGAACATGGTATGTAAACTTTTGGGTGAGATTTTCGCAGAGGAACTACCTTAAATGTTTAAAATAAAAAACAAATTAATTTTTTCGGTTTTTCGAAGAAAAATAACATCATTATTGTTAATAAAAAAATGTTACGGAAAATGTCGGTCAATACTAAAATACTATTAAACTGAATGAGTGTACCGAATTTCAAGTCAATCCGTTCATTGGATGTCGAGAAATCGTGTACACCGTGTTGAAAAACGTCATTTCGAGAAAAACGCGCTTAAAATTTGACCAGCAGTTCTATCGTTATAATAATGAGTTTACTTTCAATCTGCGATTCCTGCACCATATGCGGGCCCATTCTCTTAAATTTGACTTGCCTCAAGCGACGAACGAGCCTTCGTCATTTTCACAGTAGCCCAACCTCCAAAGGAACACTTGACAGGCTGATCACAAATGGGTCACTCGAAGATCCGAACTTCATTATTTTTGTAAATTTCACCAAAAATGGTACCCGTGCCAAAATTCGTACCGGACACTGTAACAAACCGAAAAAAAAAACCAAGCAGCATCGAATTGACGAACTCAATTTCAGCTTCCGAATGATCACTGTATTATTTTCGCTTTCGTTAATTACGCATAGCCTCTGATACTCGCAATTTCTCACAGTAAAATACACTTACATCGCTCAACGAAATAAAACAATCGAAGATTTCTGGAACTTCTTGAAAAAGAGGAATCTGCCAAGCATGCTGATTAAACTCGAGACGAGATAACGTCAGCGGGAAATTCTCGTTGACCGTAAAACGAATCAAATGTTCTTCCAGATGACGAGGGAATAGCCGAGTCGGGCATGTGAACGATCTCGATGAGGCACCAATCTCTCCGCCACGACACGTGCATTAACGTGGAAATATTCACTCCGAGAACATCGAGAGCAATCGCCCGCGAGATAAAAATCTCTCGGCGAGAAAAATCCTCGGGAACAACGAACAAGTTTCCTCGAACTCTCGAAGCTCGCTGAAATACTCATCGGATCGAAGAAAAAAAAACGATTTTTTTCCCTTCGATCCTGAACACGTCAATTTCCATTTGCGGTTAGCGAAACGAAAGAAAAAACGAACACACGTTTTTTTTTCCCCGCTGAGAAAATCGAACGTATGAATATCACAGTTGTACGTCGATGTTTCGATCGGTGACAGAGAAGATACGTGTCCGTCCAAGAGCCGTTCTAGACGCGCTAGAGAGTTGATTCATTCGTATCGCACCCAACACGAATACATTCGACAAGGCATATCCAATAATCTAAGAACGTATAATTAGGCCGTAACGAATATACAGGGTGTCCCTCTTATTTTTTTGTGACGTCGATAATTACCGAGTTATTTTGGGTGGCAGAGATAAGAGGGACACCCTATATATATATATATATATATATATATATATATATATATATATATATATATATATATATATATATATATATATATATATATATATATATATATATATATATATATATATATATATATATATCACGTGAATCCGGTGGACTTTCTCCCTGACCCATCCTAATTCGATTAATTTTTTTTATATTTTATTCGTTTGACTCCAAAAGCCACCATGAATTTTTTTTTACTTTTTTCAAAACAACCTTTAGTAAAAAAAAAATTCTCCGAAAAAAAAACGCCGCCATCGAAAAATCAGAAAAAATTCCCCAAAATGCGTGATAATATGTAAAAATTTTCAAGCTACCAGCCGCAGTGGAGGTATGATTTTTTCTGTGCTTTCTGAGCGATCAACGTTTGAGAAAATTCGAAAAATTCAAGAACCGCTTACTTCGGGCGGATACTCAAATATTTTGATACCCACAATGAATTTTTTTTGACCATTTTCGAACAACCATTTGGTTATTCAAAAATTGTTTTAAAAATTCATAAATTTTTCGGATTTTTTAAACGTTAATCGTTCAGAAAGCACGGAAAAAATCATACTTTCACTGCGGGTGATAGCTTGAAAATTTTCACATATAATCACGCAATTTGGGGAATTTTTTCAGATTTTTTGATGGCGGCGTTTTTTTTTCGGAGAATTTTTTTTTTTTTACTAAGGGTGGTTTCCGAAAATGTAAACAAAATTTAGGGTGTCTTTTAGAGTCGATGGAATGAAATTTGAAAAGAAATTAGTCGAATTTGCGGGGGCCAGGGAAAAAGTCCACCGGATTCACGTGGAATACCTCACATATATATATATATATATATATATGGGGCATTCAATGCCAATTCGACCTGGGTCTGATCCTCGACCCCTCAAATCTGGTTCCCGATTTTTTCCATCATTACTCTCACTCTATCAAGCAATTACATTTTTGTTCAGATTTTTCAAAATAAATTTGAGCGCGTCATGAATTTTTGAATTTTTTTTTTGAACACCTCATTGGCCGTAATCGAAAAATCTGAAAAAATGCCCAAAAATACAGTGTCAGATATAAAAAATGTTGGTGTCAAATTCATAATGTCTGGGCTTTTGCTTCAACCCCTAATTATGGTTTTTGACAACCACAATTCAAAAAAAATCGAAAATTACAAAATACACTTTAGAAAAATCGGAGAAATTTTTTCAAAAATCTGGTATCATGCATATAAAATTTCGAGAAACAGTCTACAGTAAATTGACCTCTGCTTCTTATTATTTTCATTTGTTTTTGCTCAAAAAGCTAAATAACGGGTTGAAGCAAAAGCTCAGACATTATGAGTTTCACACCAACATTTTTTATATCTTACACCGTATTTTTGGGAATTTTTTCAGATTTTTCGATTACGGCCAACGAGGTGTTCAAAAAAAAAAATTCAAAAATTCATGACGCGCTCAAATTCATTTTGAAAAATCTGAAAGAAATTGTAATTGCTTTATAGAGTGAGAGTAATGATAGGAAAAATCGGGAACCAGATTTGAGGGGTCGAGGGTCAGACCCAGGTCGAATTGGTATGGAATGCCCCATATATATATATATATATATATATATATATATATATATATATATATATATATATATATATATATATATATATATATATATATATATATATATATATATATATATATATATATATATATATATATACATATATACATATATACATATATACATATATACATACATACATATATATATATATATATATATATATATATATATATATACACATACACTAAACTGGACAAAATTAAGTACGCAACTTGCCGCTTACTTTGAGAATTGTCCTCGTCGTATTTCGTTTTATCCGGTACTGTATATATCTACATATTCTCGAAAAACGACGAAACTCGAGCTAAACGTGGGAACAACAAACTCGCACAAAGCGTTTTAAAATCAAGCCATATCATGTCATTTTTAATTCAACTAAGTTTCTTTAATGCTCGTTTTAACGACTCAAACGAGTGAATGTACTTAATCTCATTACAAAATGCATTATCATCGAATCAACGAGATAACGCAAGTAAGACAAAGTGTATCACGTGAAGGTGTAGAAAAAAAAAAACACGAAATAACGTTAAAGCCATTCCAGAAGACTCGCGAGCGACGAAAATCTCACGAGAATTGAAAAAAAAAAGAGCTCCTTCGCTTGTATCGCTTTTTTCAAGACGAAAATCCGATGAAAGTTTGACGCTTTCGAATCTTCTGTTTGAATGGACCACTGTACATATCTCCGCAATGCAAGCTCTCGAGGCCCGAAGCAAACAAGAAGAACAAGCGTGTTTTTTTTTTTTTAGTGAAAATTTATTATCGTTATTGTTACCGTTTTATCGCTATTGATTATGACTTTTAATCGATTAACATTATACATAGGTATGTATATATGACATTGATGGATTGGTTTCGTCGCCATTCTCGTTCGTTTTCCTTTCGCCGTCCTCGTAATCCGACTCGTTATATTATCATTGTCAATGTTTTTGCCGAGCGACACTCCGAGCGAGTGAGAGGATGTAAAGTGTAATTTTTCGCTCGCTCGAGAGCGTATTCCATAGTAGGATTAGGCAGCTGTCGTTAAGTTTAGCTTAAGATCGAAGTATGATAAGAGACAAAAAAAAACGCACGGGGGGGAGCGGAGGCGGAAATGCAAAGTCGAAGATTAAGGCTTGCCGAGAAGGAAGAAAAGACATATCATCGAAATCCGAAGCTTTCGGACGCGCCGATACTGTGTACTTCTTTTGTAGGAAAATACGGAAGAGTGTTGGAAAAAAAAAAAACAAACGTGCATCCTGACGGTGCGATTTACGATAACCGAGCAATGAGCAATTCGTCGAGATCAATTCTCGTGGCACGACTTTACGTTTATTCTGTGATAAAAAAAAGAAGCGACCTGTTGGGTGAGAACTCGGTTGAGATTGGAATTGAACGAAGTGTATGGAGTATAAAGATTCATTGAACATTATTCCTTTCGTTTCGGCAATGTGAAGAATCGCTGGTCTTCCTTAATCTCTCCGTTAGCTCGTGCCAAGGACATTTTTATGCCACTAAAGTAGGAGAAAAAGCCAATCTGTATTTGTTCTTTCGAATAATCGTGCTTTGAAATTAAATATATACGTTGTATATGCGCAGAGTCCCATTTGAGGTTATGTGTCACACGAATCGACCACTTCGAAATTTTTAACTCTCATTTCGACCAAACGATGCAATCAATCGAGCTGAAATTTTTCGTGTACATGCGTTAGTGTTGCGGAAAGAGCATGACGGTCGACGTTTTTCAAATTTTTAAGAAAAAAAAATTCGCAGTTTGCAGTTACCGTAGGATGAATTGTGAATTGCATATCTCGAGACCGTCGGGCTCTGGAAAATGAAAAAAACTAATGTTGAGCGTCGTATCAGCTGATTTCATGAAAAAGTTACGGAGAAATTGGGGTTCGGAGTTTTTTTTTGTACGTAAAAGTAGCAAAATTGTACCCACGAAATATTATCGACGATCCTGAAAGTCTAGTGCATCAGTTGTCCGACTGGCGGCGGGTCGGCATGGTGAACGTACATACGTATACGCGGCGATCCGTGGCACTTCAGCCAGTGAAAAAAAATTCCACAAATCATTTCGGAAAATCGCATTACTTTATTGAAAAATATTCACCGAGTGTCGAAATTTTTAAAAAATGTCTACGTTTTTTTCCCGTTGATTACCATTTTTTAACATTTTTCCATTCAAATGGCTGTATCTTTGGCAGGATTTGACGTATTTACATTTGTAAAAAATGAAAATGTGCGTCTTTTTATGGCCTTCCAGAAAAAAATTAATTTAGATTTTATTGAGCAAGTCGAACGTCCGTTTATGGGCAAAATATGCAAAAATATTTTTTTTCTCAAGGAACGACACTCGTTATTTTATTTTTTTAAATTTTCCCGAATTGTGGATACTAAAAACGGATTTTTGGTATTTCTTATATTATGGGATTCCTGAACACCGTGAAGTAACAGCTGTTTTTTTTCTAAAAAATAGTAAAAAAAAAAACAAAAATAGCTGTTACTTCACGGTGTTTAGGAATCCCATAATAAAAAAAATACCAAAAATCCGTTTTTCGTATTCACAATTCAGGAAAACTTAAAATAATAAAATAACGAGTGTCTTTCCTTGAGAAAAAAAATATTTTTGCATATTTTACCCTGAAACGGACCTTCGACTTGCTCAATGAAATCTAAATTATTTTTTTTCTGGAAGGCCATTAAAAGACGCACATTTTCGTTTTTTACGAATGTAAATACGTCAAATTCTGCCAAAGATACAGCCATTTGAATGGAAAAATGTTAAAAAATGGTAATCAACGAGAAAAAACGTCAGAAATTTTTGTAAAAATTTCGACACTCGGTGAATATTTTTCAATAAAGTAATTCGATTTTTCAAAATTATTTGTGAATTTTTTTTTTAACTGGCTGAAGTGACATGGATCGCCTCATACATGCATCACACCAGGGACTTGCAGGAACCGTCGCCTATTGGTCCTCTGCTCTTTCCCGTAGTTTGAATACCAGACGGCTGCTGCGACATCTGGCGGTAGTTCGTTGCAGCTCGTAGCCAAAAACTACGAATTCTGCAATACCGTCGTGATAGTGTCGAAATTCAGCAGCGTTTGATACATAACCTCAAATCACACATCCCGAATAATTCGTGAAACTGAAGTTGGTCCTAAAGACGTTTCCTTCACAAGATATATGGTGTGGGGTGGGGGATGCGACAGGAATATTTTTTTTCAAAAATAGTCGACCTACTTTAAGGCGGGATATACATTTAGACAGGAAAAATACGCAGTATTAAGGGATTTTTAAAACTAAGAAATAATTATTCTGCAATTATCAAACTTTAGGTATACTTCAATAGTATATTTAAGCATACGAAACAATTTTTTTTAATTAATTCATCATCAAAATGGCGGAGCTGTGACAGGATGTTACAGCAAGTTCGCCGCGGGAGTTGCGAATCGGCGTGCAGTCTAGCTTCCCGTAGACTTCGATTTGCAAAAAAGTTCAAACATTTTTTCAGTTAGAACATGTATAGTTTCTATGTGACGGTAATTGAAATGAAGAAAATCCAAATTTGAGAAAATGGTACGCATTTACAAAAAAAAAATCAACATTTCACGCAACATTTCTGTAAAATGTGGATTAAAAAAGTCGTTTTTTTTTTCAATTTTTCAAAAACAATTTTCGTCAAGTAGAAGGCACCGATATTATCAATATTTCTACCAAGTTTCAACTCAATCCGAATCCGAGCGGTGAGGCACAGCATTGACGGTCCGTAACGTTTGGAGTTTTTCGAATTTCGCTTTGAAACTTTAGGAAAATATTCTACATATACAGTTCTATGCTTTGAAGAAGAAAAGCAAGAAATCGCTTTTTTGATCGTTGTAAATGTACATCCCGCCTTAAATACCGAAGCTCACCACAAGATCTAGTAAAGTCGTCGAAAAAAATATTTTCACTATCTCCCTCGATTGTACTCGTTGAAACCGTACATTTTTTTTCAGGAAACGTCTGATCCGCCTTTCCTTTCGCGATTTATTTGGTGTGTGCAATTAACGGAGACTTTGTCCTTGGAGTGCCATATTTCAGGTGTTTACATTTTATTTTTTTGAAAGGAAACGAGTAAAGCTTTTTGAGTGCAGTTTTTTTCTTGCTTTTATTCATGATATACAGAACGTTGAAAAAAATTTTTTTTGAAAAAAAAACCAAAATGGCGGCCGTTGCAGCTCCGCGAAAACAGGTCCTCAAATCGCGGGAGGTAAACGGCTGACATCACTGCCCCCTCTTTGTTGATCTGAAACACAAATTCAAAGCATATTATCAATCTGTGACCCTTTGGTCATGGAATGACGGATGGGTTTTTCGTTTGGTACAAATTTTGGAAAATGGCGGCAATTTAAAAAAAATCGAATTTTCGCGTTTTTTTTCGCATAAAAAGATAAATAATAAATGCAAAAATGTATCTATCGAAAAAACGATCCGTCATTCCGTGAAGACATATTTTCTGAGTATGCTCTCGAAATTTCAGGTCGATATGTTAATTACAGCGGTCAGGAGAATGTCAGCCATTTTTAAAAACGTGTTTTCGAGAAAAACGCGTTTAAAGTTTCGTAATGTGTTTACACAAATGTGTTTATAATTACCGCTAATCGGCAATGCCTGGTCCATAGAGGCATCCCTCCTCTTCTTCTAGCTGCTCATGTTGAGCCGCTAACATCTCCCGCATCTCCGCAAGGACAAAGTCTCCCTTAAAATGCTAACATGGTAGAAACGGCGCCGCTGAACGAAAAATTCAGATCGCTCAACTTAGAATTTAGAATAGCACGTCCATATCGTCAATTTTGCGTGGCGCTGTCGAGGTTCATTTCTTTTTTCCGATCGTGGGGGCTGTTTTAGATATATCTCGTTGTTTCGTCAAAAATGGGAAACCGTGGATGTACACATAGATGGAAAGGGCTTTCTTCCATACCGCTGGCGTACAAAGAATCGTTGGACGACGAACTCTACAACTTCGTTTTTTAACACATGGGAAGTATCTCTGTAGCAGAATTGAGCTCCGAAAAAAAAAACCATTCGCATTAAAAACCATTCGTTATTCAGTTGGCAATTTATTGGGCGACTTTTTTTCGGTAGAAAATTCATTCGGAAATTGCTAAGTAATTTTATCATCCATTTCGTGTGGTACTCCAAAAAATTAATATTGATATTCGTATGGAGCAATGGTTCACGTTCAATTGAATTTTGTCTGGGTATAATTGACACGAGTCAATTTAAGGGAGGATACCACTGTGGTGGGCCGAAAAAAGGTCGCTTTTTCGGATCTTTTTTGTCGATTGCACTATTTTTTAGGATTTGGAAAAAAGGTATGTTGTTAACCATACGTTGTACTTATTTCGTAAAATTTTTTTTTTCGTAATAAAATAAAGGAGCTGTTGAGGTATTATAGAGCCTCTGCATACGAAGTGTGGTCCAAGAGCCGGATCGATAACTTCATAATGGTTGGTCTGAAAAATAAAAACAAAAAGTAAAATAAAAAGAAAAAAAATCTCAAAGTAAAAAATAAAAAATAATATAAATATAGCTGTCGTTGTGCGTAGCCACTTTTTGAAGAAAAAATCACAAAATGGCGAGTGTTAAAAAAAGGGTAATTTTGGCGCAATTTTTTCTTATATTGGGAGGCTGAAAAATATTAAAATAAAAATGAAACGGTCACGTACAACGATAGCTACTGCGAATACGGAAATTTTCAATTCTGAAAATTGAAAATCGGACAATTAGAGTTATGATTCCGGCCAGATCGAGAAAAGTCGTTTCGAGAAAAACGCGATCGAAAAATTTATTATACGTAAATCGTTGCGCTACCTGGTCCCACTAAATCGTCTGTATTTTCGTCAATATTCAATATTTCAACTTGAAAATTTTCCCACATATTCTCGAATATGTCCACTTTGACAAAATGCAAAAAAAAATTGATCTTTTGGGCTCGCACAGTGACGTCCCGCCTTAAGGGGCTATACCAGTGTGAACGCTGAAAACTTGGGTGATTTTCGGGAATTTTTTTGAAGAAAAGTACTCAATTAAATGTTTCGGAAAATTAAGTATATATTTGTCTATATTTGACCTATATTGCATAATTTTTTCATAGAAAAATATTGAGATCCAAGCGACTTATGCGCTGCCTTCGGAGGCGCAAAAAAAGAGTTCCTCCACTGCTGACATGATTCCGGCCGATTGAGTAGCTAAAACCGAAAAAGGAAAAAATGTCGTTAAACTGGAAGGTATTTCCTGTACAATGACGTAGGATTTTCGAAAAATATCAAAATCTAACAAAATGGCGTAGTTATGAAAAAAGTCTGTTTTCTTGCCTATAAAATGGTAATTTTTTTCAATGCCAAATCGTCAATTTTCATCCAATCAAAAATATCCTACGTCATTGTAGAGTAAATACATTCAAGAGTACTCAGTTCAAATTTCAAGTCAATCGGATAATTGCTCTTTGAGTTACAATGTCAGCAAATTTGAAAAATCTCATTTCGAGAAAAACGAGTTTAAAGATATAACTATCGATTTTTGCAAGATAAAAGATATTTACCATAAAAACTGCTAATCAGCTATACCTGGCCCATACAATGGACCCTCCTCTTCCTCGAATAGTGCCTGCTGAGAGGCTGAAGCCTTTCACACTGGTATATTCCCTTAAGGGGAGATATACACCTAGGAGCCGGAAAAAGGTCATTTTTATGAATTTTTTCAAGGAAAAGTATTTGAAATTTCGGATTGGAGTTTTAATTATCAAAAAGTATATATATTCAAAAATATATTTAATTTTCTCTATTTAAAAATATCAAAAATATACACGGATATTGTATGAACCTTGGAGCGTCGTAAAAAAATCTGCGTATACGGTACCCACTGGCGTTTCTTCAAAAATCATCTGAAAAAAAACCAGAAAGATTATTAAATTAGATACTATAATCTAGTACTTGTCATAGCCGATTTTGAAAATATCGATTTATGACAAAATGGCGGACGTTTCAACACAAATAGTGATCTTTGGGCCAAAAATTAGTTATTATTTTGCCTATAAAACAAAAACTAAGTAACGGAAAAAAAAATCCTATGACAAGTACTAGATAATGGTGTATACAATAACCACAAAAAAGCTCAAGGCAATCGGTTCATTGGTTTTCGAGAAATTTTCGGTACCGATTTGAAAAACGTGGTTTTGAGAAAAACGCGTTTGAAAATTTGGGAATGAATAAATCATGAAATTTGTCATCTTACATGGAATCATCGATACCCATAGCGTAGGTCTTCTACGGTCGACGGAATGTTCATAGCTTCTAAAGCGATTTTTTCGACCATCTAGGTGTATATCTCCCCTCAAAGACCGGACGATCGCCATCTTTATCGCAACTACTCAAAGTAACGTTAAATTTTACGTGGACTATTTGAAATATTCGATATCACACTGAAATCTTGCAAATAATTCGACCCCAATAACTGTACACTAAAGTTTCGTAAAGATTTAATACCGCTCGAAATTCACACAATTAAATACTTCTCATTTCAATTCTCACCCGAATCTTGTACAGCACAATAATTATGATTTTTCTTTTCACACACATAACTTGGCAGAATTGCATTTTTCAAAAATGTCATTACTTCGGATAATTCGAAAAAAAAGATATATATATATATATATCTAAAAAAAGATATATATATATATATCTTTTTTTTCGAATTATCCGGAGTAATGACATTTTTGAAAAATGCAATTCTGAATATATATATATATATATATATATATATATATATATATATATATACATAGTAATTATTTTAAATATCATTCACCCGTAAATTTAGCTTAACGACGAGTTTGCTCAACTCCGCTGTGTCGAGGCTGAGAATGTATTCAGGTTTGTGTATAAAGGCGCGCAAACCGCGGCGCGGCTTGTTTCGCGATAGCGTCAATCACGAGGAAAAAAAAAACTGGCTTAAGATTTCGCGGAGAGACAGGGCTAGTCTTGATCTATTACTTGTCCGTGTGTGTGTGCGCGCGCGAAAAGAGGCGGGAGCTTGAAAAGCTCTCTCATTTAAACGTACGAAGAAAAAACAATACCACAAAACACGCGATGGTGTTGAAAATTCACCGACTCGAAGGGGTAGGATTACCTTCGCGAGGACGAATCCAAAGAACGAACACACACGCGCGCATAATAAACGTGATTCTTCGAAAAAAAAAAAAAAAAAAAAAATCGACGAAGAAAAAAAATCAACGATGAGATTCTCGTAATTTATTGCACTAAATCCGTTCCCTCTGCACCCTTATCTCACGACCTAAGTTTTTTTTTCCCGCAGGCTCGACCGCAAAACGACTGTTTTCGGGCACTTTTTTTTGGACTGCCTCGTTGGACGACTCCAAGAACACGAATTTATTCCAGCAGTTCTCCAGACTAAGAGTTTTGAGCTCACGGTTTTTAGTACAATTGGTTTTTTCTTTCGTTTTTTGTTTCGTTCTGTTTTGTTTTTTATTTTTATTACGTTATGCAGGATATTCGATATCCCCCGATTTTACGATTGAAGACGTTGTAGCTGGATGTACGGGAGATGGGAATGTGCAGGTGGACGAAATATTTAGCTTCGGGGATGAGGACGGCTTCGACGATAAAGATTTATTTTCCTCCGTGAAGGAGGCGCACAGATTTGGCTCAGCCGTCGCGTTTCCACTTCCCGAACGATCTGGAAATAAACGATACTTTGTATTGCACGTATTTGGTATGGATATGGGTCGGTCCGTGACGAAACTATCTGTGTCTCGGGACTGGAAGAGAAACCGAAATAACTGCATGTGAAAAAAAAAACGTGCCCATGCTAACGAGTATCAAATAGATCGAAATAAATATGTATTTTGGTGCCTGGAATGTTTTATACGCGAAGTGGAACGTTATCGATAATTTCCAGAGTACAGGAAGTCTGACAGAGAAATCAAATTATTACCAAAACGAAACTATGTTCTTCGCTTTATTTTTTATCGAATTAATAAGATTTGATTGCTCTTCAACTCTATAATTTTGTTTTTCGTAGATGATCATTGAAATAACGAAATAATGAAATTATGATTTTGAAATTTCATTTTTGAATCTGCGATTGTTCATTTTGAAGCTTCTTTTACTTACAATAAAAATGTGGCTGTCAATGAAGGTTGGAATAGTAAACTGTTTCAGAGACTTAAAAAATTGAGATCAAATGCGTTTGAATTTTGTAAAATAAGGGGAAACATTATGCATTTATGTTCGAATTTTATGAACTTCCATGAAAGAATCTTTAATAAAAGGAAGGATTTCGAAGTTTAATTTTTGCATCTGCGATTTTTCATTTTCAAGCTTCTTTTATTTACAATAAAATCGTTGCTGTCAATAAAGGTTGCAATCACTAACTGTTTCAGATACTTACAAAATTGAGACCAAACGCGTTTGAATTTTGGAAAATAAATGGGAAACAAGTATGAATTTACATTTGAATTTTATTTCAAAATTTTGGCTCGAGTTAATTCTTTAATATAAAAAAAAATGTTACGTTCTCAGCATGGAATATTCAAGGTGTTACAGGGTCGTCTGTTATTTTTTTATTGGCCGATACAACTACGGAGAGAGCATCGAAGAAAAAACTTCGTACAACTATTTCGCTATTACGGAATATTTAATAGCTCAATTATCGGGAATGTGTGTTATTCCATACAGCGTCAATTTTTTCTTTGCAAAAATATTCGCGGTTAGGCGTTCCTCTAAATTGTTTCGTCGTACTTTTACCACAAATATTCAGAAAATTAAAAAGATAGAAAATTCACCATTTTTTTTTTATACGGAGGTCAGGAAAGAAGGAATATTTCATTGTGTTCTCGAATATTTTTTCCGGCTTTTTCTTCCACCAATGGGATAAAATTAATTACGATAAAATTTGTAAAATTAAGTTAATAAATATAAAATATTATATTATTATTATTATTAATATTATTATTATTATTTTATTATTTTTCATTATTTTTTTAAATTATTTTATTAATATTATTATTAATATTATTATTCGCGGTTAGGCGTTCCTCTAAATTGTTTCGTCGTACTTTTACCACAAATATTCAGAAAATAAAAAAGATAGAAAATTCACCATTTTTTTTTATACGGAGGTCAGGAAAGGAGGAATATTTCATTGTGTTCTCGAATATTTTTTCCGGCTTTTTCTTCCACCAATGGGATAAAATTAATTACGATAAAATTTTTTAAATTAAGTTAATAAATATAAAATATTATATTATTATTATTATTAATATTATAATAATAATATTAATAATAATATTATTATTATAATATTATTATAATAATAATTATAATAATATTATTATAATTATTATAAAATTATATAATTATTATTATAAAAATTATTATAATTATTATAATTATTATAAAATAATAATAATAATAATATTATTATTATTATTTTATTATTTTTTTTTATTATTTTATCAATATTATGATTATTATTATTATTATTATTATTTTAAAATATAAAAATATAAAATATTTGCTTACTTTTCCATTGCTTGAATATTCTGGAAAAAACTCCGACGTTGCTAGAATTCTCGGTTGAATTCTCGTCACCGTGAGTCCCAGTGGATTTTCTACGAAACATGTGACTCAACGATCCGGATCGAGGATTATTGAAGATCCTCCGAGGTTCCCCGTTTTTGTCCACGAGCTTCAACATTCTTCCAAGAGAATTAGTTTTCTCTTTTCTCGACTGTTGATCCTCGTGAGAGTCGTTGCTCGAGTCCAATGTCTTGTTACGAGATACATACGTAAATGAGACATTTTGTACGAATTTCATATACAGCCTCACCCCCTGGCAGTTGGTCCAGGATTATTTCATACCAGCGATGGCCTGAGGGTAATTGTAAAACTGACTTTGTTGATAGTTTTGACATCGACTCGCAATCGAGAGCTCGGCACACGTTTTCGTAAAAAGTACTTTTTCGTATTGCTTCTATATTCTCGAATTAAATGAATTCCGGACCTGAGTGGAACGTACGTGAGTACACAATTCCAACCCTCCCCCTTATTGCTTGGGTAGGGTAATCTTGTAACCCTGACACGGCCTCTTCGTACATCCTTGAAATTCGTCTCCTGGCCAGTACTCGGCTACTGGCCCAATTGTAACCTTATCACGACTGACTTTAAGGACCTTCCGCGCTCGGATACTCGGAGTCACGAGGCAGAACCACCCCTCGTTTTCCAGGTAAGGGATCAGGGGTCATCGATAAAACGGTTTCGTTTGACTAATTTTTCGCGTTTGGGCGGAAAATCGGCGAGGAATGAAATGGAAATTGACGAATTGGGATTGTCATCGTTTTTTTTTTTCGTTCGTGCGCCTCGCAAAGGTAACGAGTTTTTCGCCCTTGAGGCGGGATATACACTTTGACGGGGAAAAAATGAAGCAATTTTGAGGGATTTTTTAAACTAACAAGGAAAGGTTGCGAAATTTGGCATGCTTGTAGAATGGGTGGAAATAGGCAACACGTTTTTTTTTTATATGCCGAACCCGATTTTTAAGGGTTGAAACGCACTTTCGAAAATTGGGGTGTTTTTCGTCGATAATTTTTTGACGGTACGAGATATGAAAAAAATCAAATTGCAACAATGTTGATTTTTTGTGTACTGTACATTGGAGATGAGAACGATAACGTTATCGATAAAAAACGAAAAACACCCCTATTTTCGAGGGTGCGTTTTAACCCCTTAAAAGTCGGCTTCCGCAGATATAAAAAAATACGTGTCGCCTATTTTTACCCATTCGACAAGCGTGCCAAATTTCATCGAAATCGGAGAGATCAACCTCGCAAGCTTTCCTTGTAGGAGATAATTATTCTACATTTATGAAACTGTGGGTATATATTAATAGTATATTTGAGTATAAAAAAACAATTTTTTAAAATTCATCTATCGTCAAAATGGCGGAGTGTTAAAGTCCAGCTTTCCGTAGACTTTGATTCGCAAAAAAATCCAAATTTTTTTCAGCCGTAACATGATAGTTTCTATTTGACAGTAATTAAAATGAAGAAGATGAACATTTAAGAGAATGGCACGCATTTAGAAAAAAAATTCACATTTCAGGCAAAATTTCTGTAAAATTTGGATAAAAAAAGTCGTTTTTTAAAAAAGAAATCAATATTTCGATCGCCGTAAATGTATATCCCGCTTTAAAGTGTGGGTGCTGACGGATATTCTGATTCTTCACTTGAATTAATCCAAAAAGTTAGGACAAGCTTTTGGAATATTCCTTGTATTCAGGAATTCTGAAATGTAAATTTGTTTTTTAATTCTTTACTCGAAATCATCGAAATGAAGAAATTGTTTCCACGAGGGAGAACGGTTTTCCAATATTAACGGGCCACATCTACCCCGGTGGGGAAAACAATTGAATTTTCCAAAAATATTTTTATTCGATAGTATCCTAATATTGAATACCTATCGATATACCTAAAATTGAATGAGCTACAGCTTCCAACAGTTGGCCGGGCGAGCGGTAGCGGCCCCATACTTCAAACTTTAAACGTGCTTTTCTCGAAACACTGTTTTCAAAGTTGGTGGACATGATATCTCGAGAACCAGTTGATGGATTATTACCAAATTTGCCGGAAATACCATGAAAAACATTTAAGGGTCGACGATCTCACTTTTTCAAAATCGGTCTTCATTTTTTTTACGTTACGTAAAAATTACGACTATTTTCACAGATTTTGTATGCTCGACTTTCAGTTCATCGCCACGGTGTTCCAAAAAATTCTTGAAAAAATCGACGATCGTCAACGACTCGTATATATTGTTGACTTGAATAAGCCGTTTGGTTTTAAGATTTCGGATGGACCTTTTAAGCTGGAGAGTGTCCAGAGCCAAACGTCGCGAAAAAAATGTCATCGTCTGCCGGTGGCCATATATTTTATTGTTTCTCCGTATTTTTTGGTGATTTTTTTCAAATGCTCTCAATATATGCCCCTGTGGGTTAACAAAAATTCGTTTTTTTTTTCACCAACCGTATCCCCAAAAAATCGAAATTTGGCCATTTACTCATGTCTCTAGGTTGATGTATCCCCTTAAAATATCGAGAAGCATTTTTATAAATCCCTAAAAACGCCTAGTACCCTAACTCACTGCGGTACGCGGAAAAAAATGATTTTGTGTCAATTGCAGCAATTTGGCAATTCTTTTAAAATCCACTAAAATACACAATACAATAAAAAATCGCAAAAATATCAGCGTTTTCGAAAACTGTTTAATAAATACGAAGAAGACAAAAAATCAAGGACCCAAACAAAAGAGCTGAGATTCGTCCTTCAAATTGCACCGGAAAATCCGATTAATACCGTAAAGTCAAAAACGATAAGACCGTTTAAGTCGTGTGGAAAATGAGAGCCTATCAATCCGAGATTGAATTACCTTTTCGTTGGAAACGTCGGTAGCTCGGTTTGATTTGATCTTGAACATTTTTCCCATTCGATCGAGAGTCGCGGTTTTCAATTTTCTCGCATCCTCGCGAGCTGCAATAGTTGTCGATAATTTTCTATCGAGTTCCGGCGGATCCCGAGCTTCGGGAACGACCATTTTTTCCTCCTTCTCTATGCCTGCTAATATAAATTGAATATCAGCGTTACCCTTGCATTTAAGGGGGGATTGTATTTTTTTTCGAAAATTTACCGCTTTTTGGGAATTTTTTTGTGAAGAAAGTATACAACGGAAAACTTGTGAAACTTGGCATATAGTTTTATTGATCTGTTTACTACATACAAAAAATTTTTTAAACAATTTCATCAAAAAATCCGCCTCCCACCCCCCTCGACGCGCGATGGTCCTTTTTTGATGGTGTGCACGATTTCTC
This sequence comes from Ophion ellenae, assembly GCA_963210295.1. NCBI lineage: Eukaryota > Metazoa > Arthropoda > Insecta > Hymenoptera > Ichneumonidae > Ophion > Ophion ellenae. The sequence continues at coordinate 36,119,679 of OY723394.1, forward strand.
AAAAACTATTCAACCGATTGCCTTCGAATTTGGACAGAATGCTCAGCTGACATCCTTTTATCGTTTGATGAAGCATAAAAGCAATACGTTTAATATTTTTTTATTTATAACAAAAAATCGATCAATTTTTTCGAAAAATCGATACTTCAAGTTCAAAACGTCACCAAATCGTCAATTTTTTTTCCCTTCATCGAACGATAGCTATATGTGTCTAAAGTAAAATGCTTTTTGGGTTTTTGTTGCAGGATGAACGTGAAGACTGTAATCGTGCACACCATCAAAAAAGGACCATCGCGCGTCGAGGGGGGTGGGAGGCGGATTTTTTGATGAAATTGATTAAAAAAATTTTTGTATGTAGTAAACAGATCAATGCAACTATATGCCAAGTTTCACAAGTTTTCCGTTGTATACTTTCTTCACAAAAAAATTCCCAAAAAGCGGTAAATTTTGCGAAAAAAAAGACAATCCCCCCTTAATTGTCATCAGCAAGCAGACATCGATGATGACACGAGAAATTCAAACATTTTTCCTGTAGGCGTTGTGAACATGTAAAAAAAAATTCTCTGAAAAACGATAATTTTCTTCTGATTTGACAGAAACTGCAAGAACGTTTTTTTTTTCTTCGCAGCTCTCATTCCAACACACTTCCGCATTGAACATCACCAATAGCTACAAATCTAGACAACCATAGAGCTTCACAAGAGATTGCGTATTGCCAAAGCAAATTTTCCACAAACTGAATGGACCCAATGAAATCTGTCACCAGGGAAAAAAATGTTTCAACCCAACAAAACCAAGGGTAATAAAAATGTAAATGATTCTTCTCAATACTAACTGCGATTTTCCGATTCCTCTTGACACTTGTCCATCAAGAGATTCGAAGCTTCACGGACTGGCAATGGACGTAAAAAAAAGTAAATGGAGCGAACGAGGACCGACAGGAAGTGAGATCAGAATCGACATCGTTATTCTTCTTTTTTTCAACCGTTTTATTTTTTTTTGTTTTTCGCTTCGCTATTACGACACTTCGAGTTCACTTGACGTTTGGGTATCGACGAATTTGACGTTTCTAGGTCTAAGAATCTTCGCAGTGATTTGGGATGATAAATCGAGTCTTTGATGGCCGGGAAAAATACGAAGCTGTGGAATCAATTTACGAAACAATTATGCGGGCACCATATGTGTGTGGATGGGCGAGAAAGGGCACAAATCGATCGATAATTAACCGATCGGAGTGAGAATCACTGGCCATTTTTGGGGATTTGTCTATCGATGGATCTCCGGCAGGAGAGTGAATCAACTTTTACGTCGTCGTATTCTACCTTTCTTCGTTGCTCTTTCTCCTTTTTTTTACGACCTGATTCCCGTATCTTCGTCGACCTCGGTCGGGATGAATTTATCGTCCCTTTTCTGTCTGCCGCAACTCTGGATACCCTCTTTCGTGATGAATCGACTCCTTGGTATATACTACTTCGTATATCCCTCTGCTACTTCCCACTCTTTGCTCCGCTTCTGCCCTTTTCGGCTATCGTCTTCCTCTTCCTTAACTTTCACAGCCTTCACGTTTACGGAAAAAAACCTTTTTTTTTTCATTACTATGCTTCCACTTTTTTTTCCCTTGATTCGCTCCGGGAAATTTCTGCTTTCCAGACCTACGCGACCTTCCGCGATCCCCTCTCGTAACTTGAAAAAGAACGGTAAAAAAGAACGAATGTCACGAGACTTTAAATCCGGCAGAATAGGGCTGCTTGACTATTTTTTTTGAACGACGAAATTAACATACGGGGGAATTTTTACTCGATGGAATTTAGGTTTGGAAGGTTGCGCCTTTTTCAGTCTGAGAATATGTCGGGGGCCACGGTAATCGCTTGATGAAACAGATGTTACTTCGTTAATTGATCAATTCCAGAGAACCGTGGAGAAATTAATTTCAATTTCATAATCGTTTTATGGTGTTATTTAGTTCGTACGGCCTCGAAATGTTATTTTCAGGGTCTGTTGTATGAATTGTTTTTTTTTTATCGCATTTCCGGCAAGTATTTGCTTTTATTATGGGGTCTTTTCACTTTAGACGCTAAAAAGGCTATTTTTTTGATACGTTTATGCTATAGATATTGATATAACAATTGGTACACTTAATGAATACACTTTCGAAATACATAAAAAATTTGGTATGTATTTATGTAACCCAAACAAACTTTAAACGCATTTTTCTCGAAACAACGTTTTTCAACGGCTTGGTGATACAATATTCGAAACTACTGAACCGATCCTTATGAAATGTTAACCACACATTCTTTACAACTGGAGCTATAGCGTGCATCAAGGATTTTTTTAAATGTTGATATTTACTATTTTTTTGTCAAAAACGGTGAACAAAAACACGTTTTTTTTTGGAAAAATGGCCGCCATTTTGTTATTTTTGCATATATAAAAAATCGTACGATATGCGCTATAGCAATTAACATACTGAATCTAAAACCGTTTGATTTTTTTGTTTCGGATGATCCATCTCCGAGATTTCATCAACAGCGCAGACCCATCATTTTTTTCGCCAATTTTGCAAATTTTGGCAAATTTTTTTGCAAATCAAAGTCTACGGGAAGCTCGACTGCACGCCACTGCGACAACTTCGCCATTTTTATGATAAATGAATTTAAAACAATTATTCTGTATACTTAAATATACCATTAAAGTATACCTATAGTTTGATAAATGTAGCATAATTATTTTTTAGTTAAAAAAACCCTCGAAATTGATTAATTTTGCCCCGTTTAAACGTATATCTCGCCTTGATTAAACTGGACATCACGTGTGACTCTCAAAAAGATCCATGCAGCTTGCTGGAACTCGAACGAAATACAGTGGCCATTCGATTATCCGTATGAAAAACTGGCTGACTATACAGGGTGCTAGGAAGGTCGATGCAAAGCCTTAAGGGGGTGATAGGTTACTTCGTAAGAACATATCTAATCTAGGTTACCTTAGTCCAAAGTCCAAGGATTTCGAGGTGTCATGGCATGATTTTTGGAAAATTTCGCAAAATTAGGTTCGAACTCGTTTGCCTCTCATGTTAATGCTATTTTTTGAAAAATAGCATCAGCATAAGAGGTATTTTTATTTTTTGACAATTTTCAAATTATTCTGCACGCCCCATTTAGTTATAGTCCAATAAAAGAGACGAAAACCCAGCCCTTTTTCAGCGTAGAATATGAATTTTTGACTAAAGGTAGATGATTGCATACTCAAAGTAAGCCCAATAAAATGTTGCCCCTCAACTCGCCCCTACCCTAAGAAATAGGGGTTGAAAACTTAAAAATCGCCGTATCTCGATAATTAATAGCCCGATGGAAAAATATTTCAAACAAAAGTTGTTTGGAATAATAAAATACGCATAAAGTTATCCAATGCCCAATCCCCTATCTTTGAAAACAGCGGCACAAAAACGATTTGTCTACTCCGCTCGCACACGCATCAACCTCGCCTTTTCGAATCGTTTTCGTGGCCCTATTTTCAAAGATAGAGGGTTGGACGTTGGATAACTTTATACGAATTGTATTATTCCAAACAACTTTTGTTCGAAAACTTTTTTGATCGGGCTATTAATTATCGAGATACAGCGATTTTTAAGTTTTCAACCCCTATTTGGGGTTGGGGCGAATTGAGGGGCAACATTTTATTGGGCTTACTTTCGGTATGCAACCTTCCTTAATCTACCTTCAATCGAAAATTCGTATTCTACGCTGAAAAGTGCTGGGTTTTCGTCTTTTTTACTGCACTATTAGTTGTGTGGATACATGTGATTGCATTTGTGTATGTCGATTGAATACACATTAAGGGGTTACCCCCACTTGCGATTTTGAAAAAATCGATTTTTTTTATTGCATTTTTTTGCAGTATGAGTATCTGAGAATATGTCCTGAAAATTTCAAGTCGATCCGAACAAAATTGACTGAGATATGAGCGTTGAAAGAGAAGAATCCGCGTTGAAAGAGCGTTGAAAGAGAAACTTTAAACGCGTTTTTCTCAAAATGGCATTTCTGAAGTCGGTGACCAAGATTACTCGAACACTAATGAACCGATCTTCTTGAAATTTTGCAGGCTTATTTAATACATAAAAATGTAGTCTTTAATCGTTCGATTTTTTTTTCGAAAAAAAATGGCCGTTTTGTAGCCAAAAAACAGCCGTTTTTTTTCGTTAAAATCGAACCATTAACTTTGACTGTCCGCCATTTTGTGAAAAATGAATATTTTTTAAAATCCTTCGATTAAAGACTAGTTTATACTTATATTTGACTAAATCCATCCGCATTTTTTTTTTCAGATGATCCACTTCGCCGCAATGTTGGTCACCGCAAACCGTGTATATAAAAACATTATTTCATTGACGGCCATTTGCCACTAAACATTGTAATATTTTTCAATAAAAAAATTACTGAAAGTTCTTCAAGATGTGTTCTTTAAGATGGTATGTTGATCGATTAAAAAAGTTTTGTAGTTTTCTTTAAAAAAATTCATAAAAAAGGCCTTTTTTGCGCTACAAGTGGGGGTAACGCCTTAAGCAGAGACGCAAATAAGTTTTTAGTTACCATTGATCATACCAAAAATCATACTTACCACGATAACTCTAACGCCTTAGACTTTGGACTAAGGTAACCTAGGTTAGAAATGTTCCTAACGAGGTGACCCATCACCCCCTTAAGGCTCTGCAACGACTTCCCTGACACCCTGTATATAAAAATAAAGGGTGGAAGGAAAATATTTCCTTTCGATTTATATGGTAAGGCAATGCTTCCCACTGCAGACTTGGTAAACGATCCCGCTTAAATAAATCCTTGAGTGCAATTCAATTTTTATGGTATCCTCTTGATATAAAATATCGATCGTCCTTTCCTATATAGATTACCGACCATGCACTTATATCCTAGCTTAAAGAAGCTGAATCATTCGTTTCTCGCAATCGGTCGCGATTGGAGCCGTTTCCGAGTGGAGCGAGAAAACAAATATGTCTAAGCGTTACAATTTCCAGAGATCCAGGTTTTCCCTTTTACGTGTTGGCCCGCGTAAAAAAGCTCTGTGTTCCACGGTTCAAAGCGTTACGGGAGCAGCCATCCTGTATCTCGTTACCCCCCCGAGAAAACTGTACAAGTTGATTTCGAGGGTGCCACTTGCAGGCTCGCAGCTGTGTAAAATTTCTTTCTCCGGGCAACCTCGCTCCCTCAAGTTGCCGTTGCAAACTGGATTTTATCGCGGACTGGAAACACCCACGGAATACAGAGTTACCCTGCATTGTTAAAACATCCCCGAGATCTTTTTTCCGACCCGCATAAATACTCTGTCCATTTTTCCGCTGGAATGGATAAGAGAAGGACGCGCGACAGGGATGGAAATGGTTTTCGGACGGAGCACGTGCCCAGCACTTGAAGGTAGGATTTCTCAATGGACAAAACAAGTGTTGTCGGAGAATTTTCATGTTTTTTTTCGTATGTTTTTTTTAGCGATCGTACAAATTGAAGTATTTAATCGTAAGTGTATGCCCAATTGCGAAAACGGACTTGGAGTATCGATGATCGGAGAGAGGGATCTACTCGTGAGGCTGTTCGACCAAAGCTATTGATCAGATTGACAAGGAACATCACTTGAGGGTCCGTCGTCGATTTTGTTGAAACTCATATATGAGGCATTCCACGTCACTTCAGCCAGTACATTATTTTGAATTAATATTCGATTGTAGAGTGTGGAGCACTCGCTGTATGTTTACCAGGTTTTTGACATACATATGACATATATGTCATATGTATTGGACCCTTGGAGTGCTCCACATTCTTCAATCGAATATAAAAAAAAATAATAATAGAAATAGCGGTTCCTTCACGGTGTTTAGGAATCCCGTGATATAAAAAATACCAAAAATCCGTTTTTCGTATTCACAATTCGGGGAAATGAAAAAAAAATGAAATAACGAGTGTCTTTCCTTGAGAAACAAAATATTTTTGCATATTTTGCCCTGAAACGGATATTTGACTTGCTCAATAAAATCTGAATTAATTTTTTTCTGCAAGGATAGAAAAAGACGCACATTTTCGTTTTTTGCGAATGTAAATACGTCAAATCCTGCCAAAGATACAGCCATTTAAATGGAAAAATGTAAAAAAATAGTGATCAAAGAGAAAAAACGTCAGAATGTTTGAAAAAATTTCGACACTCGGTGAATATTTTTTAATAAAGTAACTCGATTTTTCAAAATTATTTGTGGTTTTTTTTTTACTGGCTGAAGTGACGTGGAACGCCTCATCTGTGATAAAGCATTGAAAACTATTAGACACGTATTTTTTTATTTTCGGAAAAACGATTTTAAGGGGGGAAACCACCCCTCAAAGAAAAGCGTGTCGGGGGGTGGTTTAACAGTTTCACCCACAAGCAGTCCACCAATCTGAATGCAACAAAATTCTTCTAATGCCAAGCGATGAAAAATCAATCACAGAAAAATTGAAAAAGATTAAATTAAGCCTTTAATCTTTAATTAATTCTTAATTTAAGCCTTTAATCTTAATTAATTAAGCCTTTAATCTTAACACGCCTTTATTTGAGAGGTCGTTTCCCCCCTTAAAAACGTTTTTCCGCAGATAAAGAAAAATACGTGTCTGATAGTTTCCAATGCTTTATGACATATGTGAGTTTAAAAAAAAACGAACGTGGACACTTAAGGTGATTCGGAAGAAACCATTTAAAATCGTCGAACGTTTAACCTCCTAGTTTTTGGTGAGAAAGAGATAGTATGTCATTAACCACGTTGAAATAAAAAAATGTTAAGCCACTCCACCGTACCATTTCCGAGATATGAACGTTGAAAGTTGGCCTAAAATACCCGCACTCAAACGTAACTTCCGAAAAATTTACCGGAAATGATAACTTTAGGCAAAATTTAGTCGTTTGACCCAGCAAACAAAACTTTTCATTCGAATCTTCAATCAATAGGGAATTCACCCGCAAAAATTGTCGCTGATCCACCGTGTCATTTTTTCACAATAATTTATTGAATTTTCGTATGCGGCATCTGTCTCTCTCTCTAAACGTTGATCGGAGCGTCAGCTGTGATTGCTAGGGGAAATTCCTATACGGCAATTCACGCAGAATGCGATATGACTGTCGCCGAATGCCTACGCTGCAGATCATGCTAAATACAATAAGAATATAATAAAAGTAATACTAAAACGAAGGATAAAAAATGAATAAAAATATGTTGATTGTAGATTTTAATTTTTCTAAATTGATTATTATGTATACACATATACGTATAAAGAACGACTGTAAACATTTTTATTTAGAAAACTTAAAAATTTCTTTCTGTTTTCGTTCTGTATATTCACCTGAAGATGAAACTTTAAGGGGGGATTGTCTTTTTTTTCGCAAAATTTACCGCTTTTTGGAAATTTTTTTGTGAAGAAAGTATACAACGGAAAACTTGTGAAACTTGGCATATAGTTTTATTGATCTGTTTACTACATACAAAAAATTTTTTTAACAATTTCATCGAAAAATCCGCCTCCCACCCCCCTCGACGCGCGATGGTCCTTTTTTGATGGTGTGCACGATTACTGCCTTCACGTTCATCCTGCAACAAAAACGCAAAAAGCATTTTACTTTAGACACATATAGCTATCGTTCGATGAAGGGAAAAAAAAATTGACGATTTGGTGACGTTTTGAACTTGAAGTATCGATTTTTCGAAAAAAATTGATCGATTTTTTGTTATAAATAAAAAACTATTAAACGTATTGCTTTTTTGCTTCATCAAACGATAAAAGGATGTCAGCTGAGCATTCTGTCCAAATTTGAAGGCAATCGGTTGAATAGTTTTTGAGAAATCGTGCACACCATCAAAAAAAGACCATCGCGCGTCGAGGGGGGTGGGAGGCGGATTTTTTGATGAAATTGTTTAAAAAATTTTTTGTATGTAGTAAACAGATCAATAAAACTATATGCCAAGTTTCACAAGTTTACCGTTGTATACTTTCTTCACAAAAAAATTCCCAAAAAGCGGTAAATTTTGCGAAAAAAAGACAATCCCCCCTTAAAAACTGCCCAATCAATCTCTGATTATTTATCTGCGTGAACAAAAGCAGATCAATTTTCTGTAACAAAAGAAACGACCACTTACACGTAATTGTGCCATGTTTTGACATTTGTCGAGTCGTTGAGAGGTGATGTTTGATTCTTCTAAAGCGCGGTTTTGTAGCGTTGCCAACTGCTTAAAACATGAATTCACTAGTAAAGTCGATAATGATCAACCGAGTGCTCAATAACCAATGTCGATTGTAAGTATTTATGAAAATCATCATAATTTTTCATTCTAATGGGCACAAAAATAAAAATACTTTTTTTACGAGATTAAATTCTATGTATATTAAACTTTCGAAAGAAAAAAATAAAAATTGTTAAAACTGTCAGTTTGATTTCCGGTTTTTCTTCCGAACTACCTTAAGTGATGGTCCTTGTGAGTGGACGATGAGAATCAACATCGGCGAAATTTTTTATGGCCACGAATTCCTATAAAAATTATATCGTAATATGTAATCAAAATAAATAATAATATGTACTTAAAAAAATTGAAATAATATGTATCGTAATATGTAATTGAAATAAAAATGATTGAATACGCGCAGCTCGTCCAGCTCTCTACGATTTTAATACCTGCGAAGAAGGACGGAGAGTATTCTTTCGCAAGGAAGTAATCATATGCTATCAATAAAAGGTACAACGTTGCTGAATAGTTGATGAAAAGGAAAAATAAGAATTTCTTTTAGTTATCGGTAATATTGTTGTTTTTTTATACAAAGATTTATTTTCAGGAAAAATCCGGTTTTTCTTCTCAAGTGAATGGCTGGCTGATTGTTCAAAATACTGTAAGAATGTAAATACAACGATTTACGTTGAAAAAAACCATGACACTCGAACAATCGGAACACTGTTCCATAATGTTAAGGACTTACACCACGTTCAGATTTTTGAAAATATCGATTTTTGGTTATCGACGGAATCACAAAATATAACATTTCAAAAATATTCTCCGAAAATTTCAAGTCGATCCGTTCAAAATTGAGGGAGATATGGGCGTTCATTCGAAGGTTCCGCGAGTCGGCGAACTTCAAACGCGAACTCCTCAAAATGACTTTCAAAATCGGTGATCACGATAGCTCAAAAATCACAGCACCGATCGACTTCAAATTTCACAAGCTTCTTTATCATGTCAAAAAGCAGTGTTTGAACGGAGTCATTTTTCGTACGATGCATATTTTTTTATCAACAAAAATAGAGGGTTTTTTTTCACCGAAAATCGATACTTTCACGTTGGATTGAGACCATTTTTTGAAAAATCAATTTTTCATTCAATTCTAGACAATTTCATGCAAAATTAAATGCGGTCGATTTTTTTTATTTAGGATGTTTCGTTTCCGAGCAGCAGTGGTCACCGCGACAGACGTTTTTCAAAAAGCGGTCTGGACAGACCATTGTATCCCCCAGATTCATAAATATGGTTCAATACAAAAATTATAAAAGATACTTAAAACCATATTCTTAAATTAGAAGAATTAATTTATTCTTAATTAATTTATTCTTAAATTAGAAGAATTAATTTATTCTTAATTAATTTATCCTTAAATTAGAAGAATTAATTTATTCTTAGATTACAAGAAAGCTAGTTTTTTCACAGATAATTTTTCACAGCTAGTACGTGCCGCGAGTGCTAAATTCTCGTTTGCCTAAAAATCGGGGTGCAAGGTTTTTTTTAGGGGATGAAGGGGGATGGGGGTGGATTATTGCCAAAATACAACCCCTACAAGGTCGGCGCCGAAGGACGAAATGTTCGGAAAAATCCGGGCTTTACATTTGTCCACAGTGCCGAAGTTGTGGAAGTTCGTTTTGGGGGTGAAAAAGTAGGGTGAAATTTTGAAAAATCAGTATTAATTCGATCACTCTTTAGGAAAAATTTATACAATTTTTGTTCAAATGGGAACGTTGTAGCCCTTGAAAAGACGCGTCGATCGAGTATTTGATCATCCCTCTCCGATAATATCTTCAACCCGAAAAAAATGTTGTAACATAAAAAAGACAATGTTTATTGAATAACTAAGAAACAATCAATTTTTCGGGGATGGTTGAAATGTACGAAATGTATAGAATAGTTTTCTCTATATTTTAGTTCCTTTGGACCACCCTTTAATTTTGCTTTTTCCAACCCCTCTCGGAGGTTGAACATCCAAAATGAAATTCTGGGAAAACTATTGACCGAAAATAAAGGGATACGAGTTTGGCGCTGTGTGACACCATGTATATCTAGGATAAGCTATCGAACACAGAAACTTAAGGGGTCTTCTCACTTCAGACGCTAAAAAAGGCTATTTTCATGAATTTTTTGATAGGTTTATGTCATAGATATTGATATAAAAGTTCTTAACCTTGATAAAGACACTTTCGAAATACATTTAAAAACATTTTTTATGTATTTACGTAACCCAAACAAACTTTAAACGCGTTTTTCTCGAAACAACGATTTTCGACAGGTTGTTGATAAAATCTTCGAAACAACTGAACCGATCCATATTAAATTTTAACCACATATTTTTTATAACTATAGCTATAGCGCACATCAAGAATTAAAACAATGTTGATATTTACTATTTTTTTTTGCCAAAAACGTTGAAAAAACACGTTTTTTTTTTCGAAAAACGTCCGGCATTGTGTTATTTTTGCACATATAAAAAATCGTTTGATATGCGCTATAGCCATTAACATACTGAATCTTAAATCGTTTGATTTTTTTGTTTCGGATGATCCATCTCCGAAATTTTATCAACAGTTTTTTACCTAGAATTTTTAAAGACATTTTTTGAACTACCATTTCCGTCTCTGAATAGTCACTTGGATAAATAAATAAATTTTTTAATGTATTTCGAAAGTGTATTTATTAAGTGTAACAACTTTTATATCATCATCTATCAAAAAAGTTAATGAAAATAACTTTCATATCATAATAAACTATTTCATATCATGAAATAGTTCATGAAATCAAAAAAGTTCGTGAAAATAGCCTTTTTTAACGTCTAAAGTGAGAAGACCCCTTAAGTGTCTGTGTTCGATGGCCTATCCTAAATATACATGTGGTCTGTGTACAAAAATCTTGGGAAAATACGAACAAACAAATAAAGCCAAATTAACAACAGTTTCGGGTGAGATGTACTAATAGTTTTTTTTAACCCACTGTAGCTCATCGACTACTTTGCCAAATCAAATAAAAATCACATTCACTTCGTTGAATTCCATTCTCGAAAAAGAAGGGGGGGGGAAAAAGATGCAAAACGCGACACCGCGACATCACATTTTGACGTTTCTTTGTTGTGTTTTTCGATCTTCATAATTGAGAGCACTTTGTCTTTGGCAAAAACCGCGAGGACAAAGTGTTACACGAGAGACCAGACTCGAGAGCAATTATCTTTTTCATTTGAAAATCGAGCGATGCCGCAACGTTAGGGCATTGGTGGAAAAGTGAGCAAATAATACGAGAGAAAAAAAAAAGGAAAAACGTTGAGCGGCGGCGCAGGGAGGCTTTTCGTCAAGAGCATCGAACCCCGTGTGAAGCATAATCTCGTTATTCCAAGGTCGTCTCGGTCCGTTCAAGAAACTCCGTCTTTGGGTCGTTATCTCCTTGAGAAACGGCATGTGAACTACCCCGAGAAGCGCTAATGCGAAAGCCCCCCGACTGAGTTTTCGGTACAAACTTCTCGTCAAAGTCGCCGCGGTTTACGTTGTTTTTTCGAGTTTTGTGCCTTGTCCTGTTCTATGAAATCTAATGGTTAGCTCTTTCTCTTTTCCTCTGCGATAGATGTTGTAGGTAATAATGCGGAATTGCAGCAATTTTTCTCATTACAATCAAATTCGTGCGTTTTCCTTCCCCCGCGTCCGCTTGAGGGGGGAGATACCTTTAGGAGAAAAAAAAATTGCTGATGTTCGTGATTTTTTCTTAAGGGCGGGGTAAAGTTAATTCGGCGAAAAAAGGCATGTTTTTAAGATTTTTTTTTTTGGCGTAACGAATAGTGTTCGTTTATTGAAAAATTTACATATGATAAAGTAACATTTGTACAACATTCTCCTAAATTTGCATTGCAAAATATTCAAAATTGAGCGAGTGAAAATTCAACCTCGGAGGCGCCTCGAATAAAAGTTGGTTTGTGGTGTGCACCATAACTCGCAACAGAATCATCTGAAACAAAAAAATCAAAATGCATTTGTTAAAGGAGATGTTTCTCGAGGTAATGACGGGAGGATTTTTTTTTCTTCGATTTTTTTATTTTTCCTAGCACTTGGGAGCCAAAAACCCGATTTTCGCTAAAAAAAATCGGCTAATTTGTTGTTGAAAAATTAGTAATTATTTAAAAAAAAAACAAAAAAGCTCTCAACAATACCTGGTGAATTATGTGAAGAAGTACTGCGCAAAATTTAAAAGCGATTGGTCCAGTAGATTTTGAGTTATCGTACACACGGACTTCAAATATGACAAGTCTCAGAAAAACGGTTTGAAAAACGCAGAAGAGTTTGGTCGCTTAGCGCTCATTGCACATAAAATACTCATAACTTCGTCAATTTTACTTCGATCGACTTGAAATTTTAACACAATATTCTTGATATATTATGCATTCATTTAAATAAAAAAAAATAAATAAAAAAACAGAATTTAAATACTTTACCCCGCCCTTAAGGAGAGATATACACCTAGATGGTCGAGCAACAAAATTCAGAAGCTATGAATATTTCGTCGACCGTAGAAGACCTACACTATGGGCCTGGTATCGATGATGCCATGTCAGTCGACAAATTTCATGATTTATTCATTTCCAAATTTTCAAACGCGTTTTTCTCAAAACCACGTTTTTCAAATCGGTACCCAAAATTTCTCGAAAACCAATGAACCGATTGCCTTGAGGTTTTTTGTGGTTATTCTATACACCATTATCTAGTACTTGTCATAGGATTTTTTCTTTCCGTTACTTAGTTTTTGTTTTATAGACAAAATAATAACTAATTTTTGGCCCAAAAATCACTATTTATGTTCAAACGTCCGCCATTTTGTCATAAATCGATATTTTCAAAATCGGCTATGACAAGTACTAGATTATAGTATCTAATTTAATAATCTTTTTGGTTTTTTTTTCAGATGATTTTTGAAGAAACGCCAGTGGGTACCGTATAAGCAGATTTTTTTACGACGCTCCAAGGATCATACAATATCCTTGTATATTTTTGATATTTTTAAATAAAGAAAACTGAACATATTTTTGAATGTATATACTTTTAGATAATAAAAAAACCCCTATCCGAAATTTCAAATAGTTTTCCTTGAAAAAATTCACAAAAATCACCTTTTTCCGGCTCCTAGGTGTATATCTCCCCTTAAAGGGAAGATTTCCTCGCCCTCTTTGAGACTACGGGTATATTTTATTTCTACTTTTGGCTGTTACATGCTATTTTTTTATTGATCTTTAAAAATGGCCGAGGTTTGGCACGATCTTTTAAACGAGTTGCAGCGGAAGTTGTCGGACGGCGTGACACGTAGCATCCGCGGGATTATTTCGAAAAAAAAGCATCGAAGATTTTTATTTCAGTAACACTCATACGCAGAATATGAACCAAGAAAAAGTGATAAATCTTGAAAATTGATGAAATGGTACGCGTTGAAACAAAAAGATGGAATTTTTCGAAAAAATGACTACATTTTGCAATAAAAATACTTTCTTTTCTTAATTTTAAAGAACATTTAGGGTCATGGTTTAGACAATAAGGTTAGAAAGATTTATAGCAAATTTCATCAGAATCGCTCGATTAGTTTTTAAACTTTACGTCACGCCAGTTTTGAAAATGCAGTTTAACAGGCCGTGCTATACCTTCGCCATTTTTAAAGATTAACAAATAAAAAAATATGATGTTACAGCCAAAAGTAGTAATAAAGCATACTCTAAGTCTAAAAAATGGTGAAGAAATCTTTCCGTTAAAAAAAATCACGAAAATCAGCAAATTTTTTCCTGATGGCCTGAAATTTTCCTGAAATTTTGAACTCTAATTTCGACCGACGATACAATCAGTTAAGATGAAATTTATCTAGTGCATGCGATATTGTTGCAGAAAGAGCCTGACGGTCGACATTCTTCCCAATGTTGAAAACAACTTTGCAGATTGTACTTGTCATGGGATGAATTGTGAACTACTATTGGGATGTTGAATAAGTTCTCGCTGTTTTTTTCGTGAAAATAAATGCTTTATTTTAAAAAATTATTCCTAATGCTTTCAAACGTTTCGAAACTGTTGTGCGATGAACTTCTAATGATTCTGCAAGTTCAGCTAGCGTCTGACATGAGTTTTCGTGAAGTAATGCCTCCATTTCAACACATAAATATCATTATTTTTAAAGCGTCTAAACCAATATCTCCATGTTGTTTCCGACAGAGCATGGTCGCCGTAAGTGTCAACAAGAATTCTGTGCTTCAGCTGCAGATTTTCTAAAAATAAAGCAGTTTAGTAAAATTCCCCGTAGATACTTTTTTTTAGCACGAAATTGGACAATTTAACACTATGAAAAAATCTACAGATATTACACCAAGTGCAACTATTCCGTGGCATTGAAAATGTGATCAGACTTTTCGGGTAATAACAAACAGGTACATGTAAATAATATAAGTTGGTGTTTATTATTTTTTAAAATATTGATATATTGAGGGTAAACAATATTGATATTAATAGAATATAATAAAATATTGATGTATGCAGGGTAAAAATATTGATATATAAAAGGGTTTGTTTGGGTTTGTTTGTATAATAATAGTTATATAGTTTTTATATAATAATGTATTTGTAATATAACTTGTGATATCATTTTTTTTTATTAATAACAAGATTAGAATTGGGTGGGGAGAGGGCATTTTTCAACCAATCGCAGGCATTCAACATGCCGCAGCTCCCCCCACTCTACTGGCAGTGGAGTGGGGGTAGCGTTAGTAACGTGTGACATTTAGCGAACTCAGACCCCTGTCTGCCTACCTCAACAAACATATACAGTTTTTAAAACATTTCCAATGCTAAAATGCTAAAAAAATACCATATAACAGCCAAATGCAGGAATAGAGCATACCCTAAGTATAAAAAGTGGTGAAGAAATAATTCCTTTAAGGCCTTAGGCCACATTAACGGGTATAAAATCATGTGCGAACGTAACCATTTTTTTCGTATGAAAAAGTGATTCACTCATAAATTAATTACACATCTATTTAGTATGAATTTCAAGCTGTTAGAAATTTTTTTTTTCGATGTACAAAATGGCCGACTACAAATATTTTCTTTTGTTACCTTTTTTTAGGCGCTCCGCGGCGTGACATTTGGCATTCGCTATTTGTTACCTAGAACAAAAAACAAAAATTCTCGTCAATCTACATTAGAATACCTAGAGAAGTACGCACGGAAATGAAAAAATATTGTTTTTATTTAAAAGTTGTAGGTATTTGGAGTTAAGAAATTAATTTTCAGTGGAAAATTTCGTTATAACTGCGTTAAACTGCTCATAAATCGAAAAGTTTTCGATTAATCAGAAATTCCGTACGTACTTCTCTGCAAAATGCAATTAGGAGCATAACTTTTAAATTTGAAGTAAATCGAGAGAAAATTTTTGAAGTTATTTGTCACGCCAATTGGAAAAAAGCTGTTTCGAGAAGTTTCGAGTAGTCGGCCATTTTGTACATCGAAAAAGAAAATATAAATTTTCCAACAGCTTTTCTAACAAAAATATAAATTTTCTAAATTCATACTAAATAGATGTGTAATTAATTTTATGAGTGAATCACTTTTTCATACGAAAAAATTGTTTAATTCGCACATTATGCCCGTTAATGTGGCCTAAGGCCTTAAAACAATAATCACGAAAATCAGCAAATTTCTTCCTCGCCTAAAGGTATCTCCCCCCTTAAGGTCTCTCTGTTTTGCCACGACCTACGAGTGTATTCCGAGATGACGGTACGTCCGTGGTGGTCTCGCCTCTTCGTCCAAACCTGCGCGGTCCAAATCTTTGGGAGTTTCGAGTTCCACCGCAGACTCGCTCGTAAATTCATTTTTCTCTTCGATATGTATCTCAATCCGGCATATGTGTTATGGGAGTTAAATTTTTATTCTCCAGATGTTACACAATCCCCCTGGGGTTTTACACAAGCTATCGATAACTCGTATACATGAAAATTCTTCCTTCCAGAAAAACTCACGTTTTCTCGTTCTTGCCACGAAAGGGTGAAAAAAAAAAATTCTCGTCTCTTTTCTTTGCTTCCATTTCTCGCGGTCGTGTTTTTTTTTCTCGGCCATCATCCCTTTCGCTCATTCCTCCCGAGCCGCGAAGTTTCCTGGCGGATTTTTACTATCATCGTACTTTCGTATACCTTCCGATATTTCAGTTATTGCGATAATATTATTAATCCGTAGATCGATTCGTTTCCAGCGATGCCAAAAGTTTTCCAGTTTGGAGACAAAAAAACATCCTGCTTCGTTGCTCGGTCATTTATTGCCATCTCCCGAACCTGCTCCTCGTTGCGTTGAAACTTCACTTAATTGAAGTTCGACGTTTATGCTCTTTCACGCGCATCCACAATATTTTATATTTATCGGACAACTCGAACTAAAGCTCGTAACAGAACAGAAGAGTCTTTTTTTCATCGAGCAATCTCGCTACTCGTGAATAAAGTTTTGCGCCCCTCGGGGCACCGCGGAAAAGCTCTCCTCATTAAGAGTTACGCGTCTCAGGATATGCAGAGACTTCCACTCGATGGTGGTCGGTACTCTGCATTCCATGAAGTATTGATCATACCTTGATAGACTTCCGCGCTCATCTCCGTACGATAACTATTTCGCCCACTATAATTTATACAGGGTGTCCCAGAACTGATCGTAGTCCCTGAAATCGGGGGTTGGGGGTGAAATTCTGAGTCGATTGATATAAGCATGTATGGGTGTCAGATCAACCCCTGAATTATTATTAATTTTTAAAGGCGAGCCAATAAGGTGCGCCCGATGAGCCAGCGTACGTCGGTGAGCGTGCATTGGTGGCTGGCGGAAGCGCCGCACCTACCGGCAGCACTACGCGTGCGTATTGCTCGCCAACGTACGCTGGCTCATCGACGCATCTGATTGGCCCCCCTTCAAAAATTAATAATAATTCAGGGGTTGATCTGAGACCCATACATGCTTATATCAATCGACTCAGAATTTCACCCCCAACCTCCCACTTTAGGGACTACCGTCAGTTCTGGGACACCCTGTATATCTGGCAGTATTTGCACGAGGAAAAATGATTGCGCTATTCCTATTGTAAGATACGTTTTCTGATGAGGAACATCACTTAACCTTTCCTTGATACGTTTATATTTGGCCACGACTTTGACTCACTCGCTCAATTTTACCCGCATAGTACTTCATCCACCTGCCCTTAACAACCCTTAGGTGGGTTTTTATTTTAAAAAATCCGGGATAGACTTTAAACATTTCTTAATATGTCTGCGTAATTGAAATCCGGAAAGTATAAAATTGAATTGTAACAAATTATTGGAAACTTTCAGTTTTAGGAAAGTGAGCATTTTCTTTCAAATTCGTTCGGGCCAAAATGACCCAGTGTATCAAGGAGGGGTTATTTTGTTTTAAGGGGGAAAAATCACCTTAAAGAACAGCGTGTCAAGGGGCGATTTGGCAGTTTCACCGACAAGCAGTCCACCAATCTGAATGGAAGGAAAATCAAAATTCTTCTGATGTAGAGCGATAAAAAATCCACCATGGGAGTATTTAAAAAAATTAATTAAACGGACGACACCCCTCTTTGTGGGGTGGTTTCCCCCCTTAAAACCGTTTTCCGCCGGTAAAAAAATATGTGTGTAATAGTTTTAAAAGCTTTATCACATATATGTATTTCAACAAATTTGAAGGCGGACACTTAAGGCGGGAAGTTCGTTTTTTTTAATTCCATAAGTTGTTAGTAAAACCAATCGCCGATTAACCGGTAAGCAGCTTCAATAATTCATTACGGCCGTGAATTTTTTATTTTCGGTAAATTTTTCAACCGCATTTTCCTCGAAACGAATTTTATTCAGTTTGTGTACACTCTATCTCAAAACATTTGTAACCTATAATTTTATAAAATGATGGTTACGTCCTTTCTATAATTACGCTCTATATGAACCTAAATTTGGGGTAATATCATTGTTTAAAGTATATTTTTTATAGCAAAAAAGGTTATACAATAATGGCAAAAATTATACCCTTTTGTTTAAAAAACTCTAAAAAAAATGCAATTTTCGATTTTTCGGTCAGGGTTAGGTTCATATAGAAGGAAAACAAGTTCTTAAAGTAATCTCCAAACCGTATTGATTTCCGATGACAACTGTGGCCACCAGAGTGTACACAAACAGCAAAGTCCGATGGCGACGTTCGATGCGCGGCAGATTATATGTTTCATATTTTCAAAGGAAACACATCAAAAAAATTAAAAATTTTGTTTGAAAATATGTGTAAAATATTCCCAAAGTTTGAATACATTCTATTCATTCATTCCTTGTAAAAAAAATCATGAAAGTCACGAAAAAACATGCTCCTAAATTGGCTTCCCGCCTTAACCGATGTTCCTCATGAATGTGTTGAATTCATTCGAGGTCTTCAAATTTACCGACACTAGTTCCTGCAATCGTTTCGTTTTCGCAAGTATAATTACAAGTAGTGCCCCATTTCTCCCCACGATGACCCAATTTCTATTATACAACATCAGATTTTGCAGTCGAACGACGAAGTTGCTGTGCGATTGCTCATAAATATTATTCGAGGACCCTCTCTCGCTTTGTTTTTATTCTCATGAATTCCATCGTGACCACACCGCACTTTTATGGTACACGAAAGCCAAGGTCTCGGACCGTATATTACATTGGGAAATTCGTCACGTTGGCAAATGTCTAGGGCTGTCGTCACGTTCGAAATACATTTTTTTTCAGATCATCCTCATCCTCGATTCGTCGACATATCTGGCCTGACATATTGCCTGGTGATTCGAATTATAATTACTGCTATTGTCATTAGTAATCTCTATACTTTAACATATTTCTTCGCTTATTACTAACGTTGTTGTTGCTTCTACATACGATACTGACGAACGAGAGAAAAAAAAACTGATTTTTCTACGTTTCGGTGATTATCATAGGGATGTGTCAATTTTTACTATGTTTATTTTATGTAAATGCCAATATTATATTTAAGGCGTTACCCCCACTTGTAGCGCAAAAAAGACTTTTTCATGAATTTTTTTGAAGAAAACTACAACACTTTTTTGATCGATCAATATACCATCTTAAAGAACACATCTTGAAGAACTTTCAGTAATTTTTTCATTGAAAAATATTACATTGTTTAGTGGCAAATGGCCGTCGATGAAATAATGTTTTTATATACACGGTTTGCGATGACCAACATTGCGACGAAGTGGATCATCTGAAGAAAAAAATGCGGATGGATTTAGTCAAATATAAGTATAAACTAGTCTTTAATCGAAGGATTTTAAAAAATATTCATTTTTCACAAAATGGCGGACAGTCAAAGTTAATGGTTCGATTTTAACGACAAAAACGGCCGTTTTTTGGCTATAAAACGGCAATTTTTTTTTCGAAAAAAAAAATCGAACGATTAAAGACTACATTTTTATGTATTAAATAAGCCTGCAAAATTTCAAGACAATCGGTTCATTAGTGTTCGAGTAATCTTGGTCACCGACTTCAGAAATGCCATTTTGAGAAAAACGCGTTTAAGGGGGATTGTCTTTTTTTTTCGCAAAATTTACCGCTTCTTGGGAATTTTTTTGTGAAGAAAGTATACAACGGAAAACTTGTGAAACTTGGCATATAGTTTTATTGATCTGTTTACTACATACAAAAATTTTTTTAAACAATTTCATCAAAAAATCCGCCTCCCACCCCCCTCGACGCGCGATGGTCCTTTTTTGATGGTGTGCACGATTTCTCAAAAACTATTCAACCGATTGCCTTCAAATTTGGACAGAATGCTCAGCTGACAGCCTTTTATCGTTTGATGAAGCAAAAAAGCAATACGTTTAATCGTTTTTTATTTATAACAAAAAATCGATCAATTTTTTTCGAAAAATCGATACTTCAAGTTCAAAACGTCACCAAATCGTCAATTTTTTTTCCCTTCATCGAACGATAGCTATATGTGTCTAAAGTAAAATGCTTTTTGGGTTTTTGTTGCAGAATGAACGTGAAGGCTGTCGTGCACACCATCAAAAAAGGACCATCGCGCGTCGAGGGGGGTGGGAGGCGGATTTTTTGATGAAATTGTTTAAAAAATTTTTTGTATGTAGTAAACAGATAAAAAAAACTATATGCCAAGTTTCACAAGTTTTCCCTTGTATACTTTCTTCACAAAAAAATTCCCAAAAAGCGGTAAATTTTGCGAAAAAAAAGACAATCCCCCCTTAAAGTTTCTCTTTCAACGCTCTTTCAACGCGGATTCTTCTCTTTCAACGCTCATCTCTCAGTCAATTTGGTTCGGATCGACTTGAAATTTTCAGGACATATTCTCAGATACTTATACTTCAAAAAAATGCAATAAAAAAAACGATTTTTTCAAAATCGCAAGTGGGGTTAACCCCTTAATAACTTTGAATTATAATGAGGAAAAGTTTGGACGTCGAGAAATTATCGTTCGTATCCGGAGAGCGCAGAAATTCTAAAATGTATATTGAAGAGAAAAAAAATCGTCAAGCTCAACTTGACATTATGTGCAAGCGCATTTTTTATATCTGCAGTAGCATTCTCGACACTTCGTCGACGAGATAATTTTTTTTTCTTTTTTTTTCTGTTCACCGAAATGATAATGTATCGGAGATTCTGAAAAATTGCAGCGATCTAGGGGGGTAATTTCGGTATAGTACCATGGAGTGGGCCAGGATTTTCATACACTCCAAAGGGATATCGTATTCAGGTTGTAATTCCCGGTATTATAGGGGTTGAGCTTAGTTTAGAACGCGAGGCTGACGATGAGAGGGATCAATGGATTTACACGAGGTTTGAGCCTCTCGGAAACTCGAGAAAACCCCCGAGTTTTGGGTTCATTGAAAATGTAATGAATACGTTTAAGAGGAGAAATGGCCTAGAGCTTTTCTTGACGATTTTTTTATCATAGAGCTTTTAGCTCGGGCTGAATGCGTAGCTCTCATGGCTGCTTAAGACAGCATTCTAGTCGAGAGGCCTAAACTTCGGGCGTTTTTTTCGAGCTTGGTGAAAAAAAAAGAACAAAATATTTTTAGTATCCATTTTTTTAGTCTTTTACGTTTCAGGAAATGACCAAAAAAATTGCGGCCGGTTTAAAATTCCGAACTTTGAATGATCAGAACGCTCAAAACTCTGAAAGAATACTACCCCGAAAGATAAAAACTCCGAAGGAATTTTACACGAAAGACCAAAACTTCGAAAATCCGAACACCGTCAAAATAATTCGGCCATAGAAGTTTTAAAAGTTTCATCATTTTTAATAAATCGACGAATTATTTCAGGAATTTTTTTTTTGATTAAGGAGAGGACACCTACATGGTCGAGGTTGAGGATTTAGAAGCTATGAACATTCCGTCGACCGTAAAAGACCTACACTATGGGCCTGGTATCGATGATTCCATGTAAGTTGACAAATTTCATCATTTACTTATTCCCAAATTTTCAAACGCGTTTTTCTCAAAACCACGTTTTCAAATCGGTACCCAAAATTTCTCGAAAACCAATGAACCGATTGCCTTGAGGTTTTTTGTGGTTATTCTATACACCATTATCTAGTACTTGTCATAGGATGTTTTTTTTCCGTTACTTAGTTTTTGTTTTATAGGCAAAATAATAACGAATTTTTGGCCCAAAAATCACTATTTATGTTCAAACGTCCGCCATTTTGTCATAAATCGATATTTTCAAAATCGGCTATGACAAGTACTAGATTATAGTATCTAATTTGATAATCTTTTTGGTTTTTTTTTCAGATGATTTTTGAACAAACGCCAGTGGGTACCGTATACGCAGATTTTTTACGACGCTCCAAGGATCATACAATATCCTTGTATATTTTTGATATTTTTAAATAAATAAAATTAAACATATTTTTGAATGTACATACTTTTAGATAATTGAAACCCCAATCCGAAATTTCAAATAGTTTTCCTTGAAAAAATTCACAATTACCTTTTTTCCGGCTCCTAGGTGTATATCTCCCCTTAAGAAGTGATTTTACGTCAATTTTGAAATTTGTCTAGACAATGTTATACGTTTTACATAATTTACAGTCAACTGTATAGGCTTTTGCTGGCATGATCTTGACGAACCTTGTAATTTTGGAACATTGAAATTAGGAATTTTAAACCGCCGACGCATTCAACGTTCGGAATTTTCAACCCGGCCCCCATGTCAAGATCGTGCCAGCAAAAGTCTACCCAGTTGACTGTTAATTATGTAGAACGTATAACATTGTCTGGACAAATTTTGAAAATGACACAAAATCACTTCTTAATACAAAAAAATCTTGAAATAATTCGTCGATTTATTGAAAATTTTGAAACTTTTAAAGCTTCCATAACCGAATTATTTTGATGGTGTTCAGATGTTCGGAGTTTTGGTCTTTCGTGTAAAATTCTTTCGGAGTTTTGAGCGTTCTGATCATTCAAAGTTCGGAATTTCAACCCGGCCCCATCTTGAATGTCAAAATATCGAAATTCCGAATTTTAAACCGTCGGAGCAACCAAAGTTCGGAATTTCAATCCGGCCCCGAAAAATTATGCAAAAAAATCAAAATTGAAGAAGTTTCGGGCTTTTAAATATGGTCATGAAAAAAGGGTTGAGGCGGTTGACACTATTCTAAAACTCTCATTTAGGCAGTAGTCTGCTTTACAGGCTTCAAAAAATCGATTTGAAGAAGAGGAAGGATTATTGTATGGCCCGGGGATAGCCGATTAACATCTAATTAGTGTAAGTATCCAAAAACTTATATTTTTTTGGACCGAAAACTTTTAAGCCCGTTTTCTCGAGTTTTCATTTTCACAAGTTTTAGAAAACGGTGCCGGCGATAGCAAAAACAATATATGTCCGATCGAAAAAAATCAAAGTGATCTAGCTTCAGTATTAAATTATATTCTATTTGAACTAAAAAAGTTGGACAGAAGTACTATTTAATTTACTTGTTTTGCAACTTAAAGTGAATTTTTTTTTCAAAAAAGGGAATTTTTTTTTCAAACTTCGAAAAAAATTGGAATTTCATCATTTCTTCGGTATTTTTTTAGTTCATATAGAAAAGGAACTTATAAAAACTAAAGAAAAATTTGGTTCGACTGTTTCAGATGCATCGCACGACCTCCATCACCGGCACCGATTTACAAGTGCAGACTCCAGGCGCCCCAGAAAAATCGTTACAACTTTGAAAAATTTCAATATTTTTTAATAATAAAAATTGTTTTTCAAAGCTTGAATATAATACACTATCGTCTCAAAATTTCGTTTACCGCAATCATTTCCTTCCCTTTCAAAAAAATTGCTGAAAAAACGCTTTTTTTCGGCTTCTAAAGCAGACTACTGCCTTCATCTGAACCAGAAATGAAATCAATTTTCTTGATCAATAAGGATATCATTATGGAAGATACCGACGAGAAAAATAAATTTCAACGGTGAGTGTCTGAAGAAAATGAATCTTTCGCCCTTTTTTTAAAATTAAATTAAAAAAAATACTAATAATGATAATTTTGCAATGCACGAGGTGGAGATCATAGAAGGCCATATACTGAAGGTCCATACCAAATTTGAAGTCAAGCGGTTGAATAGAACTCGAGAGCTTATGTCAACCAGGTTCAAAAAAGTAGTTTCGATAAAAACGAGTTTAAAGTTCCGAGTTTAAAGGTCGATTATATTCTGGTCTCTTTTGTTGGCGGAAATATTGCGAATTTCGAAATTTCCTTTTGCGGACATATTTTTAAGAGTATATATTGTACGTTAAGAAAACGCTAAAAAAATCGATTTTTTTTCCAGACGAATACTGCTTTGAGGTGTAATTTCTTCTGTGGATTTCGGACAATCGTTTGGTATCTGAAGTGATTACAGTAATATATAAGTTATAATTATAATGAGGGTTATAAATATAAACATCAATTATAAATACAAATGAGAATTTATTTTCATACGGTTACTGAGCTCCAAAATAAACAGAGAAAACTATTCACGAACAATGTGCAAACTTTTGCGCAGCCTATGATGAATTTATGTAAAATAAGCGGGTTGTAATCGAAAAACATCCTAAGCAGAGTAAAAAAGTCCATAAATTATCCTTACGCGCATCTAACTACCGAACTACGTTGTTTGCAGTTGAAAAACAGAGCTTTTTTTGCCACGTGAGCGAGTCCCATATGGCTCCAGTGGGTCGCTGGTTCAAGGTGGGTTGGGCTTTTTGTTGTGTGTGGATGATTCGTGGCGAACCACTGGAGCTATTCGTCTCTACGAGATCTCATTTTCATTCCTAATAAGAAAAAAAATTACGTGGGACATGCTCGACACGTTTTGATTAAAGGCAAATTTGTGGCAGCACGTTGCGGAAAAAAAATCCACACCGTGTTTACGAAGCTTTGGGGAATCAGCCTTCGAACGCTCTCCGGCGTAGCATTAACTTTTTTTTTTTACCAACAAGAGAAGACCTCGCAGAAATGAACCGATAGAGGTATTTATTCCATGTCCTGCTTGCAGGCAACTATGAGACAACATTTTATTATTTCACGAGGAGAAAAATAGTTTTTTTTGCTCACAGCAACGATGATCGCTAATTTATTTACACGCGCGTGTAGGCGAAAATAGTGGGTAATGAGTGCTGTATTCACCGTGATTTTTATCTGTCGGGGAACTTTATTTATTTATTTATTTATTTGCGAATTATTTAGATTTTGAATTATTTGGAATTTTTAGTTATTGTACGAAATGTTTGATTATCAATCAGCAGGATGGGAGTTTTCATTCGTTTTGTTCTATGTCTCAGATTCCATTTATTTCCAAACTTACCATACAATCGTATCTTTACACTTGTAGGATTATCATTGACTCTTCATTGAGACATTTATATTTAGTCACGATTTTGACAGACTCGGTCAATTTGACTCGGATAGTACTTCATCCACCTGCCATTAACAACCCTCCGGACGGTTATTATTGAAAAAAGTCGGGGATACACTTTAAACATTTCTTAAGGGGCTATACCAGTGTGACACTTAAAAAAAATCGATTTTTTTGTGTTTATTTTTTACATTTTATACTTTCAAGAATATCCTGTAAAATTTGAACTGAGTACTCTTGAATATATTTACTCTACAATGACGTAGGATATTCTTGATTGGATGAAAATTGACGATTTGGCATTGAAAAAAACGACCATTTTATAGGCAAGGAAACAGACTTTTTTTCATAACGACGTCATTTTGTGAGATTTTGATATTTTCCGAAAATCCTACGGCATTATACAGGAAATACCTTCCAGTTTAACGACATTTTTTCCTGTTTCGGTTTCAGCTACTCAATCGGCCGGAATCATGTCAGCAGTGGAGGAACTTTTTTGGCGCTTCCGAAGGCAGCGCATTAGTCGCTTGGACCTCAATATTTTTCTATGAAAAAATTATGTAATATAGGTCAGATATAGCCAAATATATTCTTAATTTCCCGAAACATTTAATTGAGTACGTTTCTTCCAAAAAATTCCTGAAAATCACCAAAATGTTCAACATTCACACTGGTATAGCCTCTTAATATGTCCGCGTGATTGAAATTCGAAAAATATCATATTAACCCTTCGACTGCACACTGGGCCATTTTGATCCCATTTTTTTTTCAACTGACTATTTCGCATCTCACAGAAAAACGTCGCTACAAAAAAATGGATATTTACCTATATACGACTTGAAAAACGTCTGGGGTCGGATCGACCCCATGTGCAGTCATATGTTCGTGGCGGAAGTGTGCAGTCGAATGGTTGAAGGGTTTGAAACCAATTATTAAAAATGTTCAATTTTGGAAAAGTGAGTATTTTACTAAAATGTCTTCTGGGTCGAAATGACCCAGTGTGTCAAAATACGATTAAGGCCTTAGGCCACTTTAGAGGTCGAAAAAGTAGGCTTTTTGGGGATTTTTTTTTAGAAAAACTACAAAATAAATCGAGATTACAATAAGGGTGTTTATCATACATATCAATGCACACAATCATTTTTTTTAAACGATTAATTTCAAAATGGCGGCTGTGCAGCGTTTATCTCAAAAATACATTGTTTATGGAAGTACGTAGGATTTTTTTTTATTGCATAGTTCATTTGTTATTAACAATTATCTGACGATTTTTTAGGCAAATTTCTGGAAAGTGAAAAATTCCATCAGATAATTGTTAATAACAAATGAACTATGCAATATAAAAAAAAAATCCTACGTACTTCCATAAACAATGCATTTTTCAAGATATATTCAACATTTCAAGTGAATCGGTTGAAAATTGTCTGCGTTATGTTTCCGGCCAACTTAAAAATGCAGTTTTGAGATAAACGCTGCACAGCCGCCATTTTGAAATGAATGGCTTCAAAAAAATTATTGTATAGAGTCACTGATATGTATGACAAACACCCTTTTTTGTAATCTCGATTTATTTTGTAGTTTTTCTGAAAAAAAAAATCCCCAAAAAGCCTATTTTGCGGCCTCCAGAGTGGCGTAACCCCTTAAGGATGTTTCGGAAAAAATATGGAATTACGAACGTCACACGTCGTTCCCTGATGTGTTACGTTACATCCCTAAGGCCTTAAGGGGTGTTTATCATACTGATATGTATGATAAACACCCCTTTTTGTAATCTCAATTTATTTTGTGGTTTTTCTGAAAAAAAAAAAAAAATCCCCAAAAAGCCTATTTTTTCGGTCTCTAAAGTGGCCTAACCCCTTAAGGATGTTTGGGAAAAGAAATATGGAAATCAGAACGTCACACATCGTTCCCTGATTAGTGCATTTCTCTTCCAAAGTTGTGCATCCACGAGAAAGCCTCCATGCAAGACACGATGATATCACGGACGCAATACGGATGTTTGTAGTCCGTACAATTATTTTTCCCATCGCCAACAGTTTAAAAGCTCTCGAAGTTACTTTTTTTTCTCCACGAAACAGAATCCCGATGGGCTTGACACGGCGGCTGATGTTAAAAGGGTGAAATCCAGCGGATAATTCCAAGCCCGTCACGTTCGCTTAATAGACGCCCACACCACGAGGATCGAGTTCATAAAGATTATTTGACGAACGTCCGACGGAGAAGGTAAATAAATTAAAAAAAAAAACAAATAAAAAAAACAAAAACAAATGGGGACACGTCCGTCGCAGTTCGTCTGGGCGGCTGAGCCGTGAGGGTTGTGCTTCGTGTTCTCACGAGTGAAGGTGGAACGGTGAACGGTACAGTGCCAAAAGTGGGGGTGTGATAGGAGTACGCGATACTCACTCGACGGCACAGTTTGGTACGCGCGCGCGTCAAGAACGGCCGACCCAACGTCGACCGTAACCACTTCAACGGTGAAAAACGAGAACTTGCATGCGTTCAAAAAATAATCGCGACTCTCGGTCTTTTTGTGAAATGTCGAAAAAACGTCGCTTTTCCGCCGTTTATCGGCTTATAAACTGATCGATGTAAAAAAACGAACTATACACACATCGATTTATCGAAAAAAAAACAACAAAAACAAATACAGTGATTGAGTTCATCGACGATGCCAGTTACTTTTGAACAATGGAATTCCATTATTTTAACTGTCCAAAGTTAGTTAGAAATTATTGAGCGCTTTGAATGTTTATTTGAAAATTGTATTCATTAGGAATATGGGATACGGGGATCATTGATAAAATTAATTATCAATGGAGTTTAAAAGTATTTTCGTGTAAGGCAAATCGGAGTGGGCCGGATCTAAGAACATGATTCGTCGTTTGGAACAATCCGATGTAATGATGACATTTGCAATAACGGCGATAATAATAATAATATAAACGATACCTTTTGGATGGAGCACAGGTGCGATTACCATACTCGATGCCTTTTTTTTTGTCAACGCTTCGGGATTGATTACACACGATTATTGGAAAAGTTGAACAAGCTCTCAACAAGTGGTGTAATAAGTCCCGGAGATCGGCGAAGGAAACGTTGGATATATTTTCTCAATCGGTGTGTCTTGCTTTTTCTTTTTCCTCGTAGATAAGGACTCTCAATGTCAATATCGATTCTTCATGTTTTCGGTGAGTACGAGATACGGGAGAAAACCGAATGCGAGAGTTTTTTTTTCTGGATTTACGAGCAGCCCTTTTGGATAACTCGAAGATTTTGGAAACTTTGGTCCGGAAAATATTTGCGAGCTCTCCAAGCGAAAGGGGGTGGAAATTAATATTCTGCGGACGAAGGATATGAGTATGGGAAAATTACATTTGAAATTGTATTTATTTAACAAAACTGACTTTTTATGATGAAATGTAAATAAACGTAGAAATTCATCGTGTGTAAGAGTCATTATTCAATGTCTAGGTAATTCATAACTATTTTTTCTATTCGCTGGATTTATTATTATTATTATTATTATTATTATTATAGTAATTAAAATTAATGTTCTCTCATCCGAGTGGAATATCCATCGGGTATTCATGAAAAAAAATCAAATCCAAAGGGTTGCTCGTTATAGCAATTTGCAGTGACTGTAAATTTGTGGGTGCCTGGACTGAAGTTTAATTAAATAGGCGGCCGATCGCGTGTCGGCTGATACATTTGAGTGTGGTCCCGTACCTGCTTCGATACGCTTATGATTATAATATTCAATTGAAAGATTATTTTAACGTAAGATTTTTCAAATATTTTCGAAAATATTGTAGATAAAACTTTGTCGAAATTAAAAACCATTAACATTGTTTTTTATTTGAAGTTTACTTTTTTGTTAAAAAATGTATTTTAAAGTACGCACTGGATATATTTTTTGTATGGATTATTGCAAATTTTGAATCGAAAACATAACGAGGATAAAGTGGGGGAGGGGGGGGGGGCTACTCCACTAACGATTTTGTGAGCTCACAGCGCGCGACGGAGTCGGTGGAATTTAAAAAAATATAGGGTCGAGGGGTTTTTTAAATGTCCTATGTAATGGTACCCTACTCGATGGGCGCGAATGTATTCCTTTTCATTTATATGAAGAAAAACTTGAAAAAGTGATTTACGATTTTGTTGACACGAGATAAGGTATATATAAAATCTCCGACTGTCAAATTGAAGCGGGGGTGGTAGCGCACTGTGGGGGCGGCAAAGCTCTGCTTCTATGGACGGACGAATAAACGAAATTATCAGGGTTTCTAGTGGCTACGGAAAACTGAAAACGAGAATCTATTCGTCTATTGTTTTCGGTTAATTATTTCGAATGGTGTTAATTAACTGTGATAATACTTTCATCCAAAATAGAATTCCAAAGTTGAAATGAGAATTAATCTGGGAAAAAGGACCGTCGTTAAAATCGAAATTTCTTGCCGAAACTATTATTGACATAGTCGAAAACGTTTCAATATTAAAATTAAGGGTATACGAATTAATATATTTTGAATTCAATCTGTAATTATTAGCAGAGTACCCAAACTTCTTCAACAAGAAGATGTATAGTCTTTTTATTCATAAATATTTGTATATTGAAAAAAAGTGACTTAAAAAAAATATAAAAATATTTGTCTATTAAAAAAGTGACATTAAAAAAAAGTTTTAACATTATAATGTTACAAAAAATATATAATATGACAAATATTCTATATAAAAAATTCAATTATGTTTAATTTCGGGACTTGAAATGTTGCACCAGTAGCTCTTCAATTTCGACCGTTAAGGGGGTCTGTAACGGGCAAAAAAATTGATTTTTCGGCATTTTTTCAAAGGGCCACATTTTTTTTACAGGGGCTCTATTATACCTCGATATCGTTGTTAATTTTTATTTTCTTTCAAATTCCAATTTACGCGATATCAGTTTAATATATGCTCAATAACATACCTCTTTTCTAAATCCAAAATAAGTAATTTAGCAGAAAAAAATCGGAAACTACTTTTTTTCAGCCCGTTACAGTGGTGTCCTCCCTTAAGTGCTTCGTCAATAATTGTTCCACGAAATTACCATCACTTTATTAAAATACGGCATGATATTTGAATATATGGTCCCCGTATTATAACTATTATTAATAAACTATAATAAAAATATAATAATAAATATAAAATTAAATTATAATTATATTATTATAATAAATAATATTATATATATATATATATAATATTATATTTATATTATTTATATATTATAATAATAAATATAAAAATAAATAAATAAATTTAAAAAATTATAACTAACCCTTTTTTTCAATTCCATTGCTCAGTAGAACTGCTTCTGAAACGCTATTATTCCCAACTACGATCCATTATTAAAATCCTTTTAAGCCAATCTTCAATCAACAATTCTTTTTTCCCCTTTAAAATGGTGGCAGCAAAGACCACGGCGTCGAATATTTTTTATTCCATTAGCATGCAGGATGCGATGACTCTTGGCGACTGAAATTTCCTGCTTGATGTACAGAGTCACGAGAAATGCAACCTCAAAGACGTGGGGTCGGGTTGTGGGGGTGGGGTGGGTGAAGGCCAGGGTGGCGTGGAAGTGCTCGATGGATTGTAAAATCGGTGGTAAATGGCTTTAAAGGTGCGCGACAGAAATGCGGTACGTGTGTTGGCAGGATAATGGCCATGAATGTTCGTGAAATGACGAAAAAAGTCGGAAGCCATTAAATGGATATAGAATAGGCCAAATTGTACGATTCGTCTGGAAAAAAGGGTTTCGATGCTGTCGCTTCGTCGGGCCCGGACAAAGAAACTTTTCGAATCCTGATAAGAGCTTTCCATCGAAACGAAAAATATGGTCGCAATACTCGGCCGGGTATAAATGATCGTGACAAAAAAAACGAAAATTATCGAGACACGACGAACAATTCTTGTAAAGAAGAAATTTAAAAAATATCCAACGTGACATCGGAAATTGTCGGTTCATTCCATTATATGCTATTGATCGCACGTGAGGCTATTGATTTTTTTTTTTTTTTTTCAAATTTATAATAAAGTGCGAACCGTGTATGTATATTATCGTGGATATCCATCGTTCTAGACATTTTAATATATATATATATATATATATTACTGCAATCGTATTCAATGCCAATACTGCACGGAATATTCATTTTTTATGTGTAACTTTATCGAGGATGTTGAAAAAGGACCTTGTGACTCCACTTCAGTTTTTTTATCATCATAATGCTGCAGGAATTTCAAGATTGTGATTGTAAATAAAATATAAGACAGTAATTGATAGGGTGACATTCTTATTCTATTTATATTCAGCATCATTCTAGACATTTGAAAACAAGTCGATTACAATGCGAAACGTATTGTCGCATACGCGTCGATTTTTTACTGATAGATATTTTTGGATTTGCCTTCTGTGATTCATCTAGTTGGCCGTTCTATATTGAATAATCTCAGGTCGTCGATTACTAAATCGACTTTGATTAAGGCGTTACTCCCACTTGTAGCGCAAAAAAGGCCTTTTTCATGAATTTTTTTAGAGAAAACTACAAAACTTTTTTAATCGATCAATATACCATCTTAAAGAACACATCTTGAAGAACTTTCAGTAATTTTTTTATTGAAAAATATTACATTGTTTAGCGGCAAATGGCCGTCAATGAAATAATGTTTTTATATACACGGTTTGCGGTGACCAACATTGCGGCGAAGTGGATCATCTGAAAAAAAAAATGCGGATGGATTTAGTCAAATATAAGTATAAACTAGTCTTTAATCGAAGGATTTTAAAAAATATTCATTTTTCACAAAATGGCGGACAGTCAAAGTTAATGGTTCGGTTTTAACGAAAAAAACGGCCGTTTTTTGGCTATAAAACGGCCATCTTTTTCGAAAAAAAAAAATCGAACGATTAAAGACTACATTTTATGTATTAAATAAGCCTGCAAAATTTCAAGAAGATCGGTTCATTAGTGTACGAGTAATCTTGGTCACCGACTTCAGAAATGCCATTTTGAGAAAAACGCGTTTAAAGTTTCTCTTTCAACGCTCTTTCAACGCGGATTCTTCTCTTTCAACGCTCATATCTAAGTCAATTTTGTTCGGATCGACTTGAAATTTTCAGGACGTATTCTCAGATACTTATACTGCAAAAAAATGCAATAAAAAAAATCGATTTTTTCAAAATCGCAAGTGGGGGTAACCCCTTAATCTAGCTGGTCGTTCTATCTTGATTAAACTCAGATTGCCGATTATTAAAGCGACTTTGATTCATCTAGCTGGTCGTTCTATCTTGATT
Organism: Ophion ellenae; assembly: GCA_963210295.1. Taxonomy (NCBI): domain Eukaryota; kingdom Metazoa; phylum Arthropoda; class Insecta; order Hymenoptera; family Ichneumonidae; genus Ophion; species Ophion ellenae. Next base: position 36,152,205 of record OY723394.1, read on the forward strand.
AAACTCAGATTTCCGATTATCAAAGCGACTTTCATTTATCTAGTTGGTCGTTTTATCTTGATTAATATGACATTGTCGATTATGAAATCGACTTTGATTCATCTAATTTATCGTACCATCTTAATTAATCTCAGATTGTTGATTTAAAAATCCATAATCTTTGATTCATCAAGATAGAACGTTTGATAAATAAACTCGACTCGACTCGATTTGATAATAGACAATAATCTGAGATTAATCAAGATAGAACGACGAAAAAGATAAATGATTTAATAATCCGAGATAAATCAACATAGAACGACCAACTAGATAAATCATTCACAAGTCGATTGCTGCACTTAGCATCAAGGTGTTGGAGTGCCTTTGACATATACAAAGATACCCATGCGAAGCAGTTAGTGTCAGATAAAATGTTAGTCAAATCAGCAACTACCTTCTGCACTGAAAAATCAAAGAAGTTCACTTCTGCTTATACGTCAAAGTTACCATGCCTCAAGAATCTTAACCAGTCCTGGTGCACATTGTTTTTTTTTTTTCGTCGCCCCAAAATCCAAACGCTCGGTCGAACGAGCCTCGAATAGCAGCCATAACTAACAATCAGAAATCAGTGAAAACAGTTGTTCGTCATCGATGGTGCATCAGAAAAAAAAAATTCTTTTCCAGCATCGGTTTTCCGACCATCATTATTTTGCCGCAACATCGAAACCTCGGGATCTTCTCACTTTAGTCGCTAAAAAAGGCTGTTTTCGTGATTTTCTTGATAGGTTTATATTATAGATATTGATTTAAAAGTTGTCACAATTAATAAATACACTTTCGAAATTATTCATTTCAAGTCACTTATAGACGAAATTGGTGGTTAAAAAAATGTCCTATAAAAATTGTAGGTCTGCGCATATCATGCGATTTTTTATATATGCAAAAATAACAAAATGGCGCACATTTTTCGAAAAAAAAAAACAAAAAAACGTGTTTTTTTTCACCGCTTTTGGCAAAAAGTAGTAAATATTTTTAAAAAATGCTATATTTGTAAAGAATACGTGGTTAAAATTTCATAAAGATTGGTTCAGTAGTTTCGAAGATTTTATCAACAAAGTTTGACGTTGAAAGTTTGTTCGGGTTACATAAATACATAAACATTTTTCGAATATATTTCGAAAGTATATTTATTAAGTGTAACAACTTTTATATCAATATCTACAATATAAACCGATCAAAAAAATTCACGAAAACACCCTTTTTCTAGCGTCTAAAGTGAGAAGACCCCTAAACGAGCGGGTGCAAACAAAAAACGTTTGTTTTCTTTCGCACTATCTCGGAGCAAAAAATGAGCGTAAGGTTCGATGCCGAAAAGTGCTAACGAGAAAGTGCAGGTAATAAGGATTTTCTCGGGTCTGGACCGTGCTTAGCCGCCCCAAGGGTCAATTGTGTTTACAACCCTTGAATCAATTGACCATGTAACAACACGCTTGGGACTGATCCTCACGATTCCTCGTTAGTGCTTTGATGTGGTGAAAATATCCAACACTTACGACTGAATCAAGAACGACGCCCACCGGCTGAGATCAAATGATCAAACGCCGCTCATAATTCTTGTTGCAGAGTAGCGGGATAAGTCGAGGAGGCCCGTCATCGTTAAGCTCCAAAGAGAAGAAATCTTGATAAAACGAAATAGGGCCGAGAAAAAAGGGAGGCTCGAATGATGTCGGGGTCTGGAATCAACGCGACTCAGGGCAACGTGATACCGTTGAATAATTGGGAACGACGCGACGCGAGAACCATCGGAGATGGAAGATTACCGAGTGTGGCTCACAATGTAGCTTTCGAACTGATGAATACGAGCGTCGCGACGTCGACGACTACAACGTCGACGACGACCGCGAACAATTCCAGCGTCAGTACAACGGACAATGGCAGCATTCTCGAAGGCCTCATCGTACCACTATACGTCATTATATTTCTACTGTCGGTGATCGGGAATTGTCTCGTACTCGTCACTCTCGCCAGGAACAAGAGGATGAGGACCGTCACGAATGTTTACCTGTTGAACCTCGTACGTATGTGATACATGGATTTCTAGCGATATACTGCACATTGATTCCACATGCCTGTTCACGCTTACGTACGTTTATCGGAGATCAATGAACGTTTTGATTCATTGGCGAATGATGGGGGCATGGATGGGGGATTAATTTCCGCGACGATAAAGTAGATTGCTTAGCTAAATCGAAATTCACCCAACTGTAATCAGAAGCGTTCATTTTCTAGGTATGCAATGATTTGGCTCGAGCCTTAGTTGTAATTGAATAACTCAACCGCTTGATTTATCCAACAATTCGAGACTGAGATTTCGATCGCTAAACTTTGCTATCGGAAGCGTTAAAGGGTCTGCTCACTTTAGACGCTAAAAAGGCTATTTTTTTTTTTTGACAGGTTTATATTATAGATATTGACATAAAAGTTGTTACACTTAATAAATACACTTTCGAAATAGATTAAATTTTTTTTGTGTATTTAAGTAACCCAAACAAAATTTAAACGCGTTTTTCTCAAATTCTTTCGACGGTTTGTTGATAAAATCTTCGAAACTACTGAACCGATCCTTATGAAATTTTAACCACATATTCGAGGGTTTTTTTACATTTTGATATTTACTTTCTTTTTTGCCAATAACGGTGAAAAAAGACGGTTTTTATGTTTTTGCATGTATAAAAAATTGTATGATATGCGCTATAGCCATTAACATACTGAATCTGAAATCGTTTGATTTTTCTGTTTCGGATGATCCATCTCCGAGATTTCATCAACAGCGCAGACCTACAATTTTTTTAGGACATTTTTTTAATTATTATTTTCGTCTATAAATAGTGGATGGAAAAAATATTTTTTTTAAAATGCATTTCGAAAGTGTACTTATTAAGTGTAACAATTTTTATATTAATATCTATAATATAAACCCATCAAAAAATTCATGATAATAGCCTTTTGAGCGTCTAAAGTGAGAAGACCCCTTAATACGCTAGGTACGCAATGATTTGTCCAAGCCTCAGTTGAGATTGAATAAATTGACCGCCTGATTTATCCATCCATTCAAGATTTATAGTTGCATCGCTAAACTTTGATTATCAATAATTTTTTATCAATTATCAGTGCAATCCAAGCTGCATAATCGACATGTCTGTCTGCATTTTTATTTTCTATTTTATTTCATTCTATAATCATAAGAGACACCTCCAAAAAGTAACGAAAACTGTAATGAACTATTTTTGCAGATTTTTTAGTTTTGGTGAAAGGGTTAAGGAGCTTCAGTGGCCAAAATATCACCATTTGATTAAAATGTATACAGTAAATTCTGTCATTTACTGAATGTTTCCTCCGAATTTGAAAACGATCGTCTATACCGTTTGGATAACATTTATAATTGAAAAACACTTTTTAACATAGGGGGATGCCTATGCTTATGGCTGAATAGCAGTTTTACGCATGAAAACGTGTGGAAAAAATGTTTAAAATGTTATATGAAATCCTCAAATCACTCAGTACATTCACTATGTTAAAAAGTGTTTTTTAATTGTAAATTTTGTGGGCCAACAACCGGATCGATAACTTGACAATAGTTGGTCTGAAAAATCAAAATTTAAATGTTTTTTCATCTATGCAAAAATCGTTTTCGTTTATAAATGTCACAAAATAATGGCTGTTCAAAAAGTGTAATTTTGGCAATTACTTATATTCCCGGGCTTAAAAGATACTAAATGAAACGACGGGTACGTACAACGATAGCTACTACAATTACGGATTTTTTTTTTAATTGAAAATCTGACAGTTATATTCAGAGTTATAATTTCCGCTAGGTCGAGAAAAGTCGTTTTTAAAAAAATGCGATTGAAAGTTTTAGTATACGTAAATCGTTGCGCTACCGGCTCTCACTAAATCGTCTGTAACTGGGTGAATTTTCAATATTTTATAACTTGAATTTTTATCCAGATTCTTGAATATATACTTTAAAAAAATCAATTCTTTTCATCCTTCACAATGGTCCCCTTAAGGTTCGTAATCTATGTCCACCAATTCTGCGTACGATAAAACTTTGGACTTGCAGGCGAATAGGCGACACGTATTTTGTTTATATCTGCGGAATTTTTAAGGGTTGAAACGCACCCTCAAAAATTGGGGTGTTTTTCGTCGATAACGTTTTAACGGTACAAGATATGAAAAAAAATTCAAATTGCAACAATGTTTATTTTTTCGTGTACTATACATTGGAGATGAGAACGACAACGTTATCGACGAAAAACGAAAAACACCCCTATATTCAAGGATGCGTTTCACCCCTTTAAAATCGGGTTCCCCAGATATAAAAAAATACGTGTCGTCTATTTTTATCCATTTTATAAGCATGCTAAATTTCATCGGAATCGGAGCGATCGACGTCGCAACCTTTGTTGGTGAAAAATCGATGCCTCCTGGAAGGTAGATGAAGATTTCCAGTTAAAGTTCCATAATTGCAAGAAAATTGAAGACTGCAAAAGTCACGATGTTTTCCCAACTTTGTTCAAATTAAACTTTCAGACAAGTTCAGCTGTGCGAGGATAAAAAAATATTTTCAACCGTCAATATCTCCGCGTGAATACTCGCTCATTCTCAGCCTACACATTATTAATCCGATTTCTTAATCTTTACTCAACTATATTATCTTGAGTCTCGAAAAATCACGAGGCTCAAACTCTAAATAATTTTAGTCGACATTTCGCTAAACGTAAATACGAGTACACTTACGAAGGGTGCATTGCACCCCTAAATCATCAAGAGATAAGAAAAATGATGTATTTATTCAAACAAGAATTAAGTTATTTTCATCCTAAAATGTAGAACCGTCGATAAAGTAAGTAAAATATGCCGAAGATTAAATAATTCGATCGAAATTTTTTTAATATTCGGCATTCTTGTTTTCCGCGGATCGCAAGGGCGGCATATGGCGGAGCGCGCTACCCTCGACTAGCGGCGAACAACGGAAAAGTTCGGCTATGCCGCGAATTCGCGCTGCTCCCCATATATCTATCCACAGTGAATAAGGGCGATACTTTTTCTCATTTTCCATTACGAAGCGACGCAACGTCGAGTATCTCACACGAAAGAAAAAAAAACACACAGTATCATAATAACGATAGCAACAATGCCGTGCAAAATTATGCACATACTCGCATACCGTGGATAAAAATGTTCACGCGAGTAACGGGAAAAAATGCGACCCATAAATTTTCGTTATTTTGAAACGCGAAATGTACGTACTTATAGATTCTTATTCCAAAGCCAGGGAAAAAAAAAACTTTTAGCTCGAAAATTCCGTGCTCCGAATATGTGCAATAACGCAAAGAGCTACCATTACTGTCATCATTATCAGGCGGTGGGGAAAGAAAAAAAAAACAACAAAAGCGCAGCGAAAATTGGTGATCAATCACGCGTACAAGTTTGACACTTGAAATGATCGGAAAATGTGCAAGTACTGATCATTACGTACGTCTGACATTTTCTAATCGTTATTTCTCGATGGCTCTTCCATACTATCGATCTTGGTAGTGATAAATATTTTGACGATCGCGAGGACTGACAAATTGCTCGATCTTTTGTGTAATATCTCGAGTTACACAGGTACAATGGGTTAAAAAAAGTATTAGCACACCTTGCTTGAATAAAAAAAAAATCGCAGAGAAAATAAATAGGCAAATGATTTTATTCGAAAATTTATTTAAATTGTCTACAGATATTACACAAAGTGCAACTATCTCATGGCATTGCAAATGTAATAAGACATTTCGGGTAATAAAAAACGGGTACATGTGAATATCCATCCATCCATCCATCGGGCTATCCATCAATCCATGTATCCATCCATCCATGCATCTATGCATGGATGCATCTATGCATCCATGCAGCAACCCATCCATCCATCCATCCATCCATCCACCTAACCATCGATCCATCCATCTAAGCATCCATCCATCCATCCACCTAACCATCGATCCATCCATCTAAGCATCCATCCATCCATCCATCCATCCATCCATCCATCCATCCATCCATCCATCCACCCATCCATCTATCCATCCATCTATCCATCCATCCATCCATCCATCTATCCATCGATCCATCGATCCATCGATCCATCCATCCATCGATCTATCTATCCATCCATCGATCCATCGATCGATCCATCCATCCATCCATCCCTCCATCTATGCATCCACCCATCTATCCATCATCCATCTATCCATCTGTCCATCCATCTATCCATCTATCCATCCATCCATCCCTCCCTCCCTCTCCAATTACAGGCATTTAGCATGTTGCAGTTCCCCCCACTTTACTACACCGCAGTTTCAGTGGGGGTAGCGTCAGTTTCGTGTGGCATCCAGCTAACTCTGACCCCTATACCCAGCCAACCTCAACAAATATACACATCTTTTAAAGAATTTTCAATGCTAATATAAATACGATACCTACGGTTGGTATGAAAGACGTACGTTAATGGAAATCCCTAAAAAAGACGCAGAACCAAAGAAGCGAGCAAATACTTTTTTTTACCCACTCCACATTTTTATACAGCGCTTGCAACTGAACTCATCGGAATTGATTTATTTTCATGATTGTTAGCAAACATCAACGGGATATGCCTTGTTGTAACAGTCGAAAACAGCTCATCTTTGTGATTTGTTTTTTTTTTTAATCGTGATGATAAATTTCTTCAAAAAATTGGTATTTAATCCTTCCTTGACACACTCATATTTGGCCACGGCTTTCACACACTGGGTCAATTTGACCCGGATGGTATTTCATCCTGCCTGTAACGACCCGTCGGTCGGTTTTTTATTGAAAATAACCGGGGATACACTTTGAACATGTTTTTAATATGTCTGCATAATGAAAATTCGGAAAATATAAAATTGAATTGTCGTAACAAATTATTGAAAACTTTCAATTTTGGGCAAGTGAGCATTTTATTTCAAATTCGTCCGGATCAGAATGACCAGTGTGTCAAGGAAGGGCTGAAAAAGTATCACCTGAAGAACACTCTGTATTTTTTTTGTGTGAATGTATTCAATTATGATCGATTTACAGCAGATGTTCGGGAGCACCTTTCGAAAACGTATTTTGCGGTGAGCAATGCCCTTCTAAACCAAGATATATGATAAAAAAAATCAATCAGACTTCGTCTGTTCAAAATTTACTATTCTTTCAATTCCATTTTTTTATGTGCGTAGAATCTTTTTCCCTCTACGTAATGTAATTTGAACTGAAAAATGATAATAGAATACAACATCAAAATTTAATATTCAATTATCTTGCGATTCCATTTTTTTTTCACTTACGTAGAATCTTTTTCCCTCGACGTAATGTAATTTGAACTGAATATTTTGCGGTGAGCAATGCCCTTCTAAACCAAGATATATGATATAAAAAATCAATCAGACTTCGTCTGTTCAAAATTTACTATTCGTTCAATTCCATTTTTTTTACGTACGTAGAATCTTTTTATCTCTACGTAATGTAATTTGAACTGAAAAATGATAATTGAATACAACATCAAAATTTAATATTGAATTATCTTTCGATTCCATTTTTTTTCACGTACGTAGAATCTTTTTCTCTCGACGTAATGTAATTTGAACTGAAAAATGATAATTGAATAAAAAATCAAAATTTAGTATTTTATTATGTTTCAATTCGATTTTTTTTCATGTTCGTAGAATCTTCTTCACTCGACGTAATGTAATTTGAGCTGAAAAATGATAATTAAATAAATAATTAAAATTTAGTATTCAATTATCTCTCAATTCCATTTTTTTTTCACGTACGTAGAATCTTTTAGCCTCGACGTTATGTAATTTGAACTGAAAAATGATAATTAAATAAAAAATAAAAGATTTACTATTCAATTACCTTCAATTCCATTTTTTTTTCACGTACGTAGAATCTTTTTCCCCCGACGTCATGTAATTTGAACTGAAAAATGATAATTGAATACAAAATCAAAATTGAGTAGTCAATCACCTTTCAATTCCATTTTTTTTTCGTACGTAGAATCTTTTTCCCTCAACGTAATGTAATTTGAACTGAAAAATGATAATTAAATAAAGAATTCAAATTTAGTATTCAATTATCTTTCAATTCCATTTTTTTTCACGTACGTAGAATCTTTTTCCTTCGACGTTATGTAATTTGAACTGAAAAATGATAATCGAATAAAAAATAAAAGATTTACTATTCAATTACCTTCAATTCCATTCTTTTCACGTACGTAGAATCTTTTTCCCCCGACGTAATGTAATTTGAACTAAAAAATGATTTCTTCCACACGAATCAGCTTACCGAAGGTCGAGCATAATTTCTTACACAATTGCACTCGCGTATTCCGTAAATTCATTATTGGCGTATTATCAGAGATTCGACAATAATTGGAACCTCTCAGCAGTCAATAATGATTGAAATTGAGCTCGGATCTTGTCCGAGGAAAATAGAGATCGTAAATCTGGTCTCGCGGAATGTCTTTTCTAACTGGGGTCTCCGTATGTCTCCTAAAGTCCCGGAACATTATTCTCCGGGCGAAGAGAGTCGAAACGAAGCCGGAACTTTTAGCGCGCGCGGAAACGAATCCGGACAGGAATGGAGTTTGGAATTTACGTCCGTTCGTGAAACAGCCGGGTCGTGAGCAATTTTCAGGATTGATTAACCCCAACTACTCGACGAACGAATCCAGAGACGCCGGGAAAAAAGAACTTATCATCCAGTGGAAGGTTCACGGCTTGAAAAAATAAATTATAAAAAAATAGTGAAGATATTCTTGCAATGTTCGAGTATTTATGTTCGAAATGTGTGATCGGGAGAACCGTCTGCGTGTAATTAGAATTTCATTGATCGCTCATGTCAACGCGAACAGCTGGAGGTGAAGATGTTTCTGGCGGATTATTCTCCATATTCGTGATGAAATCACGAAAATCAGTGCATGGCTTTTGGCAAACCATCCCTCAAGGGGGAGATCCCTTTAGGCAGCCAAAATTAATCTGTTCGGATTTAAAAAAAATCTGTTCGGATTTACTTGAAATTTGGCATTCGTGCTTATTGACACAATTAACAAAACACGTATTTCAGCGTTTTTAGAAATTCAACCCCTAAGGGAAGAAAGAGGGTGGCAAAGTTTGTGTGTAAAATTAAAAAAAATCTGGTCGGAAGATTTACTTGAAACTTGGTATTGAAGCTCTTTAACACAATTAATTGAACACGTGTTTCAGCTTTTTTCGGAATTCAACGCCTAAACGAAATGGGGTGGCAGAGTTTGTACGGCAAATTAAAAAAAGCGGGTTAAATTTACTTCGAACTTTGTAAGACTCCTAGACACAATTAAGGCGATCCTCTAGTTTCTCGGCTGTTTTTTTACGGCTTTTTCAATAATTTTTTACGGGCAAATCATCGAAATAATCAATCTCATTGTTTTTGCATGATCTTTATTAACATTTAAATAAGCTTTACAAATTTTTTGAAGTCAAAATATATGATGGAATAAAAGTTATAGTGGCCGACAGGAAGACATCAAGTAAAAGAGGTGCTTGACGGTGACCAAGATTGCGGCTGTTCTGCTTATCTGAAATCAAAAAACCACACGGCATTTTAATCTTCATATTTAAGACTAGCGATTGAACTAGAGTGAATTCTAAATTACAAAAATTGACTTTTTTATACACTTTTGAAAATTACATTCTATTTTTTAGTCATTTTTTCTTAAGTTTTTCGCTGGTACAAAAAAAACTATCGAAGCAATCATGATAATCCTAGTTCAATCGCTGGCTTATAACATATTAAAGATGCTGTAAAAATTTGAACAAGATCGGTGCAGTAGTTTCTGAAATATCGTGGTCACCGTTTCGAAAAATGGTGTTTCGAGAAAAACGCGTTTGAAAGTATACCTGCTCCGTATACTTGCTCCGTTCCAGGGCCGTAACTTGTGAACCACTTCGAATATCGAAAAATCCTTTGGCACACATTTTCTACACATGTTGTAGATGTGATTTATGAAGAAAAAAAAATCGATTTTTTCGACCCGAGAAACTAGAGGACCGCCTTAATGAAATTTCAGCGTTTTTGGAAATTCAATCCTAAAGGGGCAAAGGGGGTAGAAAAGTTTGCATGGTAAAAGAAATATCTGTTCAAATTAACTTGAAACTTAGTATAAATTAGTATAAATGTATAAATGCTGCTTAAGGGGCTATACCAGTGTGAACGCTGAAAATTTGGGTGATTTTCGGGAATTTTTTGGAAGAAAAGTACTCAATTGAATGTTTCGGAAAATTAAGAATATATTTGACTATATTTGACCTATATTACATAATTTTTCATAGAAAAATATTGAGATCCTATTGATTCAAAAATATTCCGGCTCCAATATTGGAGCCGGAAAAAAAGTCAAGGAAAACTATTTGAAATTTCGGATTAGGGTTTTAATTATCTAAAAGTATATACATTCAAAAATATGTTTAATTTTCTTTATTAAGAAATATCGAAAATATACAATGATGATTGTATGATCCTTGGAGCGTCGTAAAAAAATCTGCGTATACGGTACCCACTGGCGTTTCTTCAAAAATCATCTGAAAAAAAAATCAAAAAGATTATTAAATTAGATACTTTAATCTAGTACTTGTCATAGCCGATTTTGAAAATATCGATTTATGACAAAATGGCGGACGTTTGAACATAAATAGTCATTTTTGGGCCAAAAATTAGTTACTATTATGCCTATAAAACAAAAACTGAGTAACGAAAAAAAAAAAAAAATCCTATGACAAGTACTAGATAATGGTGTATAGAATAACCACAAAAAACCTCAAGGCAATTGGTTCATTGGTTTTCGAGAAATTTTGGGTACCGATTTGAAAAACGTGGTTTTGAGAAAAACGCGTTTGAAAATTTGGGATTGCATAAATTATGAAATTTGTCAACTTACATGGAATCATCGATACCAGGCCCATATTGTAGGTCTTCTGCGGTCGACGGAATGTTCAGAGCTTCTAAATCCTCGACCTCGACCATCTAGGTGTATATCTCTCCTTAAAGTTTCACTCCCTCAGCTCCCTCTCAGAGTTCATTTTGAGCCAAAAGCTGTTTTTTTTCGTTACGAAGGGATCTTCCCCCTTAAAATAGTTGTACACTCCGGTTAAAAAATAACAGCCTTCTCTTCAAGTCCGGGAGGAACAACGAGAGTAGAGAATAAAAAGAAGGTAAAAATCCGAATAATTATAAGCACTCGTAGGTTTTGGGAATCAAAAAGGGTCTCGGTGAAGGGTCTTGGGTCCTTTGGGATTGTCGCGAACTCATGTTCTCGCAAAGTATCGACTTCCTCGCCTTTTTGCTCACCTCTCGATAACCCTCTCATATATATATTTCCCGTATCGTAAAGAGCTCAAGTGTGAAAAAGATCCCTCGAGGCTCTGAACTTTTGCCCAAATTTTTCTCGTAGTTGAATATTTCATTAACCCGCGTTCGCCTTTTTAACTTATTTACGTGTTTGCTCTTCTTGCCTTATCCAGAAGGCGTATATTCCATTTTTATCGTATCACGTGCGGGAAGAGTGAAAAAAATGTGCGTGTCATAAGTTTTCGTTGCCACGAGCTTCTGATGAAAAAGAAAGATAGTAAAGAAAACACGTGTTTTTCAGAAGAAAAATCAATCCTTGCTCTCTATCGTTATTCCAGCTCTCGTTTCTCATATTATTCGATAAATCGATAGTATCGATATTTATAAATGATTTTGAAATCAAATTGTTCTCGTCGTCCTGTAAATTTTGGTAACGAGATCTAATTACTTTGGCAATTGTTTTTAGTACAGTCGTGCTATTGGATATTGGAATCGGAAAAAAGTAGGCTAGTTTTTTGACAGGCAATTTTGTAGGTGCCGCGGGTGCTAAATCCAAGTTTGCCTAAAAATCGGGGTGTAGAGTTTTTTTAGGGGATGAAGGGCGATGGGGGTGTATCAATGCCCAACTACAACCCCCACGAGGTTGGCGCGGGGAGACAAAATGTTGAGAAAAATCCAGGCTTTATTTTTGTCCAACGCGCCAAAGTCGTGGAAGTTCATTTTGGGGGTGAAAAAGTGGGGTGAAATTTTAAAAAATCAGAAAAAAATCAGAAAAAAATCGATAACTCTTTACGAAAAAATTATACAATTTTTGTTCAAATGGGAACGTTGTAGTCCTCGAAAAGACGCATCGATCGGGTATTTAATCATCCCTTTTCAATAATATCTTCACCGCCAAAAAAATTGTTCAAGTATAAAAAAAATTGTTTATTGAATAACTCAAAAACAATTGATTTTTCGGGGATGGTTAAAATGTACGAAAAGTAAAGAACAACTTTCTCTAAATTTTCGTTTCTATCGAAAATTGATTTTTGAATTTAAACTTTGCCGTTTCCAACTCCTCTCGGGGGTTGAAAATTCAATTAAATTCCGAGAAAACTATTGATGGAAAACGAAGAGATACGAGTTTCCCGCTGTGGACAAAATCGTAGCTGAGTGTTCAAGCTACAAATTGTTCCACGGCGGTGAATTCGTGCGGTCAATAGTTTTCCCAGAATTTCATTTCGAATTATCAACCCCCGAGAGGGGTAGGAAAATCAAAATTCAAGCCCATAGAAACGAAAATCTAGAGAAAATTATTCTCTACATTTCGTACATTTGAACCGGACCCGAAACAGCGACTGTTTTGGAGTTATTCAACAAACAATTTTTTTTTGGTATTTCAACATTTTTTGGGGGGTGAAGATCGGAGAGTGATGATCGATCATGACTGGATCGACGCGTCTTTTTAAGGGCTACAACGTTCCCGTTTGAACAAAAAGTGTACGAATTTTTCCTACAGAATAATTGAATTTAAACTGATTTTTTTAAATTTCACCCCACTTTATCACCTCCAAAATGAACTTCCACGACTTCGGCGCTGTGGACAAAACTAAAGCCCGGATTTTTCTGAACATTTTGTCTCACGACGCCGACCTCGTAGGGGTTGTAGTTTGGCATCAAACCACCCCCATGCCCCTTCATCCCCTAAAAAAATCTGCACCCCGATTTTTAGGCAAACTTCGATTTAGCACCCACGGCACCTACAGAATCATCTGTCAAAAAACTGACCTTAATTTTTTCCGATTACGGAGTTTTTCAGGGACAGCACGACTGTACTATTTGTTATACTTTACGTAATAGCATCATATCCCTCGTAAGCTTGCAATCAATTTTAACGAATTCTGGAAAGATTTGTCCGGATAGAAGCTTTCAAGAGGATCAGATTATAGGAAGCTATTTTGCCGATGTCCAATTAAGGGAGGCCACCACTGTGACGGGCCGAGAAAGATCGTTTTTTCCTATTTCTTTTTGTCTAATAGATTATTCATTCAATATTTGGAAAAAGGTATATTATTGAGTACACATTGAACTTATTTCGTGTAAATTTTTATTAAATTTTTTTTAATTATCAACGCTGTTGAGGTATTATAAAGCCTCCGTATCAAACATGTTGTCGAACGGCCGGATCGATAACCGGACTATGCTTGGTCTGAAAAGTAAAAATAAAAAAGTTTTATAACCTATATACATGTAGTTATCGTTGGACGTAGTCGTTTTTGCGAGATAAAATTTCATGCAATGGCGTGTGTTCGAAAAAAGGGTAAGTTGGGCGAAATTTTTACTTGCATTTTGGGCTTAAAAAATACTAAATTCCAAACAAAAAAAACGGCTACGTACAACGATAGCTACTGCAATTGCAGAAATGTTGATTTAAAAAATGGAAAATCGGGAAATTGTAGCGAGTGGTATGATGCCCACCAGGTCGAAAAAAACGCGATTGAAAGTTCTTGTACACGTAAATCGTTCCTCTGCGTGCTCTCACTAAATCGTCTGTAACTTGGTTAATTATCAATATTTTAACTCGAACATTTTTTTCACATATTGTTGAATATGTATGCTTACAAGGAACATCCCTCAGGTGACACCCTTCAATTTTGTTGAAATTTGGAAATGTTATAAAGCACTGAAAAGTAAGCGATACGTATTTTTTTTTATCGGCGGAAAAACGGGTTTAAGGGGTGAAACTACCCCTCGAATAAGGGCATCTCTAGGGGTAATATAGAAATTTCACACACAATGAGTCCACCGATTTTGATGAAACAAAAATGAAAATTCTCCTAATCCAAAGCAATAAAAAATTCACTATAGTGACAGTGCAAAAAAAAATTAAGGGGTGAACCACCCCTATATTAAGGGTTGGTTTCACCCCTTAAAACTGTTTTTCCGCCGATGAAAAATACTTATTGCTTACTTTTCGGTGCTTTATAACATATCCAAATTTCAACAAAATCGAAGGGTGTCACCTGAGGGATGTTCCTTGTTAGATAAAATGCAAAAACATCGTTTTTTTACTCGTCACAGTGGTGGCAACACATTTTTTTACATCGCTCGTCGTATCAAAATGCATACAAAACCATTTGAATTTTTCAATTTTATCGTTCATATTTTTCTACCACCGGAACCTGCAATATTCAAGCACATAATTACTACGTAAACTCTTTGAGGGCTTCTTCTATATCAATATGGTGAAATTACGCAAACTGCAGATTGATGGCTGCAGATTGCATAAAACGCTTCTCGTAGGAACCATAAATTGCTACCTGGCATGGCTAATCATTTCGACGAAGACCTTGATGCGTACTCGTTCAGGAGCCGTGTGAAACCCATCAAAGTGGCTTGGGTACTTGATTTAGTAGGTTCTTCCTCCAACGACTCGCCGACTAGTGAATGCCATAAAACCAAGTGATTGAATCCGCCGTTAACTCGCAATATCCTTCTTTACGCAAGCGTTACGCCCCCCGGTGTTCGCTCGAGAAATATTTTCGTCCGGAAAAAAAGAAAGATATGGTAGACGATTATTAAAAAATTCATAAAAAAAAGAGTTTATTTTTATTATATTATATTACGGTTGCTTGATCATAATCAAACGAAGCTGAAAATATTAAAAAATAATTTTGAGTGACGAATTTTTTTCCATAATCAACCGAAGCTAAAAATATTAAAAAATAATTTTGAGTGACGGATTTTTTTCCACAATCAACCAAAGCTAAAAATATTTAAAAATAATTTTGAGTGACGGATTTTTTTTCCAGACTTACCGTAAACGAGGTTAAATGGACATTAAGGGTAACTTTGACAGTTTTCGGGGCTACTTTGACAGAGCGCCAAAATAGGGTTTAGGGGGCACCACTAGTCTGACGGCCCAAAAAATGGGTTATTTTCGGGAATTTATTGAACGAAAAGTATTGCTCAGAATTTTTTGAAATTTCGAAAATATATTTGTGTATGAATTATGTATATACAGTAATTTTTTTGTATGAAAATATTCAATTTTCAGCGACTTATGCGCCGTCTCCCGAGTCTCAAAAAAAAGTTCTCTCACTACTGCGGCGATTGCGGCCTTCAGAGTGCCCGAAATAAAAAAATTAAACAATCCGTTAAACGAGAAGCTATTGCCTGTGGAATGATGCAGAATTGTGAAAAAAAATTTATATTCAACAAAATGGCGGAGTTTTAAAAAAATATCTAAATTAGGCTTCAAAATCTGATGGCTTTTTCCATGGTAAATTGACATTTTGCATTCAATAAAAAATCTGGAAGGTCATTGTATGAAGAAACAAATACTAAATACGCTAAAACAAGATCCAAGTCGATCGGATGATTTTTATTCGAGATAGAACTGCAGCAAATTTAAAAAATTCTCGTTTTGAGAAAAACGCGTTGAAATATAAAAATATTTATTTCATCGTTATAAATCGATAAAAGTATAAGGTATAGTATATTAGTAAGGTATACTCGAAGGTATAGACTATCGAAAAATGCAACAAAAAAATCGATTTTTTGAAAGTGTCCCCTTAAATGAATGCGCAGCGAGCTTTTTCTCTAATGTTGCTCAAATTTTTTGTTCGAGTTTATTATAATATTGCTAAAGTTGATTGTAATGTTGTTCAAGTTTATTTCGATCTCAATGGTAATTATGAGACTGATTAAGGCGTTACCCCCACTTGTAGCGCAAAAAAAGGCCTTTTTCATGAATTTTTTTAAAGAAAACTACAAAACTTTTTTAATCGATCAATATACCATCTTAAAGAACACATCTTGAAGAACTTTCAGTAATTTTTTTATTGAAAAATATTACATTGTTTAGTGGCAAATGGCCGTCAATGAAATAATGTTTTTATATACACGGTTTGCGGTGACCAACATTGCGGCGAAGTGGATCATCTGAACAAAAAATGCGGATGGATTTAGTCAAATATAAGTATAAACTAGTCTTTAATCGAAGGATTTTGAAAAATATTCATTTTTCACACAATAGCGGACAGTCAAAGTTAATGGTTCGATTTTAACGAAAAAAACAGCCGTTTTTTGGCTATAAAACGGCCATTTTTTTTCGAAAAAAAAAATCGCACGGTTAAAGACTACATTTTTATGTATTAAATAAGCCTGCAAAATTTCGAGAAGATCGGTTCATTAGTGTTCGAGTAAGCTTGGTCACCGACTTCAGAAATGCCATTTTGAGAAAAACGCGTTCAAAGTTTCTCTTTCAACGCTCTTTCAACGCTCATATCACAGTCAATTTTGTTCGGATCGACTTGAAATTTTCAGGACATATTCTCAGATACTTATACTTCAAAAAAATGCAATAAAAAAAATCGATTTTTTCAAAATCGCAAGTGTGGGTAACCCCTTAAGTGCCTATATTAGTACCCTAGGTACTTGATATTATTATGTAAAATGTTTCTTAATAAAGATGACAATTTGATTGTAACAATTCGTTGTTTTTTCTAATGCCATGCATAATGGATAAGATACTAATTTTTTTTTCAAACGATGTCAAAGTACCTGTTAATCTTTGACATAAGTCACATTTAAATGCCTCGCCAAAGAATCCCCACACCCGATGTTACGTTGACACCTAAAAAAAATACAATATTGTGGGGTGGTGGGGCTTTACTTTCTTATCCATTTAATAGTCAAAGGACACTTTGTTCTATTAGAGCAAAAAAGTTGCAATTTAGAATGCTAAAAAAAGTCGCCTACAAAAAACTTGAAAAACCTGCACAACCCAATTTCACGGTATAACGCAGATGGCAGGAAAAACAATAATGTAAACTGCGCTATTGCATACATTAGCAAGAAAAAAACGACCACTTCACAATCTGTAAAATACATTTCTAGCGAAATGTGAAATGATTTGCTTTTTGGAATATTGAGCCAATCGCGAGTACTGCAATAGCAAATATAGTCACGTACCATCACTTCCGAGCATTCTACGCTTTTCTCTTCTTCCTTCACTTCTTTATGCGAGTGCGTTTGCTGAATTACTCTCTGAATTCTGTGGGGTATACATAGAAATTCTATTTTTCCCCTAACATAAATACATAAATGGATAAAAGGAATTTTTGTTGTTTTTCGGGAGATAAAAGTGTGCACGAGCGTTTTTACGATCCACTCGTACTATCCGTCGCATTTTTCTTTTTTACTTCATAAAGCCTAGAATACTGTACGAAACCTTCGTATAGTATTTTCGATCGGTCAACATTATAATTCCGTTTTTAATTGCTGTAATTTGTACTCCGAAAAAATACAAACATTATCGAAGAAATTCGTATACCTAATTACGGTGTGATATTTATGTTTTTATACTTTAATAATGAATTGACTTCATTTATGCCAAATTGTCATTTTCTATCGGTCAAAATGATTAAGGGTAGAATTTTCAAAATTCTACCCTTAATAAACCAAAAAAAAGGCCACGGTAGAATTTTCAAAAATCGATTTTTTTTCGCTAAAACGGTGCTTCATCATCATAAGAAAAAGTTACTATTCGATTTATAGCAAGACATTTTTTTTCGCCGACTTTGAGCGTACAACGTAAGCCCACCTCTGGCATGGTCATAGAGTACCTAAAACTTTAAACGCGTTTTTCTCGAAACAGCTTTTTTCCAATGGCGTGACAAATAACTTCAACAATTTTCACTCGATTTACTTCAAATTTAAAAGTTATGTTCCTAATTGCATTTCGCAGAGAAGTACGTACGAAATTTCGGACTAATCGAAAACTTTTTATTTTATGAGCGGTTTTATACGAAATGTTTCACTGAAAATTCATTCAAATACCTACAACTCAATTAAAATACCTACAACTTCTGAATAAAATAATATTTTTTAAATTCCGTACATACTTCTCTAGATATTCTAATGTAGATTGACGAGAATTTTTGTTTTTCCTTCCAGGTTAAAAATTGTGGATGCTAAATGTCACGCCGCGGAGCGCCTAAAAAAAGATAACAAAAGAAAATATTAGTAGTCGGCCATTTTCTACATAAAAAATATATTTCAACAGCTTGATATTAATACTAAATAGATGTGTAATTAATGTTATGAGAGACTCACTTTTTTATACGAAAAAAAAATTGTTAAATTCGCACATTACTTTATACCCGTTACTGTGGCCTAACCCCTTAAACAATAATTATTTAAATTACTCAAACTATTAATTATGTTTCTGAGTTCGTCTAAATTTAAACTTATACTGAAACCGTTATTTAAAAAATAAATTTACATTCTCTGATAATGGTTCCATGTTCCTACAATGATTGACATGACAATTCTCACATGAGATGAACAGCGTCATCTTACGAAAGGCTGGGACCAACACGACTTCGCGAAAAAAATATACCTTTTTGCCCATAAATTACCGCCCCCACCCATCAATTACAGATCCTCCATTTTCTCGACACTGATTCCGTTTCAAATACTGACGTTTTTTTTTTCCTTTCGATCACTTTCTTGTTTCCCGTCCGATTTATTTTTCCCCCGCGCTCGCGATTCGATCACGAGATAGAGATTCGGTTAAAAATCGTTTGGACGTTCTCATTTCGAAGAGAAGTAGACGGGAGCAGAAAAATCGGAGGACGAGAAAAGATAAAACGAAAAGGCGAGGATTTCGAAGTTGTGCGTAGGTCGGAAAGAGTTCTCCCGTTGGAATGAAGCTATGCGTCACTCGTCCAGTGAATCGAAGGTCTTCAGGCGATGCTCGAGGGATATCGAATTCTGGAAATATCTTTTCAGGATTAATGTACCAACATTGAATTGTCCGAAAATTCGAAATAAGCGGTTATCGGAGGAAGCAGCTTTAAGTGCTTCAGAACAAAAATGTTAAAATCTAGCAAATCCACAGTTTCCGAAGTTTTGCGGTTACACTCTATACTTTTGTTGAACTCGCCATGGTAGGATTGAACACGTGAGGAACGAGAGTAGAAAATGGGTAAAAGGAAATTGGTGGGCTCATATGAAACCTGCTCGTCTCATATGAAAAGTTTCGAGTCAAGAGTCAAAAGTCTCGCACTACTCGAGGGCTTTTAAACTTTCAATGCTTCAAAAGTTTTATTGCTTATCTAACTCCGAGGAAACACCATATTTTTAGTTCTCCACTTCCTTCTTGGAGTGCTCATTATACGTGTCAGAAAAAAGGCTTAAGGGGTCATGTCTAATTATAACTTTGACAAAACGTCACTTGTGTCATTAAAAAAAAAGTATATGTATATATGTATGTATGTATGTATATATATATATATATATATATATATATATATATATATATATATATATATATATATATATATATATATATATATATATATATATACATATATATAAATATTATACACTCAAAAAAATGGTTTTTTTATATTAACAATGTACACACATTTTTCCAATGAAAAATATCCAGTAGTTTTTTTACGGCACGTCTATAAAGTCGTTGGTTCGAGTTGGCCAGAATTGTGGCTAGCAGATTCCTCTACAAAAAACAACGAATAAAATTCCTTCAGCACATTTAATTCCCTGGTGGCTGAGCGTTTGATTTTTCAAAATTTAAATTTTGGCCAGAATTGTGTTGGCCAGAAGGCAAATGTCGTTTTTTGATGAAAAATGACTCGTTTTTCCTCAATGTAGAAAATTATGGGAAAAATAAATCAAGCAACAAGCCAACGAAATTAGAACAGAATCAGTTGAACACTTTTTGGAAATTGCGGTTAGCGGCTGTAAAAAATAATTCTCCAAGAAAAACGTGATTGAAGTTTTGAGAGGAGTTTGCACTTAGATACAATAATTGGTACCGGACAAAGTCTTAAGGGGTCATAACTAATTATAAGTTTGACAAAAGGTCACTTGTCCTTATATATATATATATATATATATATTATAGACTTAAAAAAATGGTTATTTTATATTAAAGGGTCATCTCACTTTACACGCTAAAAAGGGCTATTTTCATGAATTTTTTTGATCGGTTTATAATAAAGATGTTGATATAAAGATTGTTACACTTAATAAATACATTTTCGAAATACATAACACATTTTTATTTATTTATTTAAGTCACTTTTTATAGCCCAAAATGGTAGTTACAAAAATGTCCTTAAAAAATTGTAGGTCTGCGCTGTTGATGAAATCTCGGAGACGGATCATCCGAAACAAACGAAATCGAACGGTTTTAGATTCAGTATGTTAATGGCTATAGCGCATATCATACGATTTGTCATATATGCAAAGGAACAAAATGGCGGACATTTTTCGAAAAAAGTGTTTTTTTTCACCGTTTTGGGAAAAAAAATAGTAAATATAAAAATTAAAAAAATTCTTGTTATGCGCTATAGCTATAGTTGTAAAGAATATGTGGTTAAAATTTCATAAGGATCGGTTCAGTAGTTTCGAAGATTTTACCAACAAGATATCGAAAAACGGGTTTTAAGATTGTTTGGGTTACATAAATACACGAAATAAAAAAAAATGTATTTCGAACGTGTCTTTATTAAGTGTAACAACTTTTATATCAATATCTATAATATAAACCTGTTTTGAAAATTCATAAAAATAGCCTTTTTTAGCAGCTAAAGTGAGAAGACCCCTTAACAATGTACACAAATTTCTATAATGAAAAATATCCAGTAGTTTTCCTACATCACGTCTATAAAGTCATAGTTTCGATTTGGCGGAATCCCTCTATAAAAAACAACGAAGAAAATTCCTTCAGCACGTTAAATTCTCCAGTCGTTAAGAATTTGATTTTTCGAAATTCAAATTTTTGTCAAAATGGAGCAGGCCAGAAGTCAAATGTCATTTTTCGATGAAAAATGACTCTTTTTTCCTCAATGAAGAAAACGATGGTTAAAATTAGTCAACAAGCCAACAAAATTGGAACAAATTCAGTTGACCACATTTTCGAAATTGCGGTTAGCGGCTTAAAAAAATAATTCTTAAAAAAACGTGATTGACGTTTCGAGAGGAGTTTGTACTTAGATAAAGAAGTTTGTTTTCCACCCACACTGAATCATCTCTTCGATGCCCACAAAGGATGGCGTTGTTGAGAATGCACCAAGCATTCTCCAAAACACTAATTTGGTGCTGTCGACCAAGCATTCCGGTCTTGTGGGAATTTCGTTGCCCGGGGCGATTGGCTGACGCGATGCAAACGGAATCTCCCCTAGTAGCGTTTTCGGGGGCATTTGGCCCACGGCGTACCCCCATGGCCTCGCACATTCGTGATTCTGCCCCGCAACGTTCATTAAAGGTGCAAGCGCAAAAATGTGCAGGAAGCTGCATCGTGTTCAATCCACGGGGAATCACTTTTGGAGATATTGCCCAAATCGCTTGAATACAGTTCTCTTTGTTGTTTTGCTCGAATCTGCCAGGCCACCTTTCTAATAATTATATACTTTGAGAGAGCTCGTCGTGAACAGTTCCTATGGTAGCCGGGACACTGAGGTAGAGCACTGTAAGCGGGTTGATAATGTGGCAAGCTCATCATTAGCGGAGGCTCGCTTCCAGGAACTCCGAGACACTGTTCTGGTTATGCACGGAAGGTGCACTTCAAAGCTAATGTCGTCAATTTTAATCGAATTAATTAAAAATGTTGACAGTATATTTTCGCAATGTACCATGTGGAAATCGATTTTTTTCTAAGGCTACAGCTGGCCATGACTCCTCAAATAATGATCTCTTTAAGGCCTTGGGCCACAGTGACGGGTATAAAATCATGTGCGAATTTAACAAGAAAAAATTTCGTATGAAAAAGTGATTCACTCATAAAATTAATTACACATCTATTTAGTGTGAATATCAAGTTGTTAGAATTTTTTTTTTTCGATTTACAAAATAGCCGACTACTCGAAACTTCTCGAAACAGCTTTTTCCCAATTGGCGTGACGATTAACGCGGTCCTCTAGTTTTTCGGCTGTTTTTTTACGGCTTTTTCGATAATTTTTTACGGGCAAAGCATCGAAATAATCAATCTCGTTGTTTTTGCATAATATTTATTAACATTTAAATAAGCTTTACAAATTTTTTGAAGTCAAAATATATAATAGAATAAACGTTATAGTGGCCGACAGGAAGACATCAAGTAAAAGAGGTGCTTGACGGTGATCAAGATTGCGGCTGTTCTGCTTATCTGAAATAAAAAAACCACACGGCATTTTAATCTTCATATTTAAGACTAGCGATTGAACTAGAGTGAACTCTAAATTACAAAAATTGACTTTTTTATACACTTTTGAAAATTACATTCTATTTTTTACTCATTTTTTCTCACGTTTTTCGCTCGTACAAAAAAAACTATCGAAGCAATCATGATAATCCTAGTTCAATCGCTGGTTTATAACATATTAAAGATGCTGTATAAATTTGAACAAGATCGGGGGGATATTACGATATCTGTGGCCCCAAGTTTTGGCCATGCAGTCTTTATATTTGGCCCAAAATAAGACTTTTTTCAAGAATACAAAAAATCAAAATTCGGCTTTTAAGGGGGTGAAACAGAGGTTTTAAATTTTTAATGAGGCGGAGTATTTGGGGATATTACGGTATCTGTGGCCCCTAATTCTGACCACGCAGCCATCATATGTGACCCAAAATAAGACTTTTTTGAGGAATGGTAAAAATCGAAATTCGGTCCTTAAGGGGTTGATACAGGGGGTTTAAAGTTTGTATGGGACATCATATTTTTTTTGACAGATTTGCTTAAAACTTGGTGTAAATACTCTACAATACAAATAATTGAACACGTATTTCTGCATTTCCTAAAAGTGGACCCTTAAGAGAGCTAAACGGGAGGGTAAAAGTTTGTATGAGACAACATATTTTTTTGTCAGATTTACTTGAAACTTGGCATAAATACACTAAAATACAAACAATTAAACACGTATTTCAACAATTTATGAAGTTTAACCTTTAAGGGGGTTAAACGGGAGTGTTAACGTTGATAAGAGAAAACATATTTTTTTACCAGATTTACTTGAAACTTACTAAATTGATTTGATATAGAACACTAGATGTTTTCCTCTGTGTTTGGTGCGTGTAGACAGTCAAGTAGTACTTTTTTAGCCCCTTAACTGTGTTTGTTTCAGTTGGCATAAATATACCAAACAAATACATGTGTAATTGTTTGTATTGGAGTGTATTTATACCGAGTTTTGAGCAAATCTGACCAAAAAATATGTTGTCTCATATAAACTTTGAAACCTCCGTTTCACCCCCTTAAGGGTCGAATTTCGATTTTTACCACTCTTGAAAAAAGTCTTATTTTGGGTCAAATATGAAGACTGCGTGGTCAGAATTAGGGGCCACAGATATCGTAGTACGGCCAAGATCGGTGCAGTAGTTTCTGAAATATCGTGGTCGCCGTTTCGAAAAATGGTGTTTCGAGAAAAACGCGTTTGAAAGTTCGCGCTCCCGGCGCGCGCTCCGTATACCTGATCCGTTCCAGGGCCGTAACTTGTGAACCACTTCGAATATCGAAAAATCCTTTGGCACACATTTTCTACACATGTTGTAGATGTGATTTATGAAGAAAAAAAATCGATTTTTTCGACCCGAGAAACTAGAGGACCGCCTTAAATTCAACAATTTTCACTCTATTTACTTCAAATTTAAAAGTTATGGTCCTAATTGCATTTCTCAGAGAAGTACGTACGGAATTTCTGATTAATCGAAAACTTTGCATTTTATGAGCAGTTATAACGAAATTTTTTACTGAAAATTCATTTCTTAAGTTCTAATACCTACAACTTTTGAATAAAACAATATTTTTTTAATTCCGTACGTTCTTCTCGAGGTATTCTAATGTAGATTGACGAGAATTTTCGTTTTGTGTTCTAGGTAGAAAATTGTGGATGCTAAATGTCACGCCGCGGAGCGCCAAAAAAAAGATAATAGAAAATATTAGTAGTCGGCCATTTTGTACATTGAAAAAAATATATATATATATTTTATAGCAGCTTGATATTCATACTAAATAGATGTGTAATTGTTTTTATGAGTGAATCACTATTACATACGAAAAAAAATTGTTAAATTCTCACATGATTTTATACCCGTTACTGTGGCCTAAGGCCTTAAACTGAGATTGAAGAAATGGATATCTAAAAAAACGCGTTTTATTGAGTTGGAAATACGCTCCTGATATTTGGAATATTCTCTACATCGTAATTCAACCTGCACAGGTGCGCCGAATTTTACATTGAGAACGGCACCACTTGGTGTAGTGAAATTTGCATTCATATTTACAACGATACTAAGGGGTCTTCTCACTTTAGACGCTAAAAAAGGCTATTTTCATTAATTTTTTAAATAGGTTTAAATTATAGATATTGATATAAAAGTTGTTACACCTAATAAATACACTTTCGAAATACATTTAAACATTTTTGAAATGTATTTATGGAACCCAAACAAACTTTAAACGCGTTTTTCTCGAAACAACGTTTTTCGACGGCTTGTTGATAAAATCTTCAAAATTACTGAACTGATCCTTATGAAATTTAAACCAAATATTTTTTACAACAATAGCTATAGCGAATATGAAGGATTTGAAATTTGTTTGATATCCACAATTTTTTTTTGCCAAAAACGGTGAAAAAAACACGTTTTTTTTTTGTTTTTTTCGAAAAATGTCCGCCATTTTGTTATTTTTTGCATATATCAAAAATCGTATGATATGCGCCACAGCCATAAACATACTAAATCTAAAACCGTTTGTTTTTTCGTTTCGGATGATCCATCTCCGAGATTTCATCAACAGCGCAGACCTACAATTTTTTTAGGACGTATTTTAACAACCATTTTTGTTTATAAATAGTGACGTAAATAAATATAAATTTTTTTTTAATGTATTTCGAAAGTGTATTTATTAAGTGTGACAACTTTTATATTAATATCTTATAATATAAACCTATTAAAAAAATCATAAAAATAGCTTTTTTTAGCGCCTAAAGTGAGAAGACCCCTTAAATGAATAAAAAACTCATAGATCTATTATTTATTCACCAGCTGAAAGTCGATGCGTGTAAAACTGAAACTCCGTTTTGCTCGACATTTTTTTGCATGGGAACACCACTGGGACGGGCCCAAAAAGGGTAGTTTTCTCCGATTTTTTTTGAACTACTAGATTATTCATTTGGGATTTATAAAGAAGGTATGTTATTGAGTGTGCATTGAACTTATTTCGTGTACATTTTTATTCGAAAAAATTAAAAATTAACATCGTTATTGGGGTATAATGAATCCTCTGTATAAACACAGAGGCTCCATTATAACAGGTTGGTTTGAAACAGATCGCAAACAGGTTGGTTTGAAAAATGAAAATAAAAAAGTTTTATAATCGATATAAATGTAGTTTTCGTTGTGCGTAGCTGTTTTACGAAAAAAAAATCACCGTATGACGAATGTTCAAAAAATGTAATTTTGGCGAATTTTTTTTCGGGCGCTTAAAAAATACTAAAAAAACGTCTACTGCAATTACGGAATTATGGAAATTTTGGTTTTTTATCATTGAAGATGGGACAGTTATAGCTACAGCTATGATGAAATGTAGTTTTCGTTGTGCGTAGCTGTTTTACGAAAAAAAAATCACCGTATGACGAATGTTCAAAAAATGTAATTTTGCGCGATTTTTTTTTTCGGGCGCTTAAAAAATGCTAAAAAAACGTCTACTGCAATTACGGAATTATGGAACTTTTGGTTTTTTATCATTGAAGATAGGACAGTTATAGCTACAGCTATGATCCCAGTCAGGTCGAGAAAAACGCGATTGAAAGTTTGAGTTTGCATAAATTGTTGCCCCACCTGTTATCGTTAAATCGTCTGTAACTTGGTAGATTCTCAATATTAGAACTTGACATTTTTTCCACACATTCTTGATAACGTATACTTCGAGAAAATGCAAAAAATCGATTTTTTGACCCATCACAGCGGTGTTAAATTATTCGAACTGTCATTTTTATAACTTTTTATCAGCAGCTGATAATACAACATCGAAAGCTCCTACTTTCTGTGAGCTTAGAGCCAGCCAAAGTTCAATCAAGACTCCGGCAATGGAACAAAGCAGAGTCATCGAGAAGAAGGTCATTTTTGGGTTGGAATAACTTTTAAACCGTTGAAGTTGTCTCGATGAAATTTTACATATGTATTTATTGTTCCTTTGAGAATGTATCTACATTGAAAAAAAAAATTATTTTAAATATTTTCATGTAGTTTTTTATTTTTTAAATACATAATCTAAAATACATAACATAATTACACTAAAATACATACATAAAAATTAAACTAAAAATTAAACTAAAATACATACATAAAGAAAATTATTTTAAATATTTTCATGTAGTTTTTTATTTTTTAAATACATAATCTAAAATACATAACATAATTAAACTAAAATCCAAAATTAACTAAAATACATTTTTTAAATACATAATCTAAAATAAAAAATAGTCCCTCAATATCAGATATATAAGAAAAGTGGAGTTCCTGTCATTTCTCATGAAACATAATATAACTCAAAATATTCAAATGTAATGTGTAAAATAATTATTAGCATCTTGTTGCACATGAAATCTAGATAATAAAATCGTAAAATTTGATGGCCTTAGCAATTGTTTACTTTTTTTTCAATTTCGGCGAATATTGTCAACGGTCCACGATAAAAAGTAGAGAAGGAGGTCAAAAATATTCGGAACGATTGCAATTTGAATTAATTTTCGTTTGCTCTCGATAATTGAAAGTTCAAGGAAGAGCGAATCTCTTGGCCTTCTGCTAGGGATTCTCCTCCGATGGTTTGCATTCGTGGAAAATGTACACGAGGTCTAGTCTTTCTTAGACAGCTTTGAATGAAACGAGGAATAAAATCAGCGTCGCGCATTTTCTGCTTTGCTTCTTCTCACCTCCCGCGGCCTCGCAGGAGGTCAGAAGAAATTCCAGAATCGTCAGGAGGAAGTAAAACGACGAAATGCCGTCGCGCGAATATAATGGTAGCTATTTTCCGTCTGAATGAATAGAGAACATTTGAGAGCAGGAAGAAGGAAGTCGGGCGACTTTGAGCAAAGAAAGACAAGTCCTGAATTATACATTTTCCTTTTTTATCATTATTTCTATCACGAGCTCATTAATCGCACATTTGCTGACATTTGTCGTCATGCTTTTGGGATAATGGCGGACGACTCATTTTCTCTGACTCATTGTACCCTAAAGAGCTTTCTAGTCAGGCCCTTTCATCTTGTCCGATTATGGACATTCCTACTCCTACTTTGAACATTTACATCGTCAGTTCAAGTAATACGAGTAATTCAATTATGTGATTTCATAATTGAATTTATACATCAATTCCGCCAACTATTTCGTCAATGTTGAGATACACATTTTTCTGTTACGGAAATACGAGTAAAGAGAAAATTATTATTTTTTTTCAGTGAGTTGGACATTTATTGATAACGTACGAAAGCAGTGTTGGGCGTTAATTAATCAAATTTTCGATCAGTTTATTAGCTAACTAAAAAGTAATTGCATTAAATTTAATTGCAATTAACATTTATTGCACTATCAATTGCATGTTGCAATTAATTTATTTCGATTAATATTAATTTGCATATTAGATTATAAAATAATTGCAATTAACTTGTTTAATTGTTCTAAGAAACAATGAAAATTAACAATTAACCTATTTAACTTTACAGATATCAGATAAAAAATAAATAGATATCATTCTTGATTATTATATATATTATTGATAATTAATATCAGTCTTTTATTTGCTACTCATATACGTATTTCAATCACTTACACATTTGCTTTGATGCCACTCCGCGCCCTTTAAAATAATCAGTGCGCAATTAACAATTGGTTAATTGTTCATTGCGACTACAGCAATTAACAATTCATTTATTGTTAATTGTTATAGTCGTGATTAACAATTAATTAATTGTCAATCTTTAGTTAGTGACCAGAATGGCAATTTAAAATCTACCTTATTAAAATTGGTCGCTACGTTTACTTTGAGCATTAATATCGTTAGTTCAGGTAACAGGAGTAATTCAATTATATGTTATTATAATTGAATTTATACATCCATTCGGTAAACTATTTCGTCAATGTTGCGATACAAACCAATGCGAATATAGAAAAAATCATTCCTTTTTTTTAACGAGTGTCTGAAAAAATGGAAATTTATCGATGACGTACGGAAATACGTTGGCGACCGAAATGGCAATTTAAAATCTACATTAATAAAATTGGTCGCTAAAACAATTTTACAATGAAGAAGAATATTATTTTTGTTGCTCCGTTCACTCAATTACCGATAAACGTTTTTTTGCATGACTATTTTCAGCAACGGGTCCGGTCGCAGGGCCGCTCGTTGAATTTTTCCTCTCAAATAAAAATGTGATTAAAAAAAGTGGTCAACCATGGTGAAAATTTGTCGACGCTGTTGTCACGCTCGCGGCTGTTCGCGTCCTCTGCATAAAGGATCGGGAACATTAACGCGCGCCGTGTTTACGCACTTCACGTTTTGTTTCCTAAATACAGGTGAATCGCAAATTTTTTGTTATCCTCGAGGTTGGTCCTCATGGTCCTGGACGAACAATGGTCCGAAAATTAAAAAATGTCACGCCCACGTGTCATGTCATAATTTTATCATTAAGATCCTCCGCGAGATTTTTACTTTATTTATTGTCCCCGCTGTGGCTCTCCCATTAAAAAAAATTACATCACAGATATCACGTTATCTTTGCATTCTATCAATATCCGAAAAATCTCACTTTTTTGTTAAAAAAAAATGGGGTTCGAAATATGAAAAATGTCGAAACAATTGAGGGCTGACACCAACGTGACGGGCCGAAAGAAGGTCGTTTTTTCCACAATTTTTTTACCTACTAGATGATTTATTCCGGATTTGGAAAAAAAAGTATGTTGTTAAGCACACATTGAACTTATTTCGTGTAAATTTGTATTGACAAGAAATAAATAATGAACAACCTTGTTGAGGTATAATAAAGCCTCGGCATAAAAAATGTGGTCCAATACCCGGATCGATAACTCGACGATGGTTAGTGTGAAAAATAAAAGTCTTTTAATCCACATAAATGTAATTCTCGTTGTACGTAGCCGTTTTTCGAGAAAAAAATCACAAAATGGCGGGTGTTAAAGGGGCCATTCATAAAATACGTGACGCAAATTTTATCAATATTCGAACCCCCCTCCCCCCCTCGGTGACGTTTCGTGACGGGTGCCGGTGTACAATAATTTTTTTGAAGCGATTAATTTCAAAATGGCGACTGTGCAGCGTTTATCTCAAAACTGCATTTTTTAAGTTGGCCAGAAACATAAATCAGACAATTTTCAACCGATTCACTTGAAATGTTGAATATATCTTGAAAAATACATTGTTTATGGAAGTACGTAGGATTTTTTTTTATATTGCATAGTTCATTTGTCATTAACAATTATCTGACGAAATTTTACACTTTCCAAAAATCTGCCTCAAAAATCGTCAGATAATTTTTAATAACAAATGAATTATGCAATATAAAAAAAATCCTACGTACTTCCATAAACAATGTATTTTTCAAGATATATTCAACATTTCAAGTGAATCGGTTGAAAATTGTCTGAGTTATGTTTCCGGCCAACTTAAAAAACGCAGTTTCGAGATAAACGCTGCACAGCCGCCATTTTGAAATTAATCGCTTCAAAAAAATTATTGTACACAGTCACCGATATGTATGATAAACACCCTTTTTTGTAATCTCGATTTATTTTGTAGTTTTTCTGAAAAAAAAATCCCCAAAAAGCCTATTTTTTCGGCCTCTAGAGTGCCCTAAGGCCTAAATGGAAGACCCCACGTACATTAATAATAAATAATTTGATAATCTTTTATCACGATGCACCTAGAATGCAATGTGTTCCCGAGGATATTTCAGGTGAGTCTCAATCGATATCAGAGAAGTTGCGACTTCCTCGTAGTCGGAAATTTGGGTGGGCAGTACAGAAAATTTTCAGCGTCTCAGTATCACACTTTTCCAGATTTAATATGCTTATAGCGTCTCGTGACTTTTGCTCGACCCCCCTCCCACCTCCCTGTGACAAAGTGTGACGATTTGCCTGACCCCCCCCCCCTCCCCCCTCACTGCGTCACGAGTTTTATGAATGGCCCCAAAAAAACTGTAATTTTGGCGAAATTTTTACTTATATTGGGGGACTTGAAAAAATAAAATTTCAAAATCGGACCATAGCTGGAGTTAACATCTTGAAAGAGTTAAAGATTGGAAAAAAATGATAAATTGAAACAAAAAGCTTACGTACAACTATAGCTGACGCAATAACACAAATTTTGTTTCGTTTTCATGAAAATCGGACAATTATAAGTAGAGTTCCGGCCAGGCCGAGAAGAACGCGTTTAGAAGATTCAGTAGTACATGTAAACCGTTGCGCCACCTGCTTTCACCAAACCGTCTCTATCTTGGTAAATCTTCCATATTCTTACTCAAATTTTTTTCACCCATTCTCAAATATGCATACTTTGAGAAAATGCAAAAACAAATGACTTTTACCCATCACAGTGGTGTCCCTTAAATACGCCGAGTTCGGTGGAATTTTCTCCTTCTCTCCGTCCTGCCCTCGAAATTTAGCGAAAGTGCGGATTAAGGGAGACTTTGTCCTTGAAGTTAGCGGGAGATGTTAGCGGCTCAACATGAGCAGCTAGAAGAGGAGGGATGCCTATATGGACCAGGCATTGCCGATTAGCGGTAATTATAAACACAATTGTGTAAACACATTACAAAACTTTAAACGCGTTTTTCTCGA
Source organism: Ophion ellenae (assembly GCA_963210295.1). Lineage (NCBI taxonomy): Eukaryota > Metazoa > Arthropoda > Insecta > Hymenoptera > Ichneumonidae > Ophion > Ophion ellenae. Next base: position 36,183,456 of record OY723394.1, read on the forward strand.
AAACACGTTTTTAAAAATGGCTGACATTCTCCTGACCGCTGTAATTAACATATCGACCTGAAATTTCGAGAGCATACTCAGAAAATATGTCTTCACGGAATGACGGATCGTTTTTTCGATAGATACATTTTTGCATTTATTATTTATCTTTTTATGCGAAAAAAAACGCAAAAATTCGATTTTTTTTTAAATTGCCGCCATTTTCCGAAATTTGTACTAAAAGAAAAACCCATCCGTCATTCCACGACCAAAGGGTCACAGATTGATAATATGCTTTGAATTTGTGTTTCAGATCAACAAAGAGGGGGCAGTGATGTCAGCCGTTTACCTCCCGCGATTTGAGGACCTGTTTTCGCGGAGCTGCAACGGCCGCCATTTTGGTTTTTTTTACAAAAAAAAAATTTTTTAACGTTCTGTATATCATGAATAAAAGCAAGAAAAAAACCGCACTCAAAAAGCTTTACTCGTTTCCTTTAAAAAAAATAAAATGTAAACACCTGAAATATGGCACTCCAAGGACAAAGTCTCCGTTAAAGGGGAACGAAACGTACGGTTAAGATTCTAATGAAAGCGGCTCAACAGGTTTGGAGAGTTGAAATTTCACGGTAGCCTCGTGTACCGTTGAAGCTTCGCCTGGTATAATTAATTAAGCATAATTCGACCGAGGAATATTCCGTTACTCGTGGAGAGCACGTGGCCGTTATAACGCGGAGGGTTACGGAACAACTAACGGGGACAAAGCTGTGTAAGCTTCGAGTTGTATACCTTTTTTTTTTTCCACGCCGAGTGTTTTGTAGTTCTCTCAATCTGTCGCAGACAGTTCTCGAGAGATCTCCCTCGCTCTTTCTCTCGCCCCTTCGCCGATGTAATACACCCTTTCGCGTTTTCGCCCTTCTGGAAAGTCAGACGAAGAAAGTGGCGAGCACGAACGTTCCTGGCGACTTTTTTTTCTCTCTTTTGCCTTCGTTCTCCACTTCGAGTCACGTAGAGAAAAAATAAAGAAAACGTATCACTCGTCTGGTCTCTCTCTCTCTCTTTCTCTCTCTCTCTCTCTCTCTCTCTCTCTCTCTCTCTCTCTCTCTCTCTCTCTCTCTCTCCTCCCTCGCTCTTTTTCTTCTCCTCTACTTTGCCCTTTTTCCAGCAGTAATAGCGTACATATTTCCTCGAGAGATCGTGCTGGATATCCTCTCGGTGTGTCGTCTACGACCGTCGAGAATTTTAAGCTCTGTACTCTGTGGAGTCCCTCGCGAGAAAAGTGTACGAGTGTTGGGTGAAAAGCCATATCTCACACACGGCTTGACGATATAAAGCGCAAAGTGTGGGAGAAATTCCCTCGAGAAGTTGATAAAAGGTTAAACAAAAGGTGGGACGGAACGAAAGATGTACGTGGTGTTGACCAATTGGGTGTTTGCTCTTTTTCGGGGTAGCAAAATATGGCCTTGTACCAAAGGACAAGAAGAACCGCCTTAACCGGCTTCACGTTCTTTATTAAGCATGTGGTGTAATGATTTTATGACGCGAACCGAACCTTCCTCGGACTCTGTCGAATGAAATATGTGCGAAATAGACTTGTGTTGAATGCCCCTCAATGAAATGTGCTCCTGAAATGTTTCATCAAGGGGCCTCTTCACCTTAGACGCTGGAAAGGCCATTTTCATTAATTTTTTTGATAGGTTTATTTTATAGATATTGATATAAAAGTTGTTAAATGTTGATGTAAATGATAAATGTTGTATTGAAATAATTGTTGTTGTTTTATGCATTTATGTAACCCAAAGAAACTTTAAACGCGTTTTTCGACGGCTTGTTGATCAAATCTTTGAAACTACTGAACCGATCCGTATGAAATTTGGGCCACATATTCTTTACAACTATAGCTATAGCGCATTTCAAGGATTTGGAAGATTGAAAACGGTGAAAAAAAATAACTTTTTGTCTTTTCGAAAAATGTCCGCCATTTTGTTATTTTCGCTTATATCAAAAATCGTATGATGTGCGCTATGGCCATTGACACACTGAATCTAAAAGCGTTCGATTTTTTTTTGTTTCGGATGATCCATCTGCGAGATTTCATCAATAGCGCAGACCTACAATTTTTTGGGACATTTTTTAACTACCATTTTCGTCTATAAATAGTGACAAATAAATAATTTTTTAAAATGTATTTCGAAAGTGTATTTATTGAGTGTAACAACTTTTATATCAATATCTATGATATAAACCTTTCAAAAAATTCATGAAAATAGCCTTTTTCAGCGTCTGAAGTGAGAGGACCCCTTAAAGAACACGTATAATTGTGTTGAAGAGCATCGATACTAACAAGGAAAGGTTGCGAGGTCGATCACTCCAATTTCGATAAAATTTGGCATGTTTGTATAAAATGGGTAAAAGTAGGCGACACGTATTTTTTTTCTTCTGCGGAACCCGATGTTTAAGGGGGGAAACGCACCCTCAAAAATAGGGGTGTTTTTTGTTTTCCTTCGATAACGTTTTAACGGTACGAGATATGAAAAAAAATTCAAATTGCAACAATGTTTATTTTTTCGGTAACTATGCATTGGAGATGAGAACGATAACGTTACCCAGATAGTGAATCAAAAGGCTGACGATGGAAACAAACTTGTGCGAGCCTTGTTTCACCGAGCCTGAGTGAGACAGACCGGGGCCAGGTTTCATTGCATCGTTTGGAGCAGCCTGGAACCAAGACTGGCTGCTTAGCCGAAACTCAGGGTTATTTCAAGCTTTATTCAGCCAGTGAATTTTAAGGCTAAAAAATCAAGGCTGGATGCAGGCTTGTTTCAGGTTGTGATAAAATAAAATAAATTTTAAATAATATTTTTTCTGTACTTTCATGAAAAAAAAATTAGCAATAAATTTGTCGGGTGCGAAGGCATGAAAAACGAAAGCGAACGAGGCAGCTCAGAACATTTAAACATATTCTCTTATCGATATTTATGAGGTACACAAAAAAGTTTTTTTTCTCGTCACATACACATTTCGTATATACTCACTCTCTGGGGTTTGCGTACACTCTGTGTATTACGTGTCCCATAAACAATAAATAAAATAAAGTATTGTGTTTAAAATATTTTATATATATTTTATAACAAATAATATAATGAATAATAAATATATATAATAAATAAAATGAATTCTTTACAAATTTATTAAATTTACCCCAATGTAGAATATAGAAAAGTAAAAACAGGCCTCATATAGCCTCGAGAAGAGTTTGGGATAAGCCTGGTCATAAATGCTCGTGAAGGCTTGTTGTTTCGTCGTTTCGGGCTTAGTACAGGCTTTTCTACCAGCCTTTGGTCAAGCCTGTGTGCAACAGCCTGAAACCGCGTTATCATTCAGGGGTTCAGCTAGGCCTGAAATCAGGCTGGTGCTCAGCCTGAATTAAAAAATGTGAGCCTTGTTTCAGAGCTTGGCGAGCCCTTTTTTCATCGTCAATTCCTACCTGGATATCGACGAAAAATGAAAAACACCCGCGTTTTTGCCGTTTTACTTAAAAGTAATTTTACTTAGAAGTTCGTGCCGATTTTGACATTCCCATTGGTAACGGAGCGATCTCTGAAGACAGGGCTGGATGGCTCTAGGATCACTATGATCCTGAAGGGCCAGATCACTTCAGGCAGCCGAATATGAACAAATTTTCAAGATTTTTTTGTGTGGAATCTATCTATCCTGCCTGATTGAAGTTTTATGCAAATATTCTTACATTTTTTAGTTTTTGACAGAATTTTTTTTTTCTCTGATGTTTGAAAGTGGCGGTTGGGGACACTTGCTTTAGAAACGGTTGCCGCCTGTATTTTTCCACGGCGTGCGTTCTAGCGTCTGGTGCATCAATATGAAACATCGGAGCCAAGAAATTTTAGATTCCAAAGATCCAAATGCTCTATGTGAACCTAAAAAATCCAAGGGAAAGTGAAAATTCGAAAAATAGTACGCGTTTGAAGGAATATTCTATTTTCCATGAAATTTTTACTATATTATGTGTTGACGAAAATGTAGTTTTTTTTTCATCAATTTTTGAAGAACTTGCGGTTCACATAGACGGTAGTTATATTATCTAGAAGTGTGCAAAATTTCAAAATGATATTTCAGATAGTTTTGGAGTTATTTTCTACGAGGTCCACGAAAAAGTGGTTTTCAGGAAAAAGTGTTTAAAATTTCAAGACTCAAAAACTTCGTGACTGAATGACCCACCGATTAATCTGCGATTCAGGGGCCATATAGTAGTTTCTCAACTTTCTCGTGGAGTTCGTTTCCGGCCATAAGCTCTTCTTTACATTATGAACCAATCTTAAGGGGGAAGATACCTTTAGACGAGGAAAAAAATTGCCGATTTTCGTTATTTTATTTTAAAAGGACATATTTCTTAACCATTTTCGAGACTTAGGAAATATTTTATACCTACCTTTGGATGTTACATATTTTTTTTTAATTAATTTAAAAAACTGGCTCAGGTATTGCACGGTCTTCTAAACGAGTTGTGGCAGATGTTGTCAGACGGCGTGACACGTAGCGTCAGCCAGATTAATCTGATAAAAAACCAACAACGATTTTTCTTTCATTAACACTCATACGCAGAATATGAACCAAGAGAAAGTGAGAAATGTTGAAAATCGATGAAATGGTAGCCTCTGAAACAAGAAGATCAAATTTTCTGGAACATTAGCTACATTTTGCAATAAAAATACTTTTTATTTTTATTTCCCAAAACATTTAGTGTCACGTTTTAGATAATAAGGTTAGAAAGATTTATATAAAATTTCATCAGAATCGGTCGATTAATTTTTTAGCTACACGTCACGCCAGTTTTGACATTGCAGTTTAGAAGTCCGTCCCATACATCCGCCATGCTTGAAGATTTTTTTTTAAATACCATGTGACAGCCAAAAGCATTAATTAAACATACCCTAAATCTAAAAAATGATAAAAAAATCTTTCCTATAAAAAAAAATCACGAAATTCAGCATATTTTTTCCTCGCCTGAAGGTATTTCCCCCTTAAGAATTATAATCTAAATGTTTTAGATTGGCAGCTAATGTTTAAAGGCAATTAGAAAATCAAACAGAATGTTTCGAAGGCAGGAAAATTACCCAAACGTCACACAGCTCTGGAAAAAAATAGAGTATGCAAAGGACTATGCGGAATAAATGGAAAATTGCGTACTTTTTTTTAGTGCAGTATATTGATATCCAGTAGGTATGTGGAGGCTTCCTCTTTCCGTACAACGACTTATGTACACTATGAATTATGCAGCTACATTCTCGAACCAAGCAAAGTTTCTTTTTCGTTAATGCCGTTTTCGAACAATTCGATTTCAATAAATCTACTTTTCTCGCGAAGGAAGATAGAACCTATATATGTATCCACTTCCGGTCGCAGTAATGCTCTTATAAACTTTGCTGACCGCTTAATTAAATTTACAAATAGCACTGCTTCGTCGCCCTCTTTTTAGCTATCGGAAAAAGTTTTTACCGTAAGAGCCAGAGAGTCTCTTTGTCAGTACTGAAGTTGGATTTTTATTACATTTTTATTGACCCACAATATGGATCCGAATGAATTCCGATTTTTTCAACAAACTTTTGTTTAATGTACTAAAAAGTAAAAAATATTTTTTTTTTTATCAAGTCACGTATATGTGATTATAAATAAAAGCTTGGGGCGCTCAACTTTTTAAATGTTTAATAGTTTCAATCAATTCAGCTTCATTAACCGTATTTAATTTGGTACAATAGCAACTACAGAAATTATTATCACACGATTATACACAGTTTTAAGATTTTTACTCAAGAAATCTAAGATTTTTTTACAGTAAATTGAATACAGTTTATATGTTAACGGATTTAAGTAAATTAAAGAGATTATATGTCTAAATTTTGAGCCCCCCAAGATTTTATTCAGTCACATATAGGTGACATGGTGAAAAAATATTTTCTACGTTTTAGTACATTAAATAGAAGCTTGATAATAAATGTACACATAAATTATTTTCTACTGTTAAGTCTTTAATTGATTTTAGTATAGCTGTAACATTTTTTCAACGAGGGATTTATCCTTCCAAATGAACCGGTGTTATTATTGGTTGATTGTCAGCAGAAATCCTGGAGAACTGTGATGGGTGGCATCTATCATAGATGTTGGCTCACCACCTATTGCACCTTACCTGTTAACCTATTTTACCCATTGGACCCTTTTAACGATTGTGCGATCCGAGAGCACTTAGAACCAATTCATATTTTCTCAGAGAGTAAAGTAAATTTTTTTTTTGAATTAATTGATTAATTTATCGGATTTTAAGTTGAATCGCATTGTCACCTCTTAGATGCATGGTTACAAAATTTCAGAGCTCTAACAAGGATACGCTGCGAGGTCGATGTCTCGGATTTTGATGAAATTTGGCATGCTTGTAGAATGGATAAAAATAGGCGACACGTATTTTTTTATATCGGCGGAACCCGATTTTTAAGGGTTGAAAAGCACCCTCGAAAATTGGGGTGTTTTTCGTTTTTCGTCGATAACGTTTTAACGGTACGAGATATGGAAAAACTTCAAATTGCAACAAGGTTTATTTTTTCGTGTACTATACATTGGAGATGAGAACGATGCAGATAGCAACAAATTTCATATTGTTTATTGCAAAAATGCAATTTTTTCAACCGCATCTCCGAGAATTTTTCATCGATTGGGATGTAAATTTGCATACATGTAGAGAATGATAAAATCCGTATCCGCACTTTTCCTCGCAACGTTAAGTAGTTGGGAAGTCGGTGAAATATGGATTTTCCGTTTTGCACCTCACAGAAAGTTTTTTTTTTAATTGTATATTTTTTTGGTTGATTCATGCATTGTCACCTCTTAGATTGATGTTTGCAAAATTTCAGACCTCTATGTAGTGGGAAAGTAAGTGAAATATCGATTTTCCGCTTTGCATCTCACAGAAAAACAAGTATTTTTTTTATTGATTAGTTTATTTATTTGATTTTTAGTGGAATCATGCGTTGTCACCTCTTAGATGCATGTTTGCAAAACTTCAGAGCTCTAAGTACTCGAAAAGCGGGTGAAATATCGAATTTCCCGTTTTGCATCTCACAGAAGGTCAAGTAATTTTTTTTTTTATTGATTAATTAATTTATTTGATTTTGAGTTCAATCATGCATTGTAACCTCTTAGATGCATGTTTGCAAAACTTCAGAGCTCTAAGGAGTCGAAAAGTGGGTGAAATATCGAATTTCCCGTTTTGCATCTCACAGAAGGTCAAGTAATTTTTTTTTTTATTGATTAATTTATTTATTTGATTTTTAGTTGAATCATGCATTGTCACCTCTTAGATGCATGTTTGCAAAACTTCAGAGCCCTAAGTAGTCGGGAAGTGAGTGAATCATCGATTTTCCGTTTCGCATCTCACAAAAAGTCAAGTAATCTCACACCACGTGAAGTTAAATAAAAGCTTGTACATAGTTACGTATCATTTTCAGAATGGCCAGTTCGAGGCTGTTTATTTTCGAAATAAAATTCATGCAAAATTGTCGGGTACGGCTCATCGTATACATTTGCATAATGGATTGAAGGTTGTTCGCGAATCGCACGAGCCGATTGGAAGCACCGTGACCCATCGTTTATTTTCATCCCCGAACGAAAAAAGAAAGTAATCGAATAAGCCTCTATCTTAATGAATCGGTGAATTATCGATAACAAAAAGTGCCGATCACTCATGTATATTGAATGGCCATGACTCTAATTGGAAAAGGAATTCGACCGAGAAAAACGTCCTTTTATTCCTCGATAAAACGTTATATACATGAAAAAAAAATTACGTGAAAAATTGATATTGTCCATCTCGAGTACGGGAAAAATCGTCACTCTTTCCATTCATATAATTTCCAACTCTATTCATGCGTGACGCTTCGCAACCGAGATTTATTTTATTTGTCCCTGTTCGAGCCCGATGGCAGTCGTCTCGGGTTGTCTTTTATATGCCTTCAAGCATATCGGATGAAGAAAGTTAGCTGGATATCTAGCCAAGGTTCTTGCAGAAAAAGTATACATCTCAAAAAGAGATCGCAGTACAATTATTACGATCGTCTTTCTCACCTTCTTTCGGAAGAGCAGCTTGTTCGAATTACTGTTTTTCAACAGCGTAAGACGGAAGCACGAGGAATCGTAAAATGGCGTGTGGAAGCAACCTAACCGACGAAAACTTTTCACAATATTATAGCAATGTAGGGTAAACCGACTAGTGAATAGACGAATAACGAAACTGTAGGTTTCAGATGGACTGACAAATAAAAATATTACCAAAACAAATTTTTCAATCACTATAGCTAACAGAAGTTATAATTGCGATAGTAGGAATAAAAAGAAAATTCGAACTAGTTGCAACAAATAACATTGAAGGAATTGGTAAATACGTAACGAATTAGGAGGTCCAAAAAAGGGGGATATTACGATATCTGTGGCCCCAAGTTTTGGCCATGCAGTCTTTATATTTGGCCCAAAATAAGACTTTTTTCAAGAATACAAAAAATCGAAATTCGGCTTTTAAGGGGGTGAAACAGAGGTTTTAAGTTTTTAATGAGGCGGAGTATTTGGGGATATTACGGTATCTGTGGCCCCTAATTCTGACCACGCAGCCATCATATGTGACCCAAAATAAGACTTTTTTGAGGAGTGGTAAAAATCGAAATTCGATCCTTAAGGGGTTGATACAGGGGTTTTAAAGTTTGTATGGGACATCATATTTTTTTTGACAGATTTGCTTGAAACTTGGTGTAAATACTCTACAATACAAATAATTGAACACGTATTTCTGCATTTCATAAAAGTGGACCCTTAAGAGAGTTAAACGGGAGGGTAAAAGTTTGTATGAGACAACATATTTTTTTGTCAGATTTACTCGAAACTTGGCATAAATACACTAAAATACAAATAATTAAACACGTATTTCAACAATTTATGAAATTAAACCTTTAAGGGGGTTAAACGGGATTGTTAACGTTTATAAGAGAAAACATATTTTTTTACCAGATTTACTTGAAACTTACTAAATTGATTTGATATAGAACACTAGATGTTTTCCTCTGCGTTTGGTGCGTGTAGACAGTCAAGTAATACTTTTTTAGCCCCTTAACTGTGTTTGTTTCAGTTGGCATAAATATACCAAACAAATACATGTGTAATTATTTGTATTGGAGTGTATTTATACCGAGTTTTGAGCAAATCTGACCAAAAAATATGTTGTCTCATATAAACTTTGAAACCTCCGTTTCACCCCCTTAAGGGTCGAATTTCGATTTTTACCGCTCTTGAAAAAAGTCTTATTTTGAGTCAAATATGAAGACTGCGTGGTCAGAATTAGGGGCCACAGATATCGTAATACTGTCCAAAAAAGCGTTTTTCGGGAATTTTTTTAGGGAAAATACCAAGTGAGCCCAGTAATCATTGAGGTATCTTTTCATGCATATTTGAAATGTATAAAAAAAATTTCAACATGAAACGATAAATGACTGCAGATTTATCAGCCTATTCCGTGTGCATCTTGCCACGGCATTCCCCAATTGGCGGGAAAGATGCGTCTCGTAATTCTTGACTGAACCAAATAAACCAATAAAATCTTCAATTCCCATATGAGGGATTCTCTGCCAATTCAGCCACTTTTTTTCGACCATCTCAGATCTGCCCCATAATTGGTTATAACAAAGTACTACTAAAAGGCATACTATGTGAATTTTTTCATATTTTTAAATTCAACATTTTAGAAAATGCCGTTTTTTTCCAAATGTATATATCTCGAAATCTAGAAGTAACTGAAAAAAATGTCTATATAAAAGTTGCAGTCCATAAAAAATCCAACATTTTTTTAAAAGCCGTATTTTCCACGTTAGCATATCTCAGAAATTTGAAGTTACTGAAGAAAAATGTCTGCACACAAAAGTTGTAGTTTTGTGTTAGCTTTCGAGCGGAATATTTGAAATAAATTTTACGGTCCGGTAACGCTGATTTTTTACCAAAAAGGGGGGAAATACTTTTTTTAAATTCAAAAACAGACGTTTTTTGGCTGAAAAGATTACAGAGTCTTCCAGTATGTCTGACGATATCGCAAAAAAATCGCCAGAGTGGCACGGAGCGAGGTTCCGGTATAAAAAAAATAATTTGTGTGGTTTCATTTTTTTTACCCTAGAACCTCGATCCGTGCCACTCTGGCGATTTTTTTGCTATTTGTCAGCAAAAAAAATGGCCGGTTTTTAATAAAAAAATAATTTCCCCCTTTTTTGGTAGAAAACCAGCGTTAGCGGAACGTAAAAATCATTTCAAGTCGTCCGCTCAAAAGCTAATACAAAAATACAACTTTTATGTACATACATTTTTGTTCGGTTACTTCCAATTTCCGAGATATATTCATTTGGAAAAAAACGGCATCTTCTAAAATGTTGACTCAAAACATCTGAAAAAATTCACATAGAATGCCTTTTCGTAGTACTTTGATATAACCAATTATGGGGCAGATCTGAGATGGTCGAAAAAAAGTGTCTGAATTGACGGAGAATCCCTCATATATTTTTCTTTTGGGTGAATTAAGAAAAAGCTGAAAAAATCATGAAATTATAACTTTTCTCGGGTTTGAAAAAAAAATGTGTTTAAAAAAAACACTTTATCGTGCTATAAAAATTATTTTTAAATACTTTTTTAATTCACCTAGAAGATATTTTTATACTGAAGAAAATGAACTTTGGTTTGATTCAATAGGTCGTTTAGTTTTCTTGCTATCACGCCCGCCAATTTGGAAAAATTGTAAAAATGAAAACTGGAAAAAATGCGCTTCAAAGTTTTCGATAGGAGGAAACATCAATATCAAATATCAATCGCTTCTCTGCTTTTGGATAGTTTATCTATCGATTCAAGCACTTAAAAAAACGATTTTCCGGATCTTCCAATTCAGGCTCCCGCCTTAAGCAATAAAAGTAATACTTACCCTCAAAACTGATAAAAACTTTCGTTTTCGCCTTTAGAATACCTACCGTGCACGGTCGTCTCGTAACTAATTGTAAGTTACGCGGTGACAAGTACCGCAAACTGTCAAAATTCCGTGTGGCTTCGAAATTCGATATTAAACTGAAAAATCGGTTTTACCCACATCTGCGATTTTTTGCAAAATTATAGTGATTCGAGTTTTTATCGACAATTCATATTTATTACATATTTCAAATGTAAATCAGCTTTCGTCCATTCACTGGTCGGTTTACCCTATTCTCAGTTACATAGACCTATATTTATGACGAATAAAAAAGGAGGGCGATAATTGCACAAAGCAGTGCACATTTTTTTTTTCATTTTCCAGAAACTGAGAGCAAGAAGTAGCAACGAATCAAAGTTCAGATTTCCCAATCATCCCTTGGTAATAATATTTCTGTTTTTTTTTGTTGTATCGCAGGCTGTCTCGGATTTACTGCTGGGTGTATTTTGTATGCCATTCACTCTATTGGGGCAGATACTCAAGAATTTCGTCTTTGGTCTGGCCATGTGCAAGCTCATACCCTACTTTCAAGGTGAGTGATTATTAACGACCAACAGCTACTTGAATTATTCGCGCGTTTCGCACTGAACTCTGGGGGACTCTATAGAAATCATTAGAAACGATGTAGATGACGTTGACGTTTGCATCGTTGGAACGCTACGAAAATGTTTTTTTTTTCCAAATGCCAATGTTTCTTCTGGCAAATCAAAGCAACTGTGAACTTTTCTCAGATCTTTATTGGAGACCTACAACCTAAATCTATCAAAAGTGATTTTGGATAACAACGAAAATGGAGAAAAAAGGAAATGGAAAAAAATTTTTGTTGCATTCCAACGATGCGAACTTCAGCAACATACCATCTAGCTTCCACCCAAATGCCTGAACAATGCAGTTCTCGCGTTGTGAAAGGACTCGATAAAACAATTCATTTCGACCAATATGGCGACAACATGTGTTCCCTCAATACAAGTTGTCATCGGATCATTTCATGGCTGATCATAATGCTCGCCGACAAATGCATTCTTGCAGCACTAATTGTAATCTGTAGGGAAATCTGGTCGCCTCAAATGCGTTGATGAAAGTTTTGTCGATTTGAATCGAGCCACGAGTTCTCGATCTAGTGGTTTGGCCACAGATAAGTTGGCAACTAAACTGGAAAGTTGGAGTTCTCAGTTTAATCGACGAGTATCTGCAAACCTAATTTAACCGTATTGGGTTGCAGTATGGCTGTGCCCATACTGAGCGGATAATGTTCAACTTTGCTGCTGTAACGAGAACAGTCACGAAGAGGATTCAGCGAGGAATTTGTACATGGGTATTAGAAACCAACGCCTTTTTGGGAAGTGGAACAAACGACGATAGCCGACTGGTGTTAATTAGCACCACCGGCTTTTGAGACGAACAATTAGTTTGAGGAATAAATCGGCCATTGTTAAAAATTCCAACATCAACGAAACGCATATTTTAATCCGTATTGGGCAGCGTTATATCCACAGCAATTGATAGAAACGGAATGTAGTTTAATTTCCGGCAAAATTTGGTCGATCCTGCAACCTTTGAGCTTCGTCAGTGATGAGTATGTAGGTGTGTACCTTTCCGAACCCCCAACCGTATTTGGCAGACGGGAAATTTAACAGGATAGCGTAACGATGAATAAGTTAAATTAAAGTCTGCTACGTTCCGGGAAAACGGTCCATCTCGAACCGGATGCTGGATAACCCGGTATATGCAGAAAGCTGGCACAGAGAAAAGTAAAGGTGTGAGAGAGAGAGAGAGAGAGAGAGAGAGAGAGAGAGAGAGAGAGAGAGAGAGAGAGAGAGAGAGAGAGAGAGAGAGAGAGAGAGACTTCATCAACAAGTAGCTAATGTTGTTTTTTTTACTTTTTTTTATCGGTAAAATCTTATATCTTTTTCTGTGTCCATGAAAATGTCATCATTCGATCGTCAAGATGCAGGTGTTTTCTTGTACCATCGGTTCGCGGATTATTGCTCAGACTGTTGCTCTTAGAGTATTTTTGGATACGTTCATCCAATCAAAAAAGAGACGTTATCTTTTATATTAGACGTATACTTACTAATATAAAAGCTATTTTAATTAACTTCTTCGAGCTTTTGAACCGAAGGGTGTATTGGGTTAAGGGGCTATACCAGTGTGAACGCTGAAAATTTGGGTGATTTTCGGGAATTTTTTTTAAGAAAAGGACTCAATTAAATGTTTTGGAAAATTACGAATATATGTGGCTATATATGATCTATATTACATAATTTTTTCATAGAAAAATATTGATATCCAAGCGACTTGTGCGCTGCCTTCAGAGGCGCCAAAAAAAAAGTTCCTCCACTGCTGACATGATTCCGGCCGATTGAGTAGCTGAAACCGGAAAAGGAAAAAAATGTTAAACTAAAAGGTATTTCCTATACAATGACGTAGGATTTTCGAAAAATATCAAAATCTAACAAAATAGCGCAGGTATGAAAAAAGTTTGTTTTCTTGCCTATAAAATGGTCGTTTTTTTCAATGCCAAATCGTCATTTTTCATCCAATCAAAAATATCCTACGTCATTGCGGAGTAAATATATTCAAGAGCACTCAGTTCAAATTTCAAGTCAATCGGATAATTGCTCTTCGAGTTACAATGTCAGCAAATTTGAAAAATCTTATTTCCGGAAAAACGCGTTTAAAGATTTAACTATCGATTTTTGCAAGATAAAATTATATTTACCATAAAAAATGCTAATGAGCTATATCTGGCCCATACAATGGACTGTCGAAAAAGGGGAAAAAATCGATTTCTCGAAAGTGTCACACTGGTATAGCCCATTAAAGCTCAAGGGTTGAACGTAACGCATTTTAAAACTGTCAGGGTACGAGAGGCAGAAAAAAATGAAACACATTTTAGGGAATAGTAAAATTACCCTTACGAAATCGTAAGGGTTTTTGGTGGCTGTGAAACCCTAAAAAGTTTCTGATATAGTATCGGGTTCACCTTCGATGTCGAGAAATAATCAATTTTCCCTTAATGACAAAATAACAATAGTAATAAAACAACCCTTAATAGCAATCATCGATAACGAGCAAATCCTTAATAAAACAAAACAACCCTTAATAACAAAATGACAATAATAACAAAACAATTGTTTTTATTTTATGTCTCCAAGGGAAACCGACCACCCCAGTTTTTTTCGGTCGAATTAATGGTCCAAAAATATCTCATATGAATATTTATTTTCGGGGAAGGATATCGATCATTTTCGGAAGGCAATTCGTGATCTTTAGGACATTGTATTGTATTTGAAGATTTTTTTACCCTCAGTATATTGGCTAGTATTGTGTTGTCTTCCGAAGCATCACGTTCTTTATTTCCGTAATTTTTTTTTCTACGCCTTGAAGATCCTTTTTCCTCAGATGAACGTGGCAGCCGATCCAGCGGTTTTCTTTCTCAATTCGTTGTAAATCCGAGAAACGTGAGCCAAGCGCACGGGGCAAAATGCTACAAGCTGAGCAATTCGCGGAGATGAGAGACTGCGACTTTACGACTATATCCCTCATGATCCGCGGACTTCGATTCGAGACACCTTGATAAAGGGTGGGCCATAAATAAAGTTGGAGAACGTATTTGGTTTTTTTTATTGGACAACACCGATGTATTTGTCGCTTCGTTGTCTCTCTATCTCTCTCGCATTTTCTCCTATCTAGCAGAGTAGATTTTTCTGCAAATGACACCTTTTTAATTCCTGGCGAAGAAAATCAAGCCAATGCGTTTAACGGGTCATGTCTAGTTGTAACAGTCGAAAGAGGCTCATTTTTAGGATTTTTTTTGGAAAATCGTGACTTTTACAAAAATTAGGTATTTGAAAAACTATCATCTGAAGAACCATCTCGAATTTTTTTTGGTAAAAATATTTAATTTTATTCGATTTATAGCTGCTATCCGGGAAGCAACTCGCGAAAACGTCTTTTGCGGTGAGCAATGTCCTTCTGAACCACGTTATCCAATATAAAAAATCCAACAGATTTTGTCAGTATATTAATTTATCCTATGGTTCAGCGAAGGATTTTCCGAATTCTCAAATTAAAAAAAAATAGCGCGTGCTCAAAGTGAAAGTCTTGATTTTTGGATAAAAATGAACATTTTCATCCAAAAAATGAACTTTTTTCATCCACAATCCAACAGATTTTGTCAATATATTAATTTATCCTATGGTTCAGCGAAGGATTTTCCGAAATATCAAATTAAAAAAAAAAATAGCGCGTGCTCAAAGTGAAAGTCTTGATTTTTGGATAAAAATGAACTTTTTTCGTTCATCAAATCGAAAGTATACATCGGAAAAGAAATCCTCGATCCAATATATATTTTTTTATTGTATTATATTTTCATTTTATTTTATCTTATTATTATTCTATCTTATTTTCATTTTTATATCTAGAAAAGACAAAAATTTCGCCGAGTTGACGGTCGTCAACGTAGCAGCCTATAAATTCGTCAATTTCGATCCGATTGGGTTGAAATTTTCAGAAAACATTTATAAGATGATCCACTGTCGAAATATGTAGGTTTTGAAAAAAGTGATTTTCCGACCTTTACCACTAGGCATAACCCCTACATTTCCGAATGTCATTTCTTCAGGATTAATATTATTCGTTGAGCGACGAAACGACGATCGAAGTAGATAAATTTTGTGACACGTGTAGAACCAATTCACGTTTTAATTGCTCGGGGAACCCAAGGGTTTGGGTTATCACCAGAGACGGTTGGCAGAACGAGAATTTAGGTGTTGGTAGTTTCGTACAACAGGCAGACTGTACACTTCAACCCTTCTGTCACGAACATTACGACGAATTAATCCCCCGTGATACGTCCCTTGTAATGGTGCTCCGTCGTCATTTTCCAGTCGCAGTTATTTCAACGTTGTTGTTGATATATATGTCTACGTGTGTATGTATCAGCAGTAACGACCGAAATTCATGCCACTACAAAATACCAAGGGGTGATAAGTTAAGTAAACGAGAACCTTAATTACGGTGCCATTGCTTAAGAAACTCAAACCGATTTTCGATGTAACATATTTCTGGTTGCGTGTAACTTGTACGTTTTGAGGAAGGACACCACTACGCCGAAAAAGGTCGTTTTATCCGATTTTTATTTATGACTAGATTATCTATTCGGGATTTCGAAAAAAGGTACGTTATTAACAAGGAACATCCCTCGGGTGACACCCTTCGATTTTGTTGAAATTTGGATATGTTATAAAGCACCGAAAAGTAAGCGATAGGTATTTTTTTTTATCGGCGGAAAAACGGTTTTAAGGGGTGAAACCACTCCTCGAAAAAAGGCATCTCTAGGGGTAATATAGCAGTTTCACACACAAGGAGTCCACCGATTTTAATGAAACAAAAACGAAAATTCTTCTAATCCGAAGCAATGAAAAATCCGATATAGTGATATTGCAAAAAAAATTAAGGGGTGAACCACCCCTATATCAAGGGGTGGTTTCACCCCTTAAAATCGTTTTTCCGGCGATAAAAAAAAATACGTATCGCTTACTTTTCGGTGCTTTATAACATATCCAAATTTCGACAAAATCGAAGGGTGTCACCCGAGAGATGTTCCGTGTAGGTATAAATTAAACTCATTTCGTGTAAATTTTTATAAAAAAAAAATATTTTAATTAAAATGGTTGGTCTGAAAAATAAAAATGAAAGGTTTTATAATTTGTACAAATGTGGTTCGCTTGGCACGGAACTGTTTTTCGATACAAAATTCCACAAACCGGCGGGTGTGAAAAAAAAGTGTAATTTTAGCAAAATTGTTACTTATGGTGGCTTCAAAAATACTAACAAAAAAAACGGTTACGTTCAGCAATAACTATAGCAATTCAGAAATTTGGGTTTTTTCAATAAACAATCGGGCAATTATAGGCAAAGTTATGATTTCGGCGAGGTCGAGGTAAGTCGTTTCGCGATTAACGCGATTGAAAGTTTTCTCATACGTGAATCGTTGCGCTTGTCATAATGGCTAAACGCTTGGTCAATTATTAATACCCCAACTCGAACATTCATTCACATATTGGCGAATATGTAGACATTGAGAAAATGCAAAAAAATCGATTTTTAAACCCGTTAGTGGTGTCCAGCCTCAAAGCTCACAGGAGGGATGCACGAGGGTGCGCACGTACATTTTTTACTGCTGAAAAACATTTGTATTTCACTTTCGAGGATTACCACATGCATTGCAAAAAACGTCATAATCCTTACTTTGATTCAACGAAGCGTAACGTGATGGTTGGGATATCTACCCTAGTGCCGGGAATGGCCATCAGGGTAGTTACGTGCTAACGGTGTTACGTGAACAGTGGTCGTTTCTACGCACATAGCCAAGTTTTAACGATTACGCTCTCATACTTTACACGAATATATCTCCATTAGCAGCACGTCCTCCACAACCTCCGCTTCATTCCCGTCGAGTGTTTACACCGGAATTCCTCTCGGCCCCTAATGCCACTCATGTCGCGTAGAATGTAGAAAAAGCTTGGCCGCCAACAAGCACTGCAGCTTTTTGCCATTTTTAAAGACAACGGGCTCATTTCTCCTTCAGGGATAGTCGGGTTGCTTACGACATTTGTTGAACAGTTGCCACGATGTTTGACGCATGACAGAGCGCGATGAAATTTCATCAAATTTGTGTGGGAACATAATTAATTGAATGAGAACATATGAAGAGCTTTCCTCCCGTGACTTCGCTCGCGTAGGCTTGTTTTGGATGCTCCTTAATGAAATGTGCTCCTGAAATGTTTCATTAAGCAACCCATAGAATTGTGTTGAAGAGCATTAATACTTAGTTTCAAGTAAATCTGAACAGATATTTATTTTACCATACAAACTTTGCTACCCCCTTTTCCCCTTAAGGATTGAATTTCTTTTGACGCTGAAATTTCATTAATTGTGTCTAGGAGCAGGAATACAAAGTTTCAAGTAAACTTGACCCGAATTTTTAAATGTTTCGTACGAACTTTGCCACCCCCTTTGGTTTAGGGGTTGTATTTCGAAAAACGCTAAAATACGTATTTTATTGATTGGGTTGAAGATCTTTAATACTAAGTTTCAAGTAAATCTTCTGGCCAGATTTTTTAAATTTCACATACAAACTTTGCCACCCTCTTTCTTCCCTTAGGGGTTGAATTTCTAAAAATGCTGAAATACGTGTTTCATTGATTGTGGCAAGAAGGACGAATACCAAATTTCAAGTAAATCCGACGAGATTTTTTTTAACTTCCATACAATCTTTGCCGCCCCTTTTCTCCCCTTAAGGGTTGAATTTCGAAAAATCCTTTCTTAGTGGGTGCTTGGGTCACAAAAGCAACCTACTGTCCAAATTTCATGTAATTAGCTTCAGCGGTTTTGGCTCGACGTTGATGAATCAGTCAGGACATTTATATGTATACAGTCATTTATATGTATACAGGGTGTCTCAAAAACGAATGGTAGTCCCTGAAATGGTGAGTGGGCGATGGAATTCTGAGTCGATTGATATAAGCATGTATGGGTCTCCGATCAATCCCTAAGATGATATTAATTTTTAAAAGCGGGCCAATCAGGTGCTCCCGCCAGCGTCAAAATTTCTTTTGACGCTGAAATTTCATTAATTGTGTCTAGGAGCAGTAATACAAAGTTTCAAGTAAACTTGACCCGAATTTTTAAATGTTTCGTACGAACTTTGCCACCCCCTTTGGTTTAGGGGTTGTATTTCGAAAAACGCTAAAATACGTATTTTATTGATTGGGTTGAAGATCTTTGATACTAAGTTTCAAGTAAATCTTCTGGCCAGATTTTTTAAATTTCATATGCAAACTTCGCCACCCTCTTTCTTCCTTTGGGGGTTAAATTTCCAAAAATGCTGAAACACGTGTTTCATTGATTGTGTCGAGAAGCACGAATACCAAATGTCAAGTAAATCCGACGAGATTTTTTTAAATTTGCATACAAACTTTGCCGCCCCTTTTCTCCCCTAAGGGTTGAATTTCGAAAAATCCTTTCTTAGTGGGTGCTTGGGTCACAAAAGCAACCTACTGTCCAAATTTAATGTAATTAGCTTCAGCGGTTTTGGCTCGACGTTGATGAATCAGTCAGGACATTTATATGTATACAGTCATTTATATGTATACAGGGTGTCGCAAAAACGAATGGTAGTCCCTGAAATGGGGGGTGGGGGACGAAATTCTGAGTCGATTGATATAAGCATGTATGGGTCTCCGATCAACCCCTACATTGATATTAATTTTTAAAGGCGGGCCAATCAGGTGCTCCCGCCTTAAAAAATTAATAATAATTCAGGTGTTGATCTGAGACCTATACATGCTTATATCAATCGACTCAGAATTTCACCCCCTACCCCATATTTCACGGACTACCATCAGTTCCAGGACACCCCGTAGATTATGTGTATAGATAGAATTGTGGGAAGTTTTCGTCGATTCTTCTCTGACAGTCATGTTTACTTGAGTGAATAAAAAAGTATTTGTTCGAAAGTTTCAACCAACGATAGAGGGTTATGTTAACGAGATGGCAACCTCCAAAAGCCAAAGTACCCCTTTGCGTCAGGATGAGTGGCTTCATGTAAGGTGGAACGTAAAGGAGGTAGACTGACAATGAGAGCCTCGAACGATACGTTGCTCGTGTCTTGAGTTTAATTTTCGTCTCACGAGAATTTTGCCAAATACCGTGCGAGCTTTGTCACTGGCGGAAAATAACGTCGTTCTTGTTTCGCGGGTCCGTCTCTCACGTGTTAGTTCGCTCGACGGAGAGCAGGACAAGCCAATCTTGTCTCGCTACTTTCGTCGCCCCGGAGCAGTTGTCTATTCATTTAAAGCGCCTACCTGTCGACCGTGTGCGAAATTTTCAACGACTCTTCGTGTTTGTCACGTCTGGTCTCATTCGTGCTTCGCGTCGTTCTTTCTGGAGTTCCCTGAAAGCAGGATCACGGAAAATTATCTTCACGATTCTACTTGCCGTGTATATCTTTGAACAAGGAATTTTTCAAACGGGGTTTCGTTTTTTCCCTTGATACGTAGACATCCTTCGTTGCCCTCGAGATTGATAGAGCGACGATTGATATTCCTAAACACCCGGGGAAAAAATATAAGTGAGGTAGAATAAAAGTAGCGAGAGAGAAAAACTAAAAGTGAATTACACTTTGGAAGGATCATCACTTGAGTGTCCTTCGTATTTGTTGTGACTCGTGTATGTTATCAAGCATTGAAAACTATCAGACACGTATTTTTTTGATCGGCGGAAAAACGATTGTAGTTTTTTTTCTCACTTTGCAATATCACATCTTGGTCACACTTGGAAAGAAAATCGTATTTACTTGATACGATGTGTATGCGGGTGTATATGTGTATATATATAGCCATTATAACTGCAGTAGTGTGATGAATTGCTCCTACTCTAAATGGTGTGTAGCACTTATAGAGTTCAGGGGAGCGAAAAACCATCGTAAGAATTCCATTATCGTTCAATGCGTCTAGCCTTATTCGAGGAGCACTCAAGAGGCGATTTCGAAAACTTCAACGCGTTCTCGTAATTTGTATTTGGTCCGGTTCTTTCTTTACGATGATGTCGTCCAGCTCATCTATTGAGTTCACTATAAAAAAATGAATGGAAACAATGAACATAAAGGATGTTGGGTGTTAGCCACAATCCAGGATTAAAATCCAATAAAAATGTATTTTATTGTGCAGACTATACTGAGTAATTACGATTTTTTTGGAATTTTTTCAGCACAAAATACCAGAGATAAAAAATAGTTCAATGTATGTAACTTTACGTGCGGTTACATGGGCAAGAAGGTCACACTATGGGTGGTGTGATGTTTTTGCTATTTAAGGAGGGTGGAGCGTTAGCCACAATCCAAGGTTAAATTTAATAAAAAAAATACATGTTATTGTTTAGACTATACCGAGTCTTTACGAATTTTTTAAACTTTTTTCACCACCAAACACCAGAGATAAAAAATAGTTTAATGTACGTAATTTAACGTGCGGTTAGATGGGCAAGACTTTCACACTAAAGGTTATGTATTTTTTTTTTGTTATTCAGCACCAAGATAAACCATTTCTAACAACGGATTAACGCAAACTGAACCTTTGTAAACATTTAGAAAAAGAAATCCTCATCTTGCCCATCGTAAACCATGGGCCAATAATCTTTTGACGTAAATATGAATAGGCATAATTATGAATTACTCAAAATTTCATTGTGAATTGTATAAACCATTCGTTGTCGTAGCTTTTTCATAATAATCATCGATAATGTTATACTTTTTCAAGTTGGTCGTAACACAAAAGTTTTTCTACTTTACGTAATAAAAATAGTAAAATTCATAATTTTGCCTTTTTACATTTAAAAAAATTAGCATATACAGAATAAATCTGTACTTCGTATGCATTTTTTTGAGGTTCATTGAAAAAAAAAATGAATAAACCGTCATTTGACTCAACTGAATCGCTCTAACCTCCTTAACATGAAGATAAGCCATTTCTAACAACGGATTAACGCAAACTAAAACTACCATGTATATTCAATATTGAATCATCGAGGTTTGATAAAAGATGTCGAATCTTGCCTGACGAATGAAGTGCATTGTCGCCAACCTCAATATCCGCGAAGTCGTCACATTTCGGCAAATCTTAATATTAATTAATGGCAATAATAAATAATTTCGTGACATAAATATAAATAGGCATCATTATAAATGACTCAGAATTTCATTCTGAGTTGTATAAAACATTCACTGACGCAATGTTTTCATAATAATCATCTATAATGTTACACTTTTTTAATTTGTAACACAAATTGTAATTGTAATTGTAACACAAATTGTAACACAAATTGTAATTGTAATTGTAATTGTAACACAAATTGTAATTGTAATTTGTAACACAAACGTTTTTAAAGAGCATGATTTTGCTCTTTAAGAATATATTTTAGGAAAAATGAGCATCTACATATACCTCGTTTGCAATTTTTTGAGATTTATTGAAAAAAAATGCATTAACCGTTATTTGACTCAACTGGACCGCTCCGACGTCCTTAATTCTCACCTTGATATGCAATCATCCCAGGCTTATTTCTCCACACAGAATTATGCGCGTTTCGGCTATTCGCTTCGGCATCACACACGATTCCACCCTCGTAAATCTGGAACCCGAGGAGCTGGAAATTTCTCATACCCTTCTCTTTTCTGTATAACTTCTGAACGTTTCAGCTTTTCATTCATCTTTTCCTATTTATTTTCACACTCGGTCTCGCCGCTCAGATTCGTCTGCCGATATCTTTTGCGAAGTGCGATTTAATTTTGCCGAAAATTGTGCACCCTCGGTGCTTTACGAGCGGTTTATCATAATTTCGCTGAATCGAATTCCAGGCAACCTCGCATTCAACATTTTGACATAATAGCGGTAAAAATTGACGAGTGCGATGGGAAGGGACGAAAAGAATTAAAGGCTTCAATGCGAATTGTTAAATTATTCATTTTTGAGGGGTTATATACAGTCACGAGGCTCAACAAGATCGATTTTTCAAGAATTTTTCATGAGAAGACCTTTAAATCTATTAATGTAAAAATGTGTACACGTATTATGGTAACTTTTAACTGTATTTTAACATTTTTTATTTGTAAAAATAATTATTTCGAAAGCTGCTACAGCTGATCTCCGGGAGCACCTCTAAAAAAAGGCGTCTTGCGGTGAGCACGATATCTCTGGTCTGAATCATCTAAAATGAAAAAAACCAAAAATATTTCGCTAATCTAATGGATTATCTTGTAATTGATCGAAGGAGTAAGCAAAATAATATTTTTTGACGAAATGTCGGCTTCTCAACAAAATAATCGATTTTTGACAAAAATTTAGGCCTTAAATTGTTTATAAAATGGAAAATATTTATCGGTGAGAGAAAATCTTCGATTAATCACTAAAAAATATACTTGAAAAGACTGTGTAAAAATTTGAGACTGATCGGTTCAGCCGTTTGCGAGAAAACTTGCTTACCGACTTTAAAAACACAGTTTTGAGAAAAACGCGTTTAAGGGGGGATTGTCTTTTTTTTTTTCGCAAAATTTACCGCTTTTTGGGAATTTTTTTGTGAAGAAAGTATACAACGGAAAACTTGTGAAACTTGGCATATAGTTTTATTGATCTGTTTACTACATATAAAAAAAATTTTAAACAATTTCATCAAAAAATCCGCCTCCCACCCCCCTCGACGCGCGATGGTCCTTTTTTGATGGTGTGCACGATTACAGCCTTCACGTTCATCCTGCAACAAAAACCCAAAAAGCATTTTACTTTAGACACATATAGCTATCGTTCGATGAAGGGAAAAAAAAATTGACGATTTGGTGACGTTTTGAACTTGAAGTATCGATTTTTCGAAAAAAATTGATCGATTTTTTGTTATAAATAAAAAACTATTAAACGTATTGCTTTTTTGCTTCATCAAACGATAAAAGGATGTCAGCTGAGCATTCTGTCTAAATTTGAAGGCAATCGGTTGAATAGTTTTTGAGAAATCGTGCACCCCATCAAAAAAGGACCATCGCGCGTCGAGGGGGGTGGGAGGCGGATTTTTTGATGAAATTGTTTAAAAATTTTTTTGTATGTAGTAAACAGATCAATAAAACTATATGCCAAGTTTCACAAGTTTTCCGTTGTATACTTTCTTCACAAAAAAATTCCCAAACAGCGGTAAATTTTGCGAAAAAAAAAGACAATCCCCCCTTAAAGTTTCAAAATCACTTTCGAATGCTCTGACACGTCATTACAAATATGCGTGTAACTCCGAGAATATTCGCCGGATTGACACGAAATTTTCCGTGTGTGTACTTAAATATATGTACATCACGAAGTTAATAATAAAAAAATCGATTTTTAGCAAATTTTAACTGTACATAACCCCTTAATACAATATGTCCATTTCTGGCAATCAGCTGTGAGGCCTTACTATAAAAAATGGTTGCTTTCGATTTTTTTTGGAAATAGCGACAAGGTAGTCAAGTACATGACAATTTATTCTAGATCGGACGACTCCAAAATTATGTACGTAAAAAAATAAGCTATAATTTATTTATAAACCATTCCATCACATGCCGCAGCAACAGACGTTTTTCCTCCATCATCGGCATGTGCCCATCAGAGAGTGATCAAAATTTGCGCTTGAAAAAAAAAGACTCCGGGGACTAAAAAAATGAGTCGAAAATCTTTTTTTTATCACATGTTCTCATCATCGAAGTTGAGAGGTAATCTCTGAAAAATGGCAGATGCCAAACTCCTGGCTCGTCTGAACGAACTACGTTTCTTTGCCAAATGAACATAATCTCGCGAATATTTAAGAAAAATAATCATTCCAATTATACACGTGGCAAAGATGAACAAAAAAAAACCGGTGGCATTGTTTTATTCAGTTCTTTCGCAACACGATCGGCCTATTTCGCTGTCCTCCCATCCGTCAACCCGGAGCTAATTAGCACTGGGTAAGAAGAGAGGGGCCGAGGGATTGATGTGAAAACGACGTCGTCATATTTCTCCGAGGAATTCTCATAATAAGAGTAGGCGGGAAATTTGCCTGGTATTTTCCATTTGTTTCAAACGTTCATCCACATTAACGTGCATCGATCGGGAGGGTTTTTTTTTTATATAACATCGCGGGATACCTTTGTCCCGGTTAAGGGACAAAAAAAAAAGAATTCTCTCGTGACTCGCGAATAAAACGAGAAGATAAAATCTCCATGCCATGTGGATCTTCTTTATTGGGTCAATAGCGTTTCCCCCACGGTGGGAATTCATTTATCTTCTTTAAGATATAACGCGATATGCTTGGAGAATGAATAAATGTTTTTTTAATAAGCGTTCGTAATAGTGCAAAAATTAAAATTGTAGCAATGGTGATAATAATATTAATAACTATACCGTCAACCACAATTGGAACATTGAATATACAATGCAGAGCAATTGTATTTATAAGTGCATTTTTTAATTGTTCAATTAAAGCTCGATACTCTAACGTAATAATCAAATATCCACACCAGGGTGGCACAAATTTGACCTTTACTTTATCTCACCATGCAATTATCTTCTTCAACGAAAAAAAAATTGTCACGGAAGCTGCGAGCGGTATAAAAATATTCAGAGGCCGCTCAAGTCTCCCAAAAATTAAAGTTTCCATTAAAAAAACCGATTTATCGATGTTTATTTTGTTGTTAAGCTACAAGAAATTACAGTGCATGAAAGATTCATTTTTTGGCGGAAATTCCGATTTTCGAAAACCTTGAGCCACGACTAAATATTCACTGGCCGATTAGAGCTTTTGCGAGGTTAATTAAAAAATTATAACGTGAAAAATTCATGGGTGAGAAAAAAAATATCGATTTTTCAATAAAAATTAGAATTTTTGGGAGGCTTGAGCGACCTCGAAATATTTGTGGACCTCTCGCGGCTTTAGGGACAATTTTTTTTTTTACAAATGATTGGATGGTGAGAAAAAGGAAAAAAAATAGAGCTCACATTTGTGCCGCCCTAATCTACACCTTGAGCTAAGAATTTCTCATGTGTGTTCACAGCGGTATCGGTTTCCGTTGGGGTCTGGACACTCGTTGCAATATCGTTAGAACGCTACTTCGCGATATGTCGTCCACTGAAATCACGACGATGGCAAACTCAATTTCACGCCTACAAAATGATTGCTCTCGTTTGGGCAGCGAGCCTCACCTGGAACTCACCGATCCTTGTCGTTTCTACACTGCGGGCTCTTCGAGGCGGTGAATATATGAATGTTGTATTCACTGTACGATAAATAGTATTTATTTTAGCCCTTCGTGAACATACTTATACATTTGGCCACCTGCCATTCACAACCCTGTAGTCGGTTTTTGTTGAAAAAAATTAGGCATACACTTTAAATATTTCTCAAAATGTCTGCATAATTGAAATTCGAAAAATATCAAATTAATTGCTATAAAACATTATTTAAAATTTGCAATTTTGAAAAGATGAGTTTTTTTTTTCAAATCTCGTCCGGATCAAAATGACCCAGTGTGTCAACGTTGGGTTAATTGAAGACGATTCTACGGTTGTAGCGGTGAACAGAAATGTACAGAAAAAAATACGCTTTCAATACTTATAAATTCCACAACAAAAATGTTTTTCCACAACAAAAATAATGCGAAAGTTACATCCCTCTATGTGTTTATCATTTTTGAGTTTGCACCATTTACATTTATGCCCGGGATATTATATACAATTTTTTTTTATTAATTCAAATATACTGGCGAATGCGTGTTTCTATTGGATGCGTTTATTCCTCGGGGTAAAAAAGAGCATATGAGGTATTCCACGTGAATCCGGTGGACTTTTTCCCTGACCCCCGCCAATTTGATTAATTTTTAAAAAATCTGATTCCATTGACTCTAAAAGACACCCTCATTTTTTAAGAATATTCTTCGAAAAAACCTTTATTTAAAAGAAATCTGATAAAATTCCAAAAAATGTGTGATTATATGTAAAAATGTTCAAGCCATCACCCGCAGTAGAAGTATGATTTTTTTCTGCGCTTTCCAAGCCATTAACGTTTAAAAAAATACGAAAAAATTCAAGAAACGCTCACTTCAGGCGGATACTTTAATATTTTGATACGCACAATGAATTTTTTTGACCGTTTTGGAATAACCAAATCACAATCATGGATCTTGAACAGTTAGCAGTCAATTTTTACGGATTCTTTTTAAAGTTAATCGCTCAGAAAGCTCAGAAAAAATCATACTCCCACTGCGGGTGATAGCTTGAACATTTTTACTTATAATCACGCATTTTTGGGAATTCTTCCAGATTTTTGAATCGGGGCGTTCTTTTCGGAGAATTTTTTTTTTTACTAAGGGTTGTTTCGAAAAATGTAAAAAAAATCAGGGTGTCTTTTAGAGTCAATGGAATCAGATAAAAAAAAGTAAATCGAATTGAGGGGGGGGGGGGGGGGTCAGGGAAAAAGTCCCCCGGATTCACGTGGAATACCTCATATACGCATACGTTTGCGAAATAATATTGGGGAATGGAAATGTTCATTCCCCTGACGAAACGTTTGTTTAAAACGCACGAAAAAAAAATATGTCTCGCCACGGGCGGGTTGTTTCCTGGGGGCCATACGATACCGAAATTTTCATTTTATTTTTCAATACGTAAACCGGTGAACGGGTGAACTATTTATTTCTAGGAAGGCAAAAGTGCAGGGAAGACTGGCCGAGCATCGGAGCAGAAAGAATTTATAATATTTTTCTGGACGGTACACTTTTGCTGGTGCCGTTGATCGTTATGAGTTTGGCTTATTCGTTGATAGCTACGAAACTCTGGCGAGGTATGAAGCGCGAAATTCGTCAAACTTCGTCGTGCAAACTGAGACGTGAGTAATAAATGTCCACATACGAGCTTGCAAGCACTCACATGATAAATCATCTGATATTATTTCATGAAAGAATAAAACTATTACGGATAGTGCTAATTATTCAATCTGAAAAAAAGCCATTTTTAAATGGCTCTCCATTTTTATTCATGGTGTACGTTAATTATAAACAATATTGCAAATTTCCGAATTCCATGTTCAAAGTTCCGGTTCCGAATTCGAAAGACTGTAGAATCAAATAAGTTGCTTAAACTCTTCATTTTCCTATATCTGGATACGTATAGCGATTTTGAGGTTATGTATCACACCTTCCGACCGCTTCGAAATTTCGAATCCGAATTTCGACCAAACGATAAAACCAATTGAGATGGAATTTATAGTGTATATGCGACATTGTTGCAAGAAGAGACCGACGGTCGACATTTTTCCAAATTTTGAAAAAGAAATTACAGATCGTTCTTACCATAGGATGAATTCATGCACATTTTACGGGTGCTGGGCTCTCGACAGTAAAAAAAAACAGAGACAAGAGAAAACAAGAAAATGGGGTTTAGAGTTTTTTTTACAAAACTCGCAAAATTGCGCCAACGAAGCTGAAAATATTATCGACAATCCCGAAAATCTAGTGCATCAGTTTTCCGACTGGCGGCGATCCCGCATGGTAACGCGCATGACACACATGACACACGAACTTGCAGCAACCGTCTATTGGGCCTCTGCTCTTTGCTGTAGTGGAAGTAGCAGACGGTTGCTGCGACATCTGGCGGCAGTTTGCGGCGGCTCGTAGCCAAAAACTACGAATTCTGCAATACCGTTGTGACCGCGTCGAAATTTCGCAGCGTGTGACACACAGTCTTAATAAATAATCAGTGAAATATTGCACAGGGTGTCTCAAAATGACCTGACATTTTAAATTGATCAATAACATGTATTGTTTACTTGGAAACTATGAATATTTTAATTTTAATATAAGGTACAAACATGGAGGTTATGTGTGGACCACAATATCCGACAAATGGCCGCCTCGTCCCTGTTTGCAAACGTTCACTTTTATGGCAAAAGTTTCATCAAAACTTTGGCATAATTGCGGACTAATTTCGATAATGGTGCGTCCAATTGTTCCCACAGCTCCGGAATGGTCTGTGGATCATTGGCATAAACTTAACCTTTCATAAAACCCAAAAAAAAGAAGTCCAATGGCGTCGAATCGCAAAAACTTGGTGGCCATAATCACATTGTTTCGCCCGCAGTGTGGCAGGTGCGCCATCTCGTTGAAAGAACATTCCAACTCCATGCCGTTTATGCCATTCATCGGATATTGTGTTCCACACATAACCTCCATGTTTGTACCTTCTATTAAAACCAAAAATATTCGTACATTTCAAATAAATAACACGTTTTATTAATAAATTAGAATGTCAGCTCATTTTGAGATAACTTTTAGATGGAAACCTAACCTAACCTTTCATATAATGAAGCACAGTTGATCAATGAATACTTCCGTATAAACTCTGCGATCTCATTAAAACTTTTCATCTCGTCATATTGTTCCCATCTAAGTTTTGATATTTGATGCTGCCTGTCTTTTCGCAACATCCCTGTAAGATAATTTCGAAGAGCTTACATCATGTGGTTTACTAAATTTCGAACTCGCCAATAAAACCCCGCGACCCTTTCAAAGACGAACATTTATTCGCGTAGGGTCCGTTCAATTTATTTTTCGATTTCCTTTCCAGCGTGGTCCATCCTCTTCGTCTGTTCCTGCTTAATCGTTTTCCTCGTTTTTCGACATTTTCCGATGTGATCAGCGATCTTCCTGCCGCTTCCCCTATTTTTCTCTCCCGCATCGTCCAAACTTTCATTTCTCATTCCACTTTTTCTCAACCTGCCCTCATTCCCCTATCGGGATCCTGTCCATTCTTCTTCAGATGCCTCACCTGATGTCCCGAAGTGATCCAATACCTTTTTCCGACTCCTCCCTTTTTTCCACATTGTGTTCGATTTGTCTATGTTGCTCTGTTTCACTTATAAACCCTGCTCCGTTTCTGTCTTCGGCCCTGCTTTTAATCCGCATCCTCTACTTTGTGCATTCATCACTGTCGCATGTGTGACGCGTACTTCTTTGGTCTCGCATCTTCTTCGATACCTTTTTCGACTTCTCCATCAACCCTTCACTGCCTTCCGTTATTATTTATCAAAACTCCTTTCTGAGACGCATCAGCTGGGGAACTTGAGCTCCACAATGTACTCTCTCGGGCTTTTCACTTTTTCGCCGGTGAATCTCTTGTCCAATTTAATCAGCTACCCTGGGAACGAAACTATTACCATTGCAACAGTACCACTTTATTGAGCACCACTTTATTGAATCCATTATTCCTGCAAGCTCGGTTCTTTTTGTTACTGCGGCGAATTCCCTCGTTTGAAGTTTACCGGCAAGCTTATCCTCTTGTTTGCGCATTCTATCTTGGGAGATGCTCGTAAAAAATGAATGCCAATTTGTTGAAGGATACGAGCGAGCGGGGCATAATTTTTTTCTCGATTTTCTCGAACTACCGAGGGAAAGAGGATACTTTTTTTTATGTACATACCGGGCAGCAAGGTCAATTTTTTTTTAATAACCATTCCACGACGTGGAACTTTTTGCTGTAACAATCACGGCACTCGTGCAATGTATGATCTTTTACGGGATTTTTTTTCGTGCATATTACGCGGAAAAGCTTCAAAGTTTACGACACACTGATTTGGAGGTTATCAGATGGGGCTTTGCGATGTCATTATTTTGACTAAAAGATGTGCCAATGATCACTGTTGCTCTCAGGCAACTGTTAAGATCGACTCCCAATAGTAATCGCACGGAATAAATGACTCGCGATAGCGGAGAGGCTCGGGTCGTCGAGCGCGGTCCTAAATCCATACACCCACGTCGAAAAGGAAAACCCACCCTCAGATGTGGTAACCGGAAACGGAATGGTCGCGAAGCAAACAAGCGGCATATTGTCGTCGTCCACTTGCCATCAGGCTTCTCCTGTTTCCACAACGCCCACGCAGCCGCCCACGATAAGCGCGGAAGGAAAGAAGCATCGTTCGAACACTTCGAGACCCGGAACTGAGTTCGTCAAGCTGTGGTTGACGAAGCGATCGGTGAGATGAATTTGCCACGTGTACCCACAAATCAGGAATATGAGGGAGCACGTTCTTGGAATGAACCCAAATGGAAAATTCAATAGAACTTCATCCATATCCTTCTTGAAAGCTTTCTGTACGAACTAATAAGGGTTCCGTGCTCTCTTTAATTGAAGAAGTCTGTCAAGTTTTTATTTCCGCAAGGTGGATTTAAATTTAAAAAAAATAGCTTCTCTAGAGTTGTTAACTCGGTCAGATATAATTTCGATGTCATGGAAGAATTTTCTCGTTCATTTCAAAATTTGTTAAAAAAAGGTCTGTCCGCCACGTTCGAGTACTTCGAAAGCTCCGTCGGGACGTAAAAGTTTCAAGTTTTCACGTTCCAATGCGCTCACGAATACTCGTCCACGAGGTGGACCAAAAAAGTCGGAAGGGACGACCGCGGATGTTCCCATTGACGATCACAGCAGTGACGCTAATTACGCGTTTGGCAGACAACACGCCATCAGGAGTAATTACATGGGAAAGAGCATTGAAGCCAAGAAAAAGGTAACCTCGACGTTTTTCTGATATTTTCCTATAGCATGCGATACTCTCTTGTCACTTTTCATACATCCCTGAAGATCAATGGACTATCGAATAAGTGTTAGGAGTCTTCTCACTTTAGACCCAAAAAAGGCTATTTTTTTGATAGGTTTACATTATTGTAGATATTGATATAAAAGTTGTTGCACGTAATAAATACACTTTCGAAATACATCAAATTTTTTTTATGTATTTACGTAACCCAAATAAACTTTAAACGCGTTTTTCTCGAAACAATGTTTTTCGACGGTTTGTTGTTAAAATCTTCGAAACTACTGAACCGATCCTTATGAAATTTTAACCACATATTCTTTACAACTACAGCTATAACGCATATCTAGGATTCTTTAAAATGTTTCTATTTAATATTTTTTTGCCAAAAACGGTGAAAAAATACGTTTTTTTCTTTTTTCGAAACATGACCGCGATTTTGTGATTTTTGCATATATCATAAATCGTATGATATGCGCTATAGTCATTAACATACTGAATCTAAATAGTTTGATTTTTTTTCGGATGATCCATCTCCGAGATTTCATCAACAGCGCAGACCTACAATTTTTAGGACATTTTTCTAACTACCATTTTCGTCTGTAAATAGTGACTCAAATGAATAACTTTTTTTTAAATGTATTTCGAAAGTGTATTTATTAATTGTAACAACTTTTATATTAATATCTATAATACGAACCTATCAAAAAAATTCATGAAAATAGTTTTTTTAGCGTCTAAAGTGGGAAGACCCCTTCAATGAAACCGGTGCTTCGTTATCAAAGTGCCCGCTTGATTTTCTCTTCTTTCCATTATCAGGTGATCAGAATGCTATTCGTGGTGGTCCTCGAGTTCTTTCTTTGCTGGGCTCCGTTGTACTTCGTTAATACGTGGTACCACTATGACCCGGAATTCATATATCATTATGTCGGAAGTACGGGCATCAGTCTGGTACAACTATTGGCATACGTATCGAGCTGTTGCAATCCGATAACTTATTGCTTCATGAATCGAAAGTTCCGGCAGTCCTTTCTCAGCCTTTTCGACTGCTATCGCTGCTGGAGGTAAGTCCCATCATTCCAACATGAAATTCTCCCCAAAATGAATCACTATCGTCAACTATAAAGTCACAATTCCACTTTTAAAAAAACTTATTTTTCAAAACTCCTTTTTTAATTTACTTTTGCATTTTTTTTTATTACAGGTTAAAATGTATGGACGCGGATGTGTCGCTCGGAGTTCCGAGGAATGCAACTCAGCCAGGAAACAGCGAACTGAGCGGAAATGAGTCGACGATTTATCTCGGCAGAACATCCGTCGTTGCCAGATCCGGTAAGCTAAAAATTCATTTACATTGCCAGGGACAAGTATAATACAGCGACATGATAATGGTCCTCTTAAACTTGGAAATCTTAAAGTACATGCTTTATGCATCACTCACCTCCTTCACAAGATGCCGTCTTTTTTGCTCTCTCCGCGTCGTTCATTTCTAGATCTGCTCATTAATGGGAGCAGTATTTTGAATAGTAACTACGTTCATCACGGACTTGCTGTTTGAAGTACACATAAATGTTGTGTAATTTGGATCATATCGTACTTGCAAGAAACATCACTCAAGTGTCCGCCTTCGATTTTGTTGAAGCTAATATATGTCATTATGCATTGCAAAATATTGGAAATATTTTTTAGCAGCGGAAAAACGTTTTTAAGGGAGGAAACCACCCCTCAAAGAAAGGGGTGTCGAAGAGTGATTTTGCAGTTTCGCGCGAAAACAGTCCACCGATCTGAGTGAAACAAAAACCAAATTTCTTCTAATGTGAAGCGAGGAAAAATCCACTATGGAAGTACAGTCGAACCTCAATATAATGAAAAATCGATATAACGAACTTCCCTAGAGGTTCCTTATATCGAAGTCATGTTCCCTAAAATGTTATATATATATATATATATATATATATATATATATATATATATATATATCATATACATTATGCTCCAATTGCTAATTGCTTGTAAAAATTGCTCTAATTTAAACATTTTTTTCTTTAAATAATATCCTCATATTTATAGTACTAATATATATAAATATATAAATATATATATATATATATATATATATTAGTACTGTAAATATGGGGATATTATTTAAAGAAAAAAACGTTTAAATTAGAGCAATTTTTACAAGCAATTAGCAATCAGAGCATAATGTATGTGATTATGTTCTTGTATAAAGGTTTCGGGTGTCTATAGGAAGAGAATGGACGAATCTTCGTTATATCGAGGATTTTGTTATATCGAGGTTTGACTGTATTGACAAAAAATTAAAGTAAAGGATGACACGGCTTTTTTGAGGACCGGTTTCCCCCCTTAAAACCGTTTCCGCGTCGATAAAAAAATAACGTGTTTCATAGTTTTCAATGCTTCATCACATATGTGAGTTTCAACAAAATCGCAAAAGGGCACTTAACGAGTTATGCCTAGTTGCAATAGTCGAAAACAGCTCATTTTTGGGATTTTTCTTTTAGACATTCGTATTGATAAATTTCTACATCAATTAGGTATTTGAAAAAGTATTATCTGTAGAACATTACATATTTTTTTTTGTGTGAAAATATTCAATTATAATCGATTTACAGTCGATGTCAGGGAAGCACCTCTCGAAAACGTTTTTGACGGTGAGCAATGCCACTCTGAACCAGGTTATCTAATATAAAAAAAATCAAACAGATTTTTTTAGTATATCAATTTATCCTACGATTAATCAACGGAATTTACAAAAAATCAAATAAAAAAAAGCGCGTGTCCCAAGTGCGAGTCTTAATTTTTGCGAAAAAGTATTGAAAACAAAAAATTTCAATCAAATACTATATTTTTACATCTAGAAAAAAGGCAAAAATTTTAAAAAATCGATGCAGCAGTTTTTGCGGTACTTTGCTCACTGATGTTAAAAACGTCCTCTCGGGAAAATAGCGTTTCAAGTTTCGAACGACGCTCCGAGCGTCCCGACGGGCGTCAGCATAACAGCCTATGGTCGATTTTCATTCGATCACCTTGAAATTTTCAGGGAACATTTATAAGATGATACACTTTACACACACACACACACACACACACACACACACACACACACACACACACACACACACACACACACACACACACACACACACACACATACGCACGCACGCACGCACGCACGCACGCACGCACGCACGCACGCACGCACGCACGCACGCACGCACGCACGCACGCACACACACACACGCGCACACACACGCACGCGCACACACACACACGCGCGCACACACACACACACACACACCCAAACACACACACACACACACCCAAACACACACACACACACACACACACACCCAACACACACACACACACACACACACACACACACACACACACACACACACACACACACACACACACACACACACACACACATATATATATATATAGCGGTTTTTTTTATAAAAGTGCTTTTTCGACTTCTACAACTAGGCGTTACCCCTTAAGTGATGTTCCTTGTCATTGTCTGAAATTTTCGGCAGCTTCTCTAAATTGTATTCGATACGTCGATAATTAACATAAAAATGTCCAAATACAGGATTGAGTTCTCAAGTCATTTTCCCATACTTTGTAGTGGTACAAATTTAATTGTAATCGTATTTTTGTAAAAGAAGTCTCGTTTTGTAGAAAAAATTGGTGAAAAAGTGAAAAAAATGAACAATCAATTTTGAAAAAGAAGTATTATTTATTGATCATTCAACAACAGAATTCAGCAATGTTCCTCGAACTGCATATATCCATCTATTCACCCCGACGACGCGAATGAATATATTTCTTTCGTATTTGCTCAGCAGAAAGTCTCAAAAACGCAACGAGGTAACACAGTTTTCACCGACTTCGTGAAATATTCACAGACGTGACATTCTCTCTCGCTCTTATTTCATGCAATACACATGCCAGAGGTGGTGAGACTCTTGGAGGAGGAGAATCGAGTTTAGCATCGACTTTCCTCCACGAATTCAAGTGGAACAACAAGAATCATGGGAATTCCGAGCTCCGGGGTACAAACGACGGTGGCGATTGCGATGTCATCAGGATCGACGGCGACTACTCCAACGACGAAAGTATCCACGATTTCGACGCAAACGCCGCGACCCTCATCAACGAACTCAACCGGAATTTATAGTGTCGATGTTGAGCCCGAGGAGGACAGTTTTTTCTTGCGCATATCGTGGCGTCCGCCGCCACCTGGCCTCGTACAACATTCATCGACTTTTCCCTTCGGTCAGAGAATCAACGCTCCATCGAGTATGATTCACCATTCGCGCCTTCCAAGTTCCGACCCTCCGTGCATCGACGACCCTAGACTTTTGTACGACTGACGAACACTCAGAAGGGAGACCCAAGTGTAAAAAAGCCGCCCGGAAAGAAAAAAAAACTGCGTCAGGTTACCAAGTGATTGTATGACAATTTTTACAATATGAACTCTGACAACTTTTCCGAAACGTTCGCTGTATTTTTCCGCAATTTAAATGTGATACGGCCGAATGCTCGAACGTGAAAAAAAATGCGTGATATTGCAACGAAGACGCGTTGAAAATCGTCATTTGTAAAATTACGTTTCAGCGATCAGTGATAACGAAACAATCGAACAAAAACGTTTGCTTGTTGAGCTGGTTCTCCGATTATGTATGGACATCGAATTAATTTGGTGCTACGGTTTTATCGATCGTGACTAAATAAATCTTCGCGATATCTGCTAATTACTTACGATTGACAATCCAGTCGATCTTCAACGACTAATTCCCTAGGAAAGAATGATCGTTGGAGGGGAGGAAAACGAGGAAAATAATCACGTTATCAATAAATACGATTATATTCATTCAACAACGAATTTCTTAAATTTCACCAAGATTCCCGTACAAGTGTATCAATAATAGCAAATATACAATTGACACTGATTATCCCAATGCAGATATTTCCAGTTCTACTTGCTATAACAACATCGTAATCGTTATGTTTTTCGGCCTTGGCTCGTTTTTCGACGATGAAAACTCAGGTCTCGCCCCTTAATGACGTAACGATTGAAAGCCACGCACCTGTTTTCAAAATATTCGCTAAGATCACATTTCTTATTGTTTCGAAGAAAGTAACGCTGCTGAACAGTGAAATGGGAAAAAGGGGAACGTCGTACATCGCTTTTTTGTTTTACATAAATTGGTATTGTCTCCGACAATATACACTGGCGTTCAACAGAGACCGGTGTCGCAACTGTTGCCCGTTTCCTCATTCAACCTACGGAATCTTCAGTATCTTTCTCCATGTACGCAGACACACATATATATATATATATACAGGGTGTCCCAGAATTGAATGCGCTCCGTGGAATGGGGAGTTGGGGGTGAAATTCTGAGTCGATTGATATAAGCATGTGTGGGTCTCAGACCAACCCCTGAATTATTATTAATTTTTAAAGGCGGGCCAATGACGTCGGTGAGCGATACGCCGGCTAATCGGGCGCACCTGATTGGCCCGCCTTTAAACATTAATGATAATTCAGGGGTTGGTCTGAGACCCACACATGCTTATATCAATCGACTCAGAATTTTACCCCCAACCCCCCCTTTTTACGGTACGCATTCAGTTTTCGGACACCCTGTATATATATACAGGATGTCCTGTTATGAATGGATAATCCAACTGTCCATAGGTCAGATCATGTCCTACTATGGCTGGAATTTCAATTTAGTTTTTTAAAATACTGTTGGTTATTTTTTCTATCTAGAAAAATCTTTTTAACCTCAAATGTTAAGGAAATGATATGAAAAAAGATCTTATGCAGAATTTTCATACAAACGAATTTGAACATCTGACTTTGATAGTCTGCGGTGTGAAAAAAATGGACTTCGCATGTCGTGCTAATTACTTTAAAAAAATGGCTTGGTTATTGTCGATTCATATCATTTGTAGAAGTGCGAAAAACCAAAAGCCGATGATCTTTTTTCGAAAAATAACACGAAGCCCAAAATCTCGAAAACCGTGGGACATATACTAAACTGAAATTGCAGAACACAGTAATATGGAGGATATGATCTGACCTAACGACAGTTGCAGGATTATCCATACAGGACACCCTGTATATATAACTTCTCATTTCTCCAACAAGTTCCCTGCGACTTTCGTACATTAGCCACGAAGTTTGCGATTGCCGGGCGACACTTGAATCTCTTCCGGAGCCTTCCAACTTTTCGTACAGCACCACCTACCGAAAGTGCGGGGGTGTCTCATTTCTTCTCGTGTCAACCTTATTATACGTAACATCCGAGTAATCTTTCCAAATGACTCGGAATCTGCTACGAAAAGGTAAATTGTGAAAAAATTACCCCGTTATAAGTAATTTCCTATCGAGTGCCCCAAACGTCAACGGCCCATCCACTCACTCCAGCTTTGCTCATTAACTCGTCAATTCCTAATTAATTCTTCATTGATCAATCCACCTTTCGTGATTTTCCAATGGATCATTCAGTGTCCTCAAATCGGCAAAGTTTTCAAATGCAAGAAGATACAGACACATTGTTGTCCTAATATTAAATAACAAAGGATTCCCGATCATTGGAATACTTGGGTATCGCACAAATGTTCCCTTTTTCCCGGACAATCGAACCGGAAGAGAGTTTATGATTTTTTTTTGCGATGATTCACATGGGTCCGTCGGATGTGCAGCCGCTGCAGTCGCAGCGTTTGAAAAGTCCGAGGAAACTTTTTCTAAAGCCGTCATTCATGAAGCAGTAGGTAATGGGATTGCAGCAGGAGCTCGTGTAAGCCAAAAGTTGAAGGAAACTTATGCCCGTAGGGCCGAGTCCGTCGTAAACGGCCATGGGGCTGAACAACGCGAGTGTATTCATTACGTACAAGGGTGTCCAGCAGACGAAAAATTCGAGGACTACGACGAGCAGCATCTTGATTATACGTTTTTTACGCGTCAGGGCTCGACCCGGATTCGTACGTCTGAGTGTCCTTCTGCCGATTGAATCCTGCCAGGTTCTCGACGAGGAGCGTTCCACGCTCTTACCACGCGATAAAATATCCTTATCCTCGCTCGAGTCGATCGTAACGTAGCCCGATGATACCGATGTCACGGGTATCCGCGCGGCTCCGTCGTCCATAACGTTTCGACGTATCGTGCAACTCGACGCCTGACAATCAACGCCACCAGCTATGAGGAGTCGATTATGCTCACGGCCCGCGGACGTCAGACTCGTCGATGAACATCGCGTGAGTGGCTTTCGTCCCTTTGAGGTCACGTAGACAACCGAGGGCATCGAACAGCTTGCTGAACAAAAGAAAAACAAAATAGAACTCTTGCTTTGTCTTCTTCTATGGGCATTAGGCATGCTCGAGGCAGACCAGCCCACAGTGCCGGATGGATCGTCTGATCGTGTTGTCTGATCTGACATGTAGTCCAGCCAATAAACATGAAGGTAAACACTTTTTTCTTCTATGAACACGCAAAACTTAGCTAAAGGTAATTGGATGTCGCTGAATCGAATGGCGATAATAATTTTGCAATCAACCATCGAGATAATATTTACAAATGTTCAAACCCATATAACGTGTCTTCTCACTGTAGACACTGTAGAATAACAGGCTATTTTCATGCATTTTTTGATATATTTATATTATGGATATTGATATGAAAATTGTTACACTTAATAAATACACTATAGAAATTCTTTTAATAAAAAAATATTTATTTAAATCACTATTTATAGACGAAAATGGTAGTTCAAAAATTTCCCAAAAAATTGCAGCTCTGCGCTGTTGATGAAATCCCGCGGATCGATCATCCAAAACAAAAAATACGTGTTTTTTTCACCGTTTTTGGCTCAAAAAGTAAATATCAAAATTTAAAAAAATCCGTGATATTCGCTATAGCTACAGTTGTAAAGAGTATGTGGTTAAAATTTCACAAGGATCGGTCCAGTAGGTTCGAAGATTTTATCAATAAGGGGGCGTCCATTAATTACGTGAGGCGTTTAGGGGGGGGAGGGGGTCGAGCGAAATCTCACCCAATCTCACGTGGGGGAGAGGGGGGGCTTCGGCAAATATCACGTAATTTTAGTAATTTTAGTAATTTTAGTAATTTTAGAAATCACGTAATTTTTTTCACGTAGGGAGAGTCTCCCTACTACTTTACATGGTGGAGTAAATGGTACTACAACTGCAGGTACTTCTACTACAATTTATTTTCCGTGAACGTACGCATTTTGAAAAGTCTCACGTGAGATTAGGGGAGGGGGGAGGGGGTCGAGCAAAATCTCACGACATCTCACCAGGGGGAGAGGGGGGGTCAAAAAATCGCCAAAATCACCTCACGTAATTAATGGATGCCCCCTAAGCTATCGAAAAACGGTGTTTCGAGAAAAAACGCGTTTCAAGATTGTTTGGGCTTCATAAATGCATTTAAAAAAAATGCATGTACTTCGAAAGTGTATTTATTAAGTGTAACAACTTTTATATCAATATCTATTATGTAAACCTATCAGAAAAATTCACGAAAATAGCCTTTTTTAGCGTCTAGAGTGAAAAGACCCCTTAATCCGGAACCTAATAATTTTATCGAAAAATGTGCCGAACAAATGTTGTTTGGGACATAAAAGTACGTAAAAAAGTATTGAACGTTCATCTTCGTATCTTCAAAAATAAGGGAGAAGCAAACGAAAAACCATTTTATTGGGGACCGAAAGCCTTGAAGTTTCAAAAAATGAAAAAGATATCAATTTCGTAAATATCTCGGGTTTTTTTTGTTACATATTGCTTTACCAAAAGTTAATCTAACTTTCTAGCAATTTTTAAAATTTTTATTTATTCCATAAGTATTCAAAAATGACGACTGAACATTGACAAAATTACTGGTTGAGGACCACTGTCAGGAAGAGACGTACTATATGGTTTTGGCTATATGCGCATGCGCACAACGCGCTCCAACGAGAATCTTGCGTCCCTTATACTCCCAGTGGTGCTTCGGCTGCAGAGCAATTTTACAAACGAATTTTCATTCGTCTTTTTCTCCCTCATTTTTGAAGATACGAAGACGAACGTTCAATACTTTTTTACGTACTTTTATGTCCTAAACAACTTTTGTTTGATATATTTTTCGATGAAATTATTAGGTTCTGAATTAAACGGTTTTTAAAGGTTTTTAAATGTTTTTAAACATTTTCTCAGGGGTTGATTTCAAAATTATTATCGCCATTTGATTCGGCGTCATCCAATTACCCTGATATCAATTTTGCGTATTTATATCTAAAAAGTGCTCACTTTTAAAAATTTTACCGGACTAATGGGGAGAAGCAAGCTTGTTCCTTATCTTTTTTTAACGTCAGATCCATTCTTATGCATTTTTTGGGTTAATCGACATATTTATATAAACAGAGGCTATTAAGCGTTACGCCATTTAGCCAAGAAGAGTTGCAATGAATAAGCAGATATTAAATAAACAAAGTGAGAAAATAAAGGTGCACACCTTCGGAGTACTTATTGCTCTGAAGTCTTGCAGTTAGACATTATGGTTACTTGAATCTAATGTACATCTTAATGAGTTCTGCCGAGAGAACTATCTCTAATGCGATATTGGATAAGCAGCCGCCCATATATTTCGCCATCGATATTTTGCTGATTTTTGACCCCCCGCCCCTGAAATCATCCTATCCAACTGTCGTTACCATCATCCAACTGCCAGACCACCCCCCCTATTTTAAAATGACGTAATTTATGGACGGCCCCTCAGCAATCTTAGGTATCGTAACAAAAGCAGGAGCTCGTAAGATATAGGGGAATATGGGTGATAAGGAACGCCTCAGTATGTTGCTGATGGAGAAAATACATCCCGAAAACTGCTGATCGTTTGTCAATGGATTCTTGGTCGTCTTTCCACGCTCAACCGTGTCTTTTTCCCTCGTAGACAGTAATTTATTGATTCAGCAGCCTTCGCTACACGTTTCGGCTTTATGACTACTTTTTACGCGAAGGAGAAAATTTGATGACAGGCGCAACGTCAGGTGGATGCTTTACCCCAGGACCATACGAATTTCCATTAAACCGGGTAACGGAAAAGGATAAAATGGGATGTTCCGATAAAAGATATGTGCGTCATTCTCCCGAAATGATCACTTTTGCATGTAATCTGACTTTTTAAATACACGCTATTCGATTACTTTGTAGGTTTTTTTGGAATACAACAGTTTGAAATATTTCGAAATCTTCCTACAAAACGTCATTATCCTTTTTTCCTGTATTTTGAGTAACAAAATCATTCCTCCGGAGTGTACCTATCCAGACTTTATATACACTAGCAAGCCGAAGAGGTACTAAAAATTTTAAAAACATCAGAAAAACACATTCCTTGAAACCATTGGATGTTTATTTAATTCCGGCTTGAAAAAAAAATTATAAGCACGGGTATCTCGCAATTAATTCCGAAAATTACGCAATTCACGAAATTTGTAATGAAAAAGTAATCCATTATTCATTATGTTTTTAATGGGCAATGAAAAAATATTCCATTACCCATTACATTACATTCAGTAAAGTAAAAAAAATCCATTACTCATTACATTGTATTTTGTACTGTAAACAATTTCCGTTACTCATTACATTGTAATAGGTAATGAAAATATTTCACATTACAAAATGTAATGTAATGAGGAATGGACGTTTTTTACATTACAAATTCCAATGTAATAAGTAATGAAATTTTTTTACATTACACGATTTGATTAAATGAGAAATGAACATGTTTTACATTACAAAATCCAATGCAATGAGTAATGGCAATTGTTTGCATTACAAATGTAATGTAATGAGTAATGGAAATTTGTTACATCACAAAATGTAAAGTATTGATTAATGAAAACGCTAATGCATCACAAAAAGTAAAGTGCAAAAGGAAAATACATGACAAAAAACAAAAGTGTCGCTTCATTTTCGAACCTTACGATTTTTTTTTTCTAAATGCCTTGTGTGTTATGCGGTGGTGTCACAGCCGAGAGAGTCATTTTGTAATGCATTCGCGTTTTTATTAATCATTACTTTACATTTTGTAATGTAACAAATTTCCATTACTCGTTACATTACATTCATTTTGTCATTCTTAACTGGATGGTTTTTCAATTGAATGAGTCACTCTTTACCTGTTCAAGTGGAATTTCTAGACCTCATATGCATGAGGTTACATAAAAATGATTCTCTCAGATATACTATGATTCTATGATTATCTTATATATTCTCTGGGAGAAGTTGAAACAAAAAAGCGAGTTCAATATTCGAAGGCAAATAAGTATTTCTTTCCATCATGATAAACGTATCAAAACTGAAAAATCAGTCTGATCGATTTGAAATGATATTGTATCGATTAGATCTGAAGTCAATTGCAATTTTTACGTGAAAAAATGAAATATTTTTGTTGGTAAATTTCGTTTTCCTGCGAAATGATCATTTCGGGAGAATCACCCATATACAGATGTGTATGATGAATGTATGTCGTACCGAAATCGACAATTTTCCATTGCAGTGGAGCACGAGAGCGTACATGACGTTGCCGGGTTTTTTGGGCAAAGTCCTACTCGTTTACCGTCCGATATACATGATCTTTACATACAATAACCACATATATATATGCACACATACAGCGAGCATCTCGTCCTGGAAAATAAAGTCTGAAGGACGAAAATATAATAGGAAGGGATTTTACGAGTGGCTCGACTGGTGAAAGCAGCTTTGTCGTCGTCGTCATTTGGGATGGAAGTGGATTGTAATATGGTGGAGCAAAATTTGCATTGTAACCCCTTATCCACGTCTTTCATGCTGCTCTCTCTCCTATAACAATCTATCCGCATGACCCATAAGCTGCGAGCAGCTTCGAACGACAAGAAAGTAGGAAGTCTCTTCAACCTCATCGTACTTGACCAACCACAAAATTGATGTCGTATTATTTTATTCTCGCAGCAGCGTCATTTGATATCGCAATAGATTTTTTGAGATTTACCAA
This sequence comes from Ophion ellenae, assembly GCA_963210295.1. Classification (NCBI taxonomy): domain Eukaryota; kingdom Metazoa; phylum Arthropoda; class Insecta; order Hymenoptera; family Ichneumonidae; genus Ophion; species Ophion ellenae. The sequence goes on from OY723394.1 coordinate 36,226,694, forward strand.
ATATGTATCATGAGACGATTATTGCAGACTGGTTATACGATTGGAGATTATTGCAGAATTTATAAATGTGACTTTGAGTCCAGCTGATTGGAGACGTCGACAAATTGGCGGGGCCAGAACTCCCAGGTAGATACCAAATTCACGTTTTAAATGATGCGGGAAACTTTGTTATTTCAATCGTAAATCAATTCATGAAATTTCTGAGGAAATTTGAGGGCTGGCACTTGACATTTTTTGTTTTATTTTATGCGTACTTAGGGATATCCTTAACCTGGATTTTTATGGATTTTACTGGATCCTATAATCACCCGTGCCCCAGGACATCAAGGCATGGGACCCTTCTTTAAAGCTCAGCCCTCGGCGGCTGCAATTATCAAATTTAGGAGGCTACACTCGAAAAACTTTTTTTTAGAGACGTCCTCACGACTGGAAAATAATTGACCCAATGGTATTTCGTCATCCTAGTTATTTGGAATGTCTTCCATTCAATTTTTTTCAGATCTTCCGCTTAATTATTATTTTCATTTCCAAAATCTCATCACACATTTTTGTTTTCTTTTTGGATCGTCGCTCGGGCTAGAAAAAAAACTGTGGCACGCCTTCGAAACGTTAATTCTCCAAAAAAGGTATTTTTTAATTTCGTTTTTGTTACCACGTTAACATCAGTTGATGTGGTGACAGAATGAGAGAGTAAAAAAAAAGAATTGTAAAACTCTCGCAACGAAAAATTCGCCAATACAAGTCAGACGAAATAAAAATGTTATTACGTGAGTGAATTTATAAAGCCCTGATAGACGAAGTTTTAAGAACTTCGTGGTATGACAAATATAGGGATATTTCCTCTATATGTTTTCATTTTCGATTTCAAACCGTTTTCGAAAAGTTTCCTAACTATAAGTGTCCTCCGCCTTCGCTGCTGCTGCGGAAAATCAGAAATGGTTTCCCATTTCCCATTTGATGATGCGAAGCCTCATTAACAGGAGCTTTTTCATTAAGGGAAATTCATTCTCTATTTAAATCTCCCGGAAAGTAGTGGACCATACAATATATTTCTCAGAATATTCGTCATGGAAGTTGGCTAAAATGCATAAAATAAGTTTCATAGAGAGAGGTTACGTTTATTCCGCTGAACGTCTCGACAAATTTTAATTGAAATCGCTACTATTAATGAGGGTATCGGGTCGGTAGGATGATGAAAGAGCATTGCAATGGAGTAATGGAAAGACAAGAGAATATTGTACGAAAACGTTGCAAAAAGTGTATGCTCGAAATGTTTTGCCAGCAAGTCCTACATGAGCTCCATGCTTGTAAAAGTAACACTTTTCTATTATTTTCTTCAATAATCCGGTCGCTTCGTCTAACAATGAACATCACTTTGGTCTTCACCTTCGATTTCGTTCTCATGTATATGGTAAAGATTTTATAAACTATAAAATAAGTAATTTTTTATTGGCGGAAAAACTGCTTTAAGGGGCACCACCGTGACAGGTAAAAAAAACTATATTTTTTTTTCATTTTTCTAAAGTCTACATTTTCGAGAATATGCAAAAAAAGATTGAAGTTAAAATATTGAAAATTGACCTAGTTACAGACGGTTTAGTGAAAGCAAGTGGCACAACGATTTACGTATACCAAAACATTCAATCGCGTTTTTCTCAAAACTTATAATTGTCCTATTTTCAATTAAAAAAAACCACAATGTCCCTTATTGCAGTAGCTATCTTTGTACGTAGCCGTTTTTTTCGTTTGAAATTTACTTGTTTTTGAGCTTCCGAATAGAAGTAAACATTTTGTCAGACACTTTTTTTTTGCACAGTTGAAATTTTGTGATTTTTTTTCCGTTCGAAAAAACGACTACGTACAACGAGAATTACATGTATAGAGATTATAAAACTTTTTTGTTTGGATTTTTTAAACCAACCATTGTCAAGTCATCGATCCAGCCGTTGGAAAACATTTTTTATACAAAGGCTCCATTATACGTCAATAAATTTGATAATTTTTTGCAATAAAAATATACACGCCATAAGTTCTATGTATGATTAATAACATACCTTTTTCCAAATTTTAAATAAATAATCTAGTAGACAAAAAAAAATCGGAAAAACGACCTTTTTTGGCCCGTCACAGTGATGTCCTTCCTTCAGGGGTGGCTTATACGACTTTAAAGTTATTCGGAATCATTCAATTTCCTCCGTGGGTCAAACATGTTTATTTTTATTTCAAGGTACAAATAAAGTACACTTACATCAGGGTGGCAAAAATTTGAGCTCTATTTTTTTTTCCTTTTTGTCACCATCAAATTATCTTCTTTAATGGAAAAAAAATTGTTACTAAATCTGCGAGTGGTGAAAAAATATTTAGAGGTCGCCCAAACCTCCCAAAAATTCAAATTTTCATTCAAAAGTCGATTTTTTCTTCGTTCTCTTCTCACCTATGAATTTTACGCTTTATAATTTTTTAATTAACGTCGCGAAAGCTCTAGCCGTTCAATTAGTATTGAGTGGTCGCTGAGAAGCTTTGACATTTCCAATTTTCGCGATTTTTTAAACTCTTCTTACTCATAAATTTGACGCATTTAAAATTTTTCAAAACAATTAATCGTTTTTGTTTATAAACAGATTTTTCAAATTTCCCTCACACAACTAACCCAAGAATTATAATCTTTGTTCTCGTAAAATAATTCTTTAAGTCTCTTGTCCGTAAACAAAATTATAGGCCCCTGTTTTATCGGGGTAGAAGTATGAGGTAAATAAAAAAAATCCGTTTCTAAAGAAAAAAAGGATTAATTGTTTTGAAAATTTTACAAAGTGTTAAATTGATGACTGAGAAGAAAAAAAGAATTCGCAACAATTGGAAATTTCGGGGGTCTTGAGCGACCACTAAATATTCATTGGCCGGCAAGAGCTTTCGCGAGCTTAATTAAAAAATTATAAAGCGTCAAATTCATAGGTGAGAAGTGAACTAAAAAGATAGATTTTTTAATGAAAATTTGATTTTTTTGGAGGCTTGAGCGACCTCTATATTTTTTTGACCGCTTGCAGCTTTCGCCACAATTTTTTTCCCTTTCAAGTAGATAATTAGATGGTGAGAAAAAGGGGAGAAAAATAGAGCTCGAATTTGTGGCACCCTAACGTACGTACACGTAAAGCGGTGATACAAGCGTCGATAAGGGCTTTAAAGGGACTTCTCATTTTAGACGCTAAAAAGGCTATTTTCATGAATTTTTTTTATAGGTTTATATGATAGATATTGATGTAAAAGTTGTTGCACTTGATAAATACACTTTCGAAATACATTTAAAAAAAATGTATGTATTTATGTAGCTCAAACAATCTTTACACGCGTTTTTCTCGAAACAACATTTTTCGACTGCTTGTTGATAAAATCTTCGAACCTACTCAACCGATCCTTATGAAAATTTAACCACATATTCTTTACAACTATAGCTATAGCGCATATCGAGGATTTTTTCAACTTTGATATTTGCTATTTTTTTTGCCAAAAACGGCGAACAAACACATTTTTTTTGTTTTTTCGACAAATGTCCGCCATGTTGTTATTTTTGCATATATAAAAAATCTTTTTTTGTTTCGGATGATCCATCTCCGAGATTTCATCAACAGCGCAGACCTACAATTTTTTAACTACCATTTCGTCTATAAATAGTGACTTAAATAAATAAACACATTTTAAAAAATGTCTTTTGAAAGTGTATTAATTAAGTGTAACAACTTTTATATTAATGTCTATAATATAAACTTATAAAAAAATCATGAAAATAGCCTTTTTTGGCATCTAAAGTGAGAGGACCCCTTAAACGAGTACTTCAAAAATCCATCTAGGAACTAGCGAACCAAAACCAATACTTGCCTGACGATTGAGCGGTGTTGCGTTCGAGAGTCGACATTGTCAAAGGATCCGACTTGCATAGGGTTATAGTTACAAGAGTATACGTGACGGCGAGTACCAATAAAGGGACGATCAACAAAATGGCATCCAAAATCAAATTGTATCCTCTCTCGTATTCCCCATCACCTGGCCACGTTTCTCGACACTTCCTGTGACCTGGGGACAGTCAATTTGGATTCGCTCATTCATATGACACAATATGTTGAAGTTTAGGTTTTCGGAAAAACGTGTTGATCATTGGCGAATAACAAGCGGCGCAAAGTAGCGTAAATACTCCATTTCCATGCTGTTTTTGAATTTAATTGCATTCGTGTTTTATTTCCGGGTTCTTGGTGGAACAGCGATAACATTTTTCTAAATGGTAAGTTAGCCAGCAATATTGATGGTACGCCAGAAGGGGGCGTGAGGTTAAGGGATCATCCCAGTGTAAAATTTTCAAAAAATCGTTTTTTTTTTGCATTAGCCGATAGTATAGACGGTTATAAACATGGACCTGTCATCGCCGATTGATCCTAAGTAGACAATATATAAGGTGCAGTAAAACGAAATCCATTATTTTTGCATGAAATTGAAGGCAAAAACAATGAATTTCTTTTTTCAAAACGGTGTACACTCTCAAAGGAAGAGTTTTCAAGCTATCCGTCTCAAATTTAGACACAACTTTTTGTTTTGAAATTTTCATATTTTTTCACGAAAAACTGTCGGGAAAATAGGCTAAATTCGATACCTTTTTCCAACCGCTGCCATTTTGTGAATTTTTATTTTTTAAACCTCCATAGCAAGATAGCGACTTTCATACTGATTAATAATCTTTTTACAAGCTTCGGTGAGGACTCCTTTTTTCAAAGACATTTTCAACCGTTAAAAAAATGTAATTTTTTTTAAATTAGAAAATTTATTTTTGGTTCTTCATGAGTGCTTTGATTTGGCATAAAAAAAATCAGACTGTTTAGCGTATTTGAACCATAAAAAAACGGGAAAAACAGCCATTTTTCGACCCGATACACTGTGATGATCCCTCAATTTATAGAATATGATATCCGAAAATATTTCGGTGGGGCAAGTTCGTGACCATATGGAGGAATTCGTTTTTTAATAATACTTTATCCGCTCAACTGAATCGATTACAGCAGCGGAAATGTTGATCCAATGGTTTGGCTGTTTTTCAAACCCTACACAAAATTCCAAATAAAATAATGTGAGTCAACCAGCCAATGATTCTTTGGAATGAAAATATCAAAAGCCTCAAGGGGGATTGAACATTTATTTATACAAGACAAGCTAAATTTAAATTAAATGCAATCATTAACTGAATATTCAGTTACGTGACAATTTCGGTTGAAATTTGTTCTATTTTTTTTTCATACGTATATGTAAATTGTGTCATTACACTAGTGGAATTAATTATGGACAAATTTGAATTTAAAAAAAAAATGCTCAAATTCATTGATAATTTTTACGTTATAATCACTTGTATTTTATATTCTTATCAAAGTAGGCTTATCAACGCGAATATTGAGTAGAAACATCATAGATTAAAATAAAAACCATACAGTATCATTTTGGCGTAGCAGAATATACATTTTCTGCGTAAATATTAAAAAAGCTAATTTCTAGCAAAAGTGTCCAAAATTAATTCCACTGGTGTACGTTTACTATTTTACAGAAATCAATAGTCAAGTGTATAATCGTGTGTATAATGCTCAACGAGGTATAGAAAATTGGCTTGAACTTTCAAAAATTGATTAAAAGCTAGCCCATCAACCTGTCATTATTACTGCTAATTTAAAAGCAGAGTTTTTCGCATTCGATTTTTTTCACACGAAAATTTCACGATTGAAAATGATATTCTAATAAATGATATTCTAATAAATGTTATTGTACATTATTTTCTCACTTACTTAAGTTGGTTTCTAATCAATGATTGTATAAATAATATAAATGTACAGGAACATTACTGTGTGTTCAAATACATTTTTACTACGGTGCGTTACACTGTATGAGCGAGGATAAGAGGCACATAATTTATCAAGCCATCAAGATATATATAGCCAGGCGTTGCTTACATGCATATTTGGATACGTGTATTTGAAGCGGGTGACGCCCTTTTCATGTAGCCAGGAGAGTTGCGATTTAATATTCCGGAAGGGCGAGACGTAAAAACCTCACTGCAACTAGAATGACCACAGAAAATATTATCCCCTTGATCTTGGCTGTCAAAAGTCTTTTGGATTGAATTTTGAGTCTATATATGAATAAGAGTCCTGTGAATAGGAGTCCTAGGGTGAATATTTGAAGCCAATTCATATGTCCCTCGTTAAGGCCTCACACCTAGTTGAAGGCTTTGAAAATATCGATTTTTTGTTTTCAACGGGTTTTCAAAGTACAACATTTTTTAAAATATTATCCGAAAATTTCAAGTCTATACGTTACAAATTGAGGGAGATAAAGGCGTTTGTTGGTAGGTTCCGTGAAGCGGCGAACTTTAAACGCGTTTTTCTTTGCATGTTTCCTATTTTTACAAGCTTTTTCACGTATCCAAATTTCGTTTTTAACTCGTCGGTTAAAAACTCTTTCGTTCAAGCGGTGTCTGAACGAAAGCACTTTTTTAAGGAGGTTTTTTTATCATCGAAAATGGAGCGTTTTTTCACCAAAAATTAATACTCTCACTTTTGGCTGTTGCCATTTTTTTTAAATCAATATTTTATTAAACCCTTCGTTTAAGGGGGAATATACCTTTGTAATTTTTTTTTGCATTTTTTTTAATGGCTCGAAAGGTCCCTTAACTACCGAAAAATGTTGAATTAGAAGGACAATTGTACGTGGTCCAGGCATCGCCGATTAAAGGTAAACGTTAAACGCGTTTTGCTCGAAACTATGTTTTTAGACATGGGCGTATGCGTAGCGCCTCGAGTTTCCAATCGATTGACTTGAAATTTTAACTGTAGCTTCTTGACAACATTTTCTAGTCCACTACGTAGGATTTTTTCGATGGGGTGAAATAAAAAAATTTTATGATCGATATTCGATAGATTTTTTTTGTTTCATATTAACGCCATTTTTTCTAAATCAATGTTTTGAAAAACCCCTACGTACTGGACTAGTTTTTTATATCTACTTTCAAAATATTTTTCGTTTTTTTTCTAGCTTGAAAATTATGACCTGTGCGAATACGCCCGTAGAGGAATACTAAAAAAAAGGAGTTTTCTTTCATCGATTACTGCGCCGCCATTTTGTTACAAAATAATTTTAAAAAAATATTTTTTTTTTACTTTCAGACTTGTACTAGCATTTATAAAAAACCGAATTTACAAATATTGTTTTGTTTTTCTTAAATAAATTGTCAAAAATGACCCTTGATTTTGCCCTTACAAAGGTATATTCCCCCTTAAGCACTATATAATTTCATGCAATAACTAAATACGTTTGATTATTTTTGGGATTATTTATACACATATTTCGATACAAAAATTGTAAAAGATACTCAAAATCATAGTCTCCAATGTACAACAAAAAAATTGAAAAATTGCAAACGTTTTCCCAAAAAAAAATTAACGCAAATTCCTGTTTTTCCGGCCACGAGCCAAGTTGAAAGTTTTGTTCGGGACGTCATACCGGAATGGTTGGTAAAATGTTTTTGATTAATTTTAAAAAATTAACATTACCCGGATGTTCCGTTTATTGATGATGTTATCTCTTGAAAATGTGGAGGCAGCTTAATCGTGGAGTTCTGTTCGATATTCCACCGGCAATAGCCACTGTTTTCGTTCGAAACAATTAATTACCCAAATTTGATTCGGCAACGGTTTCATTGAATCGACCGGACTACGTTTACAGTGTATCGTATTTAACCGCAACCCACGCTCCCGTGCTCGTAGAATTCGAGCTGCGTTCGTGTAATATATCGGCGCGAATGCAGAAACGGTTAACGTCGCAATTAAATGGACCAGGAAAAAAAAAGAAATTGCAAGCCTTCGGCGACCAAAAATTTACTAAGAAAAAATTCAAATGTTATTGCCTGAGTGAATCTTTCGAGCTCCGATAAACGAAGGTCCAAACATTTCCGGTAATATCGTCTCTGCCAGTTTTGATTTTCATTTTAAACCTTTTGCGAAAAGTTCCTATCAATGTTTGCTGCCATAATTGCTTCGTGGAAATTGAGAAATGGTTTTCGGTTTCTCATTTTCTATTGCAAATTCCCACCGCAATAGGGGCTTCATTCCATGTTTATATAACTGAAATTGGCGTTACATAGAATGTCTTTCGTAGCGAGACGATTACATGTGCCTCGCTACAGGTCCGGAGAATTTCAATCGAAATCATCGTCATAGCCAAGTTTATTGGAAAAGTAAAACCATAAAAGAAGGTTGTAAAAAATGATTTAAAAAAACGAAAGTTTATACGCAAAATGATTGCATGAAAATGTATATTAAAGATATTTCGCCAACAAGCCCTACAGTTAGCCCTACAAAAGGTAATTTAGTTCCGCTCTGATTCTTTGTTGTCGCGAGATGTGGATGGTGTCATTTGATTGCTACATTCCTACCGATGAGAAAAATTCCTCCGTCGTGAATACAAAGAATTGCATAATAAATTCGACGAATGAAAAAAAAATATGTTTTTCACCCTCTCGTTTTGTCTCTTGCCATTTGCTCCGACGTCTGCTCTTTCGTTATATTTATTTTAAAAATCTTGTACGGATGCCCTCATCGCTCAAGATCCAATTAGAGGAACTCGGGGTAAGATGAATCATAAGCCTAGCCACTAAACAGTGTGTGCGAGCACGGTGCACTCCCGTTGGAGTTTGGAAGGGTGGCGGTGAGGTGAGTGAGTGTGGAAGTATCAACTATGGTGGAAGCACGCGTCTCGAGAAAACAATATCGATTTTTCGACAGAACAATGTAATTTTCGATAAAGTTTAAGGGGAGGGTAGGGGTTTGCACTTTTGAAAAATCGTTTTTTTTTTTGCTTTTCTTATATTTAAACATTTGAAGAATATAATCCCAAAATTGTAAATCAATCAGAGCAAAACTCTCGAAGTTATTGACTATTTAGTCCCACTCCTCTAACACTGTAGCTCCGACTTCTCTAAACTTCAAACGCGTTTTTCTCGAAACCACTTTTTCAAAGTCCGTGTTCACTGCCAATTGAAAACCACATGACCGTTTTATTTCAAACTTGCTACACACTTTGTACATATAAAATACCTCCTCCCAACGGTTAGTTTGAGATTTTTTTTTACATTGAGGGGGTTTTCCACCCCCAAAATGACGACATTTGTCGTGAAAAATAGCACTTTTCACTTTACATGACCACCAAAAATTTAGAAATGAAGAAAAAAATTATCAAAGACCGTTGGGGGGAGGATTTGATAATACTTTGACTAAATTTTAATGGTACTTGATTTCAGATAATTTCTAGCTGAGATACAGTGAACACCGCAAATGGTGTTTTTCCAAAGGCGTTCTTGGAAAAGCTTTGCCACCGGCTTGTTTGTGGATATTTTCGCGTACAAATATCACGGAATGTTCTTGAAATGACACTTAACAATGTACGAAAGGTTGTAATAAATTCACTCTATCCATATAGATGAAAAAAATTCGCAAAAAAGTGTTTTTTTTTTCACGCTGAAACCCCTACCTTCCCCTTACGAATTTTTTTAACACAGCATTTTTTTAATTACATACCCTGGTAAAAAAATTATTTGTACATCTCTCACGAAACTGTTGTTAATTTGGTTTTATTATTTTGTTCACACTCGGTCGTTTTGACCCAGTGATTTTTTTCGTGTAAGTACGTATTTTTCAACGTATGCCCCACTTTGAACAAATGTTTTGCCATTTAATTTTCGTTTTCGTCAAAAAATAAATTTAGGGCAATAAAATATGGATCATTTACTACAAAAAACGTCTTTACAAAAAAAACAAAAAAATCATATTTACCGGAATACAACGATTTGAAAAACGCCTTGGGTCAGATTGACCCAAGATGCACTTATAGGTTGGCGGCGGAGGTGTGCACTCGAAGGGTTAATAAAGCATTTAATTTTTTTCGAAGGACAATTTGAAAAAGACGACTTGTGCAAGTACTTTTTTTACCCACTGTATAATGAGAGCCTTTTTACAAAATCACCAAAAAATACAGAAACACATGGCCGCTGGCAGATCATACTGTTTTCAAAGTCGGTGGACATGATGTCTCGAGAACCACTTGATGGATTATTTCAAAATTTATAGAACATACGATGCAAAACATATTAAGGTCGTTGACGATCTCACTTTAAAAAAATATATCTTCATTTTTTTTACTCTACGTAAAAATGACGACCTTTTTCATAGATTTTGTATGTTGAATCTTCAACTCGCCGCCACTTGGTTGAATACAATTATTTTAAAAATCGACGATCGTCAACGACTCGCATTTATTGTCAACTTGAATAATCCGTTTGGTTTTTATATTTCAGGTGGATCGTTCAAGCTGGAGAGTGTCCACCGCCAAACGTCGCGAAAGAAATGTCATCGTCTGCCGGTGGCCATGTTTTTGTTGTTGCCTGTATTTTTTGTGATTTTTGTTAAAGGCTCTCAATAATGGTACCTATGTGTTATACCAATGCGGTTCTTTTTTACCAGCTGGTTCCCAAAGAAAATCGGAATTTGGCAATTTTTTCGGGCCTCTAGGTAGATGTCGTTCTTTAGGACCTTACCTTTGGGATTACCCTCGCAGTTGCTTTTGTCTCTGCAGCTCTTTCCCCAAAAGAAGCTATACGTCCCGTATTTTAGGTTGTGTTTCCATACTCATATACTTGAAGGTTCATCTTCATTGGGTAAGTATAGTTCTTGTGTGACAGGGTAAAAAACAAGCTCCATTATCTTCGGACAGAAAGAAATGTGGGGACATGCTTGCTACAGCGTTTTTACACATGCATGCATTACCGCCAGCCAAGCATTTATTTTTCGCTATAGACGTAAGTACAGGCGTGTATCGAGTTGCGGAGTTCGGTTCGTGAAATGACACAGACACCTTACGTACTGATAGCTTAATGTATACGTTATGCTCACCGGTACTCGTGGGTATGAGTTCGCTGAGGCCGGCTATCGGCGACATAACGAGAAAACTGCACGACCATATCGCGACGATGAGTCGATAAGAATGCGACAGAGTCTGCCAGCGACGAGACCTCAACGGATGACATATGGCGTAGTATCTCTCCACGGAAATGGCAACCAGCGTCCATACGGACACCGAGACTGAGCAAGCTGCAATTTTAATGATAGCAAGGTCACTTTACATTCATACATATTTAGGAGGCATTATGCTAATTTTTTTCATTAATCCAGTCAATACTAGGACGCACTTCTGTCGGGGTGATAAGAAAGGTAACATTATGTCCATACGCATCAAGAACGCGTCACACTCCTTTTATTCCGATTATTCTGGTAAGAAGAATTTTTGATCGGGCAAGCAGCGAAATTATAAATCTTAGTGGGGACAAAAATATTGCTATTTTTGCATTGGGAATTTATAGCTCTATGAGGAACTTTTTGGTTTTGGTTTGTTTGGGTTTCACAATCGGTATGAGATTGTTCAGGGTCATGTATCAGAGGCTGTGAAATTTCAACGCCATCACAACGGTATTGCAGAATTCGTAGTTTTTGGCTGCGAGCCGCCGCCAACTACCGCCAGATGTCCCAGCAACCGTCTGCTACTCCCACTACAGCAAAGAGCGGAGGCCCAATTCTCCCGCTGGAGGGGACATTGTATTATAACCTTAACAGAACATGATGTTTAGTGAGATTCACTTTGTGCACGTGTTTCTACGACTACTGTTGAATTTTCTTTGAACAATCCGTTCGTCGTGAATAATTGTGTAGCATGCATTAAGCGGAAAAAACGGATGGCAAAGCGTGATGGCAAAATCTTGTCGGATTTACTTGAAATTTGGCATTTGTGCTTCTTGACACAATTAATGAAACACGTATTTCGGCGATTTTGAAAATTTAACCCCTAAGGGGAGAAAGAGGGTGATAAAGTGTGTATGTAAAATAAAAGAAATCTGGTTAGAAGATTTACTTGAAACTTAGTATTAAAGCTCTTCAACACAATTAATAAAACACGTATTTTAGCATTTTTCGAAATTTAACCCTTAACCGATAGGGGGTGACAAAGTTTGTACGGAAAATAAAAAAAATCGGGTCAAATTTATTTGAAACTTTGTATTACTCCTCCTGAACACGATTAATGAAGATTCAGGGTTCTTTGGAAATTCAATCCTTTAGGGGAAAGGGGTAGCAAAGTTTGTCTGGTAAAAGAAATATCTGCTCAGATTTACTTGAAACTTTCAAGGAACATCCCTCTGGTGACTCCCTTCGATTTTGTTGAAATTTGGATATGTTATAAAGCACCGAAAAGTAAGCGATACGTGTTTTTTTTTTATCGGCGGAAAAACGGTTTTAAGGGCCGAAACGCACCCTAAAAAATGGGGATGTTTTTCGTTTTGCGTCGATAACGTTTAAACGGTACGAGATATTTAAAAAATTCAACTTGCAACAATGTTTATTTTGTTGTGCACTATACATTGGAGATGAGAACGATAACGTTATCGAAGAAAAACGAAAAACACCCCTATTTTCGAGGGTTCATTTCACCCCTTAAAACCGTTTTTCCGCCGATAAAAAAAAATACGTATGGCTTACTTTTCGGTGCTTTATAACATATTCAAATTTCAACAAAATCGAAGGGTGTCACCTGAGGGATGTTCCTTGTTAGTGTTAATGCTCTTGAACACAATTCCACGTGTTCCTTAATGAAACATTTCAGGAGCACGTGGCATAGTGGAACACTTTCTTACTCAAGCAAAGCTGCGGGCGGAAATCTATTTTTTTTTCTTCATAAAACCCTAAGCCAAAAGTTCTTGAAACGTGCATGAATTCGATGCATCAGTTAGTAATTCACAATTGATCCTATGGTAGGTACAATCTGTAAATCTCTTTTTGCAACAATATCGCATTCCCACGATATATTCCGTCTCAATAACTTGTATCGTTTGGTCGAAATTGGAGTAAAAAATTTCGAAGTCGTCGGAGGGTGTGATAAATAGTCTTAAGAAGTTAACGCTTCTGTCGGACTGTTTCAGCAATGAAATTTAACGTTTTGAAAAGTGTACGTGTGTACATAGACAAGAAAGGCAAAATATCGAATATGTATCTATGTCAGATAAATTCGATCAAATTTTACATCCAGTCGGACGCCGTGAATTTTCCGATAATTCGCACAGCCCGCTATCCTATCATTATAGTAATATAATGAATCTCGATAACTCGCCAGTTCCGTCAGAGAAACCTCCTACTGCTTTCACCATGCACGCCTATCTCCAAAGCTCCAAATCGAAACCGCGAGATTGTGAGAGACTGAATCATTTTTAAAAAATCGATGACTATATTTTGCGATGCCAAAGAAGGTTAGAGGGCTAGAAAGAACGTTGGAGAAGATGATCTACATTTTGTTTAAATCAGAACCTCTTGGGATTTAAATGGCAAATAATGAGCAAGCAAGTTGACGACTTAAAACTGGAAACAAGCCCCTGGCTTGTTGTACTTTCGGATAAAAATGGACGATACTGAGCAAAATGATATCAATGACCAAACCCATGAGTAAACCCAAACAAGTAGATATAATAGCACGTTTTTTTCTGCAATGAGATGGATATTACAATAGCGTTGTAACAGGAGCCTTCAAGTGACCAAGTTCTTTACTTCTAACATTGATGACATCGGATCAAGATCCTATTACATCATTTCTCAGGCGTCGTATTGCTCGCCTATCATTCCTACCACAGATCGTACAGTCTATTCAGCCCGATGCGGACGGAGTGGCTTTTTTTTTCTTTTCATTTCTTCTCGACCGTACCTCGCGTCGATATCGAAACCACGATTAATAATGATAACAATTTTATGGTAGTTTATTATCTCTCATCTCGCCTATACACGGTTTTTCTGATTCCTTTCATTCCTCTCGACCCTTTTGATCCTGTGACAAATTGCGCCGAGCTCGTACCGCAAATATTTTCCTTTGTGAAAAGAAGAGTAGATCTGGTGTGAAAAAAGTTTCCCTTGCAAGGAACAAGCAACGTTAGCCCTTGTTAGAGACTCCTCCCGGTCGCGACGCCGTTTTTTCTTCTTCACAGTCCTTCGCTTTAATTTCATCATCGTAGAGGGTAGAAAAAAAGGGGCGACGAAAACGAAGATTACTCAACCGTTTCACGAGGTACCAATTATAAAATGGAAGCTTGACACTGAAGAAAGACAACGGAAACTGTTATATTGTACGAAATATTGTCCATTTAATGAGATCCACGAATTTGTTGCGCTGAACAATTTCGATGAGCATCACTATTCAGGCAAATGGAGAATTTTTTGGACTCTACTAGAAATACTTTTGCGAAGAAAAATTGGTTTTTTACAAGCTTTTATTTTTCTTGACTTGGTGAGAGATGCAAAACGGAAACTCTATATTTCACCCACTTCCCGACTACTTAGAGTTCTGGAATTTTGCGAATATGCATCTAAGAGGTGACAATGCATGATTCAACTTTTGTTAAAATATAAAAATAAAAAAAATAACTTGACTTTCTGTGAGATGCAAAACGGAACATCGATATTTCACCCACTTTCCGACTACTTAGAGTCCTGACATTTTGCAAGCGAACATCCAAGAGGTGACAATGCATGATTCATCTTTAAAAAAATTCAATTAAAATAACTTGACTTTCTGTGGGATGCAAAACGGAACATCGACATTTCACCCCCTTCCCGACTACTTAGAGTTCTGAAATTTTGCAAACAAAAATCGAAGAGGTGACAATGCATGATTCAACTTAAAAAAAAATTAATTAAAATAACTTGACTTTCTGTGAGATGCAAAACGGAACATCGATATTTCACCCCCTTCCCGACTACTTAGAGCTCAGAAATTTTGCAAACAAACATCCAAGAGGTGACGATGCATGATTCAACTTTTAAAAGAATTTAATGAAAATAACTTGACTTTCTGTGAGATGCAAAACGAAACATCAGTATTTCACTCACTTTCCGACTACTTAGAGTCCTGACATTTTGCAAGCGAACATCCGAGAGGTGACACTGCATGATTCAACTTAAAAAAAAATCAATTAAAATAACTTGACTTTCTGTGGGATGCAAAACGGAACATCGACATTTCACCCCCTTCCCGACTACTTAGAGCTCTGAAATTTTGCAAACAAAAATCGAAGAGGTGACAATGCATGATTCAACTTAAAAAAAAATTAATTAAAATAACTTGACTTTCTGTGAGATGCAAAACGGAACATCGATATTTCACCCCCTTCCCGACTACTTAGAGCTCAGAAATTTTGCAAACAAACATCCAAGAGGTGACGATGCATGATTCAACTTTAAAAAAAATAAAACAATAACTTGACCTTCCGTTAGATGCAAAACGGAAAGTCGATATGTCAGTCACTTCCCGATTACTTACAGTTCTGAAATTTTGCAAATATGCATCCAAGAGGTGACGATGCATGATTCAACTTAAAAAAAATGTCAATAAAAATAACTTGACTTTCTGTGAGATGCAAAACGGAACATCGACATTTCACCCCCTTCCCGACTACTTAGAGCTCAGAAATTTCGCAAACAAACATCCAAGAGGTGACGACGCATGATTCAACTTTTAAAAGAATTTAATAAAAATAACTTGACTTTCTGTGAGATGCAAAACGAAATATCGGTATTTCACCCCCTTCCCGACTACTTAGAGCTCTGAAATTTTGAAAAACAATAATCCACGAGGTGACAATGCATGATTCAACTTTAAAAAAAACTAATAAAAATAACTTGACTTTCTGTGAGATGCAAAACGGAACATCGATATTTCACCCCCTTCCCGACTACTTAGAGCTCAGAAATTTTGCAAACAAACATCCAAGAGGTGACGATGCATGATTCAACTTAAAAAAAAATGAAACAATAACTTGACCTTTCGTTAGATGCAAAACAGAAAGTCGATATGTCAGTCACTTCCCGATTACTTACAGTTCTGAAATTTTGGAAATATGCATCCAAGAGGAGACGATGCATGATTCAACTTAAAAAAAAAATGTCAATAAAAATAACTTGACTTTCTGTGAGATGCAAAACGGAACATCGACATTTCACTCCCTTCCCGACTACTTAGAGCTCTGAAATTTTGCAAACAAAAATCCAAGAGGTGACAATGCATAATTCAACTAAAAAAATTTAATACAAATAACTTGACTTTCTGTGAGATGGAAAACGGAAAATTGATATTTCACCCACTTTCCGACTACTTAGAGTTCTGACATTTTGCAAGCGAACATCCAAGAGGTGACAATGCATGATTCAACTTAAAAAAAAATTCCATTAAAATAACTTGACTTTCTGTGAGATGCAAAACGGAACATCGACATTTCCCTTCCCGACTAATTCGAGCTCTGAAATTTTGAAAAACGAAAATCCAAGAGGTGACAATGCATGATTCAACTTAAAAAAAATGAATAAAAATAACTTGACTTTCTGTGAGATGCAAAACGGAACATCGATATTTCACCCACATTCCGACTACTTAGAGTTCTGACATTTTGCAAGCGACCATCCAAGAGGTGACAATGCATAATTCGACTTTAAAAAATATTAAAAATAACTTGACCTTCTGTGAGATGCAAAACGGAAAATCGATATTTCACCCACTCCCCGACGACTTAGAGCTCTGAAATTTTGCAAACATACATCTAAGAGGTGAAATGCATGATTCAATTAAAAAAATATATCCACAAAATGTTCAGCTTTTCATGTAAAATTATCGATATCTAAACATCCATATAAAATCTCACTAACACATACAAACAAATTCGTAGTCGACTGTGTTTTATGTGAAACGTTTATATGCAGCAATTAGTCGTAAGTTCAATCCCAATTACACTCTTTGTTATTCTTTACAAGCATTCCATGTTCCTAATGTACAAACTCGTAAACTATACATATAATAAACTAAAGACTAAAATGTAGAAAATAATTGAAGTGTAAAAAAATATTTAACGAACAAACTTTTATTTGATGTACTAAAAAGCAGAATATAATTTTTTTCGCCAAGTCACCTATATGTGACTATAAATAAAAACTTGGGGCGTTCAAAATTTAGGCATACATTCTTTAATTTACATAAATCCTTGAACATATCAACTGTATTTAATTTACTGTAAAACAACCTTAGATTTTTTTCATAAAAATCCTGAAACTGAGTATAAACGTGTGATAATAATTTATCTAATTACTACTGTGCCATATTAGATATGGTTAATCAAGTCACGGGTGACTTGGTAAAAAAATATATTTTCTACTTTTTAGTACATTAAATAGAAGCTTGTTTTTTTTCATATTTTTTTACATATAAATGTTTCCCTTTCAATTTACATGAATTAGTTGTTCTTCCACATACCCAACGGTACTTAGAAAATGTACTCGATGGATGTACCAAACGTATACGTATATATATGTCTGTTCGATGTAATTGGTATTTTCTACTAATTTATTTTCTGATCGAATTAATAAGGTTCCACGACTTTGGCATGCCGATTTCTGTGATTAAGGATAGATAAGAAAATCTACGAAGAAATGAGAAAGAATGACGCGATGAATCAATCGGATATTCCAAACTGATTGTTCCGCACCTTCTTTCGCATCTCCTCGTGTCAAGGATAATAAAAAAGTTCCCATCAACCCTGTTCCATCGACGCTGCTCTTTATCTATTTTTTTTGCTGTATATTTCTTGCTTTTCAATCGCACGCGATAGACCGGTCACGCAATTGGGTAGGGAAAAAACCGAGCGAGGAGACACGGCCTGGAATAGTCAGTGGATTGCAGTAATAGTATTCTTCCAATTACCGTTGTATAACGACGAATATAAATGAACAAATCTGGGTATGAAAAAATCTTGAATTGTTGGATATATTCGATATGACTATATATGCATTTATTGGTTTTATATTCATCTTTATTTACTCTATGTTTAACGGCTTATTTATTCTATAATATCACCTTTTAGCTATATTCCCTAAAAATGTCATAAAAATATTCCTAAAATTAAATGAGCTACAGCTTCTAACAGTCTGCCGAGCGAGCGGCAACAGTACCACACTTAAAACTTTAAGGGGCTATACCAGTGTGACACTTTCAAAAAATCGATTTTTTTTTACCTTTTTCGACACTTTATACTTTCAAGAATATCATCATCATTTATTTCATTTATATCAATATCATTTTATCTTCCAAAAATCGATAGTTGAATCTTTAAACGCGTTTTTCTCGAAATGAGAATTGACAAATTTGCTTACTTTTTTGATTGGATGAAAATTGACGATTTGGCATACAAAAAAAAAGAACATTCTATTGGTAAGAAAACAGACTTTTTTTTTATAACTACGCCATTTTGTTAGATTTTGATATTTTTCAAAAATCCTACATCATTGTACAGGAAATACCTTTCAGTTTAACGAGATTTTTTCCTTTTTTGGTTTCAGCTCCTCAATCGGCCGAAATCATGTCAGCAGTGGAGGAACTTTTTTTTTGGCGCCTCCGAAGGCAGCGTCATAAGTCGCTTGGATCTCAATATTTTTCAGTGAAAAAAATACAATTTTTCAGCGTTCGCACTGGCCCCTTAAACGCGTTTTTCTCAAAACATTGTTTTCAAAGTCGGTGGACATGATATCTCGAGAACCACTCGATGGATTGTTTCCAAATGTACAGCATATACAATGAGAAACATTTAAAGGTCGTTCACGATCTCACTTTTTCAAAATGGATCTCTACTTTTTAATAGTTACGAAAAAATGACGATTTTTTTTCATAGCTTTTGTATGCTCGAGTTACAATTCGTCGCCACGTTGTTAAAAAAAAAATATTTAAAAAATCGACGATCGTCAATGACTCGCATTTATTGTTAACTTAGATAACCCGTTTGGTTTATGGATTTCGATGAACCGTTTAAGCTGGAAAGTGTCCACCGCCAAACGTGGCGAGAAAAATTTCACCATCTGCCGGCGGCCATGGTTTTGTTGTTTTTCTGTACTTTTTGGTGATGTTTTTTAAGGCTCTCAATATATTTACCTTTGTGTTTGAAAAATGCGTTTCTTTTTCACCAATCGTTACCCAGAAAAAAATCGGAATTTGGCCGTTTCTTCGGGCGTCTCTAGATGTAGCTTCATAATTTTTTTTTTCAACGTAAATCTTTTCTTCGTACGTTGATTTCGTAATTAAGGAGAGATATACACCTCGATGGTCGAAAAAATCGTTCTAGAAGCTATGAACATTCCGTCGACCGTAGAAGACCTACACTATGGGCCTGGTATCGATGATTCCATCTAAGTCGACAAATTTCATGATTTATTCATTCCCAAATTTTCAAACGCGTTTTTCTCAAAACCACGTCTTTCAAATCGGTACCCAAAATTTCTCGAAAACCAATGAACCGATTGCCTTGAAGTTTTTTGTGGTTCTTCTATACACCATTATCTAGTACTTGTCATAGGATTTTTTTTTCCGTTACTTAGTTTTTGTTTTATAGGCAAAATAATAACTAATTTTTTGCCCAAAAATCACTATTTATGCTCAAACGTCCGCCATTTTGTCATAAATCGATATTTTCAAAATCGGCTGTGACAAGTACTAGATCATAGTATCTAATTTAATAATCTTTTTGGTTTTTTTCAGATGATTTTTGAAGAAACGCCAGTGGGTACCGTATACGCAGATTTTTTTACAACGCTCCAAGGATCATACAATATCCTTGTATATTTTTGATATTTTTAAATAAAGAAAATTAAACATATTTTTGAATGTATATATTTTTAGATAATTAAAACCCCAATCCGAAATTTCAAATAGTTTTTCTTGAAAAAATTCACAAAAATGACCTTTTTCCGGCTCCTAGGTGTATATCTCCCCTTAATTCATTTTCCTTCGAATTCGTAGAACAAGTGTAGTTTAGAAGCAGAAAAACTACGAAGAATTCATTTTCCTTTGCGTCGTAATAGCTGTACAGTGAGATCGGATTTTTTTCCCTATTTCAGATGGAACAGCAGGAATATTACACTGTACCCGATCTGTGTACAGTTGATTTATCAGAGCAACGTGGTTCGAAGCGTAATTCGAAATTGTAGATATCTAATCCGGTCGTCGATCGTCTCTCATTCCACGCTTCTCGTTGATTGCTTCGATCCGCACTGAACCATAAGCCCGTCTTGTTCTCTTCCATGCACTATCGACGTCCAACAAAAAAAAAACCGAGCAAATTCTATTCCCCACGCTGCTACCGAGACCAACCCGTGGCTTGTATGCAGCCAACTATACGCGACATGTACTCTTCGATTTTTTTTCGGAGATTATCGTCATGCGATAATAAAAAGTCGCCATGCAAAAACGTATTCCACCAATGTATGCTACGGTGAAATGAAGCACGGAGCAGCTGTTCACGATTGGTAAAAATCCCGTGGCCTAATTATCTCCCGAACCGTTCACATTCTGCGCAAACGAG
This sequence comes from Ophion ellenae, assembly GCA_963210295.1. Lineage (NCBI taxonomy): Eukaryota > Metazoa > Arthropoda > Insecta > Hymenoptera > Ichneumonidae > Ophion > Ophion ellenae. Next base: position 36,247,194 of record OY723394.1, read on the forward strand.
AACTGCCATTTTCCCTTCGTCCATCAACGAAGCGGAAGTTATGTCACTTTTTTTTCGAACAATATTTTTTCTCGGAGGAGAATAGAGAATTCACCGGTTAACCTTTTTTGATGTTCTTCTGTGTGTTTTTTTATCGTCTTGAGTGCTCCATAGTTTGTGGGTAAATTGAACGCACTTATCGCGAAGAAAAAAATGTGTAATGGTAACGATAATAGTCAGGTTGTGTTTGGAGTGGATAATACCGCATATTATGGCCTGCGGTCCCTGGACACTGCTGCATCATGCTCGCAAGGTGTGGACCGATGAGTCATTAATTATGCTTGCTCGAGAACGACTTTTGCTCGGTAACGCCTTTTAATATTCTCCCAAACGATGGTTATTCATATTTACAACTTTTAACCGTTTAGCAAATCCGTACTGCGTGGGATTTTATTTTCAAAAGCCAACCTGAGTTCGTCATGGGACAATCTAAATTAAGGGGGTATCCCTCCCTGGAAACTTCAAAAAATCGTGTTTTGCATATTGTTGTAGTGTGAACTTTCACAAATATTTTAAGACCAACCGGACCCTGAAATTCTGAAAATTGACGAAGTCACAACTATTTTAGTGGAACAGTGTGCGTAAAAAAATCGATTTCTTTTTTTTTTTTCTTTAAGACGGTCCTCTAGTTTCTCGGGTCGAAAAAATTGATTTTTTTTTTCATAAATCACATCTACAACACGTGTAGAAAATGTGTGCCAAAGGATTTTTCGATATTCGAAGTGGTTCACAAGTTACGGCTTTGGAACGGAGCAAGTATACGGAGCAGGCATACGGAGCAGGTGTACGGAGCAGGTATACTTTCAAACGCGTTTTTCTCGAAACACCATTTTTCGAAACGGTGACCACGATATTTCCGAAACTACTGCACCAATCTTGTTCAAATTTATACAGCATCTTTAATATGTTATAAGCCAGCGATTGAACTAGGATTATCATGATTGCTTTGATAGTTTTTTTTGTACGAGCGAAAAACTTGAGAAAAAATGACTAAAAAATAGAATGTAATTTTCAAAAGTGTATAAAAAAGTCAATTTTTGTAATTTAGAAATCACTCTAGTTCAATCGTTAGTCTTAAATATGAAGATTAAAATGCCGTTTGGTTTTTTGATTTCAGATAAGCAGAACAGCCGCAATCTTGGTCACCGTCAAGCACCTCTTTTACTTGATGTCTTCCTGTCGGCCACTATAACTTTTATTCTATCATATATTTTGACTTCAAAAAATTTGTAAAGCTTATTTAAATGTTAATAAAGATTATGCAAAAACAATGAGATTGATTATTTCGATGCTTTGCCCGTAAACAATTATTGAAAAAGCCGTAAAAAAACAGCCGAGAAACTAGAGGACCGCCTTAAACGATAGAACTGTATATGTAAAATATTTTCCTAAAGTTTCAAAGCAAAATTCGAAAAACTTCAAACGTTACAGCCCGTCAACGCTGTGCCTCACCGCTCGGATTCGGAGCGGGCGTGAATTTTAAACGCATTTTTCTCAAAACTGCACTATCAAAATTGGCGTGCAGGATTACTCAAACACTATTGAGCCGATTGGGTTGAAACTTGGTAGAAATATTGATGACATTGGTACCTTCTACTTGACGAGAATTGTTTTTGAAAAATTGAATAAAAAACTACTTTTTCCATCTACATTTTACAGAAATGTTGCGTGAAAAGTTGATTTATTTTTGGATATGCGTGCCATTTTCTTAAATTTGCATTTTTTTCATTTCAATTACCGTCATATAGAAATTATACATGTTATATGTTGTATTTGATATATAACATATCAAATCAAATATGTTGTATTTGATATATTTGAATTTTTTTTTGTTTTCGTTTCAGATTACATTTGAGCCTGGTAGAAATCCCGCCGTAACGGACCTCGCTGCTGGAGGACTGCAACGCCAACTGCAGCACCACGAACACTTCGAAAGATTTTCTTCCGAAAAAATTACATTGTAACCACAAACATGTGTACAACATGCTGAGCAAAAATTAATTTATTCCAACTAATGTGTTACCAGAAATAAATTCATCATTCTGACCCTTCAAGTTGGACTTCCAGACAGGGATTCCCTGTTAACGGGTTAACTCGAGAGAAGTTTTTGTGACTTTTTTCTGAGAAAACGTGTGCAGGTTATGCCATTTTTCTTTTAGACTGACGAGTATCTTTTGGAATTTTTGAGTATATTTTTTATATGAAAAAGTTTTGAGTATCTTTTACCATTTTTGTATCGAAGAATATTTATAAATGTGAAAGATACAATGATGATAATTTTTGCATGAAATTAACTGGCGCTTGGGCCAAGGATTTAATCAAAATATTGATGTTTAAAAAAATGGTTGCATTTTAAAGTGAAAGTATCAATTTTCTGTGAAAAAAAACGCTCTATTTTTCGTTGATAACAAAAAAATTCATCGAAAAAAAGATTCCTCCGTTCACGCACTGCTTTTTTTATATGTATAAGAGGTTAGTAAAATTTGAGGTTCATCTGTGCACTGACTTTTGAGCTATCGTGGTCACTGTTCTTGAAAAAGTCATTTTCCGGAAAACGTCGCAGGTTCGCGAAACCTACCTATAAATGCCCACAACTCCCTTAATTCCAAACGGATTAACTCGAAATTTCAAGAGAATATTTTTGAAATATTGGATTTTGAGAAATCGTCGAAAGCGAAAAATCGATATTTTTCAACATTTCAACTACTTATAAACCCTCAACCCTTCGTTGACACACTTGGCCACGATTTTGGCACACTGGGTCAATTTGACCCGGATAGAACTCCATCCACCTGCCATTAGCAACCCTTTGCTCGGTTATCAAAAAAAATCATTGTTACCCTTTAAACATGTATGTCTGCATAATTAAAATTCGGGAAATATTAAATTAATTGGCTGAAATTTTTTTTTGAAAATGTTAAATTCCGAAATGGTGAGCATTTTATTAAGAATTCAACGGAGGGTTAAAAAAGCGAGATAAAATTGCTCCAACCCACCCGATCTACAATAAACAACTGCATTGCTCAAAACGAGATATATATATATATATAAATAGAAAAGTAATTGTCGTAAAATTGGATCTGGTGCGAGAGCCACGATTTATTTACAAAAACCCTTGTTAACATTCTTACAATGAGCTGTGAGGATTCTCCTCCGTTCCGTGGCGAGTGTACCAACGCACTCGTATCGAACGAGCGCCTGATGAAATTACGGAAAATGCTTCGACGTCAAGAGAAACAACAATACCGAGTGAACCGCGAGCCAGCGATTCCTGAACGAAGTACAAGAAGGATTCCACGCTAAATTACAAATTTATTTCATTACGTTCATGAATGTGCCACAACAATCGATCCGGAATCGCAGCACGTGCGTTTACCGTGCGGTGAATAAATGGGGACTTTGCTAAGCGGATCGTTGAAGATAATTGCGATAAATGGAAAGAAAGAACCGGTCTGAGGATTGAAAAAGGATAATTCGATTGGAGAAACTCTTCTACTATTTCACATTCCGTCTATGCGAATCTGGTTCAATCTGATTAACGCAATTATGGAACTTTGTATTGCAAAATGATTATCGAACCCCGTTGAATGGCTTGGCATGTTCGAATATTCACAACGTCTCGGCAGGAAAGATTGCGAGGTCGATATCTCCGATTTCCATGAAATTTGGAATGCTTGTTGAATGGGTGAAAATAGGCGACACGTATTTTTTTATATCTGCGGTACCCGGTTTTTTAGGGGTGAAACGCATCCTCGAAAATAGGCGTGTTTTTCACCTATAATTCTCGTAATTCTTGACTGACAAGGAACTTTGGTGTCCTCCTTCGATTTTGTTGAAACTTTTTTTTGTGGACGAGTATCAAAAACTAAGGGGTACGTATTTTTTTTTATCGATGGAAAAACGGTTTCGAGGGGTGAAACACACCCTCAAAAATGGGGATGTTTTTCGTCGATAACGTTTCAGCGGTATGAGATATTAAAAAAAATTCAAATTGCAACAATATTTATTTTTTTCTGTACTGTACATTGGAGATGGGAACGATAACGTTATCGAGGAAAAACGAAAAACACCCCTATTTTCGAGGGTGCGGTTCACCCCTTAAAACCGTTTTTCTGCCGACAAAAAAAATACGTGTCGCTTAGTTTTTGATACTCTTCCACATAAAAAAGTTTCAACAAAATCGGAGAAGGACATCAAAGTGATGTTCCTTGTGAAGCAAATAAACCAATAAAATTCTCAATTGTCGTACATTTTTCTTCTGGGTAAATGAAGAAAAAGCTGAAAAAAATCGTGAAATTATAACCTTTCTTAGGTTTAAAAAAAATGTATTAAAAAACACTTTAACGTGCTATAAAAAAAATTTTTAACACTTTTTCATCGATTTTCGAAATTCACTTTGATGAGATTTTTAAACTGAAGCAAATAAACTTTGGTTTGATTCGATAGGTCGTTTAGGTTTTTTTCTATCACGTTCGCCAATTTGGAAAATGCGTAAAAATGAATACTGGAGAAAACACGCTTCAAAGTTTTCAATAGTAGGAAATAGCAATATGAAATTTCAACCGCTTCTCCGCTTTTGGCCTTGTATCTTCGAAAATATTTACAATTGGCCTCTGTAGCTTTGTAAATATATTCTTGGATACTTTATCTAAGGATCCAAGCAATTAAAAAAAAAAAACGATTTTTCGGACCTTCCAATCCAGGTTTCCACCTCAATAACGATAAACCGATTAAACAAATCTGAATGAACTAATTTTGATAAAAAATATGCTGCACACGGAGGTTATAACATTGCAAATATTCACCTCTCCTTAAGGCCTTAGGCCACAGTAACGGGTATAAAATCATGTGCGAATTTAACAATTTTTTTTCGTATGAAAAAGTGATTCACCCATAAAATGAATTACACATGTATTTAGTATGAATATCAAGCTGTTAGAATTTTTTTTTCCATGTACAAAATGGCCGTCTACTAATATTTTCTTTTGTTATATTTTTTTAGGCGCTCCGCAGCATGACATTTAGTATGCACAATTTTTTAAGAATAAAAAACGAAAATTCTCGTCAATCTACATTAGAATACCTAGAGAAGTACGTACGGAATTAAAAAAATATTGTTTTATTCAAAAGTTGTAGGTATTTGAACTTAAGGGGTTATCCCCACTTGCGATTTTGAAAAAATCGATTTTTTTTATTGCATTTTTTTGAAGTATAAGTATCTGAGAATATGTCCTGAAAATTTCAAGTCGATCCGAACAAAATTGACTGAGATATGAGCGTTGAAAGAGAAGAATCCGCGTTGAAAAAGCGTTGAAAGAGAAACTTTAAACGCGTTTTTCTCAAAATGGCATTTCTGAAGTCGGTGACCAAGATTACTCGAACACTAATGAACCGATCTTCTTGAAATTTTGCAGGCTTATTTAATACATAAAAATGTAGTCTTTAATCGTTCGATTTTTTTTTTCGAAAAAAATGGCCGTTTTATAGCAAAAAAACGGCCGTTTTTTTTCGTTAAAATCGAACCATTAACTTTGACTGTCCGCCATTTTGTGAAAAATGAATATTTTTTAAAATCCTTCGATTAAAGACTAGTTTATACTTATATTTGACTAAATTCATTCGCATTTTTTTTTCAGATGATCCACTTCGCCGCAATGTTGGTCACCGCAAACCGTGTATATAAAAACATTATTTCATTGACGGCCATTTGCCACTAAACAATGTAATATTTTTCAATAAAAAAATTACCGAAAGTTCTTCAATATGTGTTCTTTAAGATGGTATATTGATCGATTAAAAAAGTTTTGTAGTTTTCTTTTAAAAAATTCATGAAAAAGGCCTTTTTTGCGCTACAAGTGGGGGTAACGCCTTAAGAAATGAATTTTCAGTGAAAAATTGCGTAATAAATGCTCATAAACTGCTCATAAAATGAAAAGTTTACGATTAATCAGAAATTCCGTACGTACTTCGCTGCGAAATGCAATTAGGAAAGTAACTTCCAAATTTGAAGTAAATCGAGTGAAAGTTGTTGAAGTTAATTGTCACGCCAATTGGAAACGCTGTTTCGAGAAGCTTCAAGTAGTCACCATTTTGTACATTGAAAAAAATATATATATATTTTCTTACAGCTTGATATTCGTACTAAATAGATGTGTAATTAATTTTATGAGTAAATCACTTTTTCATACGAAAAAAATGGTTAAATTCGCACATGATTTTATACCCGTCACTATGGCCTAACCCCTTAAGGTCTTTGAACACGCTGTGAAATTTCGTCCGACCTATTTCTCAGATGCAACTCACAGTTTTCCATTCGAGTGATCAAAATTATTTGTACCTTGCCATACATTTGTCGCAGAGGGCGAATAGCGGAAACTCGTAAAATCCGAAGCCGAGTAAAATCCACTATGCGCTTTTGGCGAAATGATGGGAGACTTGGCAAATAACGGTGGATATACGTGTGACGGGTGCGATCGTAGGAAAGCAGATTCGATAAACTTTTCACTGAAAAGATTTTCACACCCGAAGCGTCGCTCAAACACGACGCTCGATTGCAAAGTAGCGTAACAGGAAAAAATGTCCCTCGGGTATAAAGCAGACACAGGCGACACATCAGAGAAGTCTTTTCTCATCGGAGCATTCCCGCACGGTGATATATTTGAGACGCGAAATAACATCCCAAGTCCCCATTCCTCCACCGTGTCTCGTCTGTCTCGTGTGCAGGACGTTGGCAAGGATACAACGTTTCTTCTTGACGTATATATATTTTTTTGAGCATTTGATTTTAGCCGCCTCGTCATAGCGGCGTCGAGTCTCATTTTTCGACGAACCGCGTCGCGATACTCCGAAAGTAACATCGCCAAGATTCAAGCTACTTTTTGCACACCTTGAAGTGCTTTTTGATCGACCGGCTGTCGTCAACCTCGGAGATTTATATAAAAATAAGAACGTTTCCGAGGCCACGATCCGGAGCTACGTGCTCTCTCGATATTTAATATTTTTCGACTGGCATCCAATGGGTCTTTGACGATGAGGTGCGCTGTACCAGCGGAGGATTTTTTCTTCCCGCCAATAGCAGAGATCGAGAGCCAAGCGAGCCAATTAGATATGACATAGGATGCCAGTTGCAAGATACGTCTTGACGTTCAATCACTTCACACCTTAGTGGGAGTAGATTTTAGATTTTTGCGAAAATGGTACTCGTTTTCGGAGCACCTGGAGTGCGAGGACATTACACTGTGATTGCTTCAATATTTGACTTTGTCATTTTCATTTTTCTTGATTAAAATTAATGTTATTCGATGAATAAAAAAATCAAGGCTCATGCGAGGTGCTCGAAATCCAAATGAAGACATGCAAGGAGGCTGGAGTGTTAGATACAATCTTGGATTAAATTTGAAAAAAATATATGTTATTGTGTAGACTATACTGAATGTTTACGAATTTTTTGAATTTTTTTCACCACGAAACACCTGGGATAAAAAAAAAGTTTAATGCATGTAATTTTACGTGCGTTTAGATGGGCAAGGCGTTCACGCTACCGGTGATGTAATTTTTTTTGGCTATTCGGCAGCCAGATGAATTATTTCTAACAACGGATCAACGCTAACTAAACCTTTATAAACATTTAGCAGAAAAAAAACGTTCATCTTGCCCATCGTAAACTATATATATTCAATATTGAGCCATCGAGGTTTGACGAAAGATTACGAATCTTGACGAAAGATTGAAAACAACAAACAATCTCGTGACATAAATATAAATATGCTGAATCATAAGTGACTCGGCATTTCATTCTGAGTTGCATAAAAAATTCGCTGACGCGGTCTTTTCGAAATAATCATCGGTAATGTTATACATTTTCAAGTTGGCAGTATCACAAATGTTTTTCTTATTTATGCAATCAAAAGATAAATATGCATTTTGGCCTTTTAATTATATACTTCATGAAAAATTAGGCATCTACGGAATAAATTTATACCTCGTAAGCTATTTTTTGAGGTTCATTGGAAAAAGGTCATAAACCGCAATTTGACTAAACTGGACTGCTTTAACCCTCTTAAGGGGCTATTATACCAGTGTGACACTTTTAAAAAATCGATTTTTTTTTGTTGCCTTTTTCGACAGTTTTATACTTTCAAGAATATCCTGTAAAAATTTCAAGGCCGTGTCTCCAATAATTTTATCTTGCAAAAATCGATAGTTAAACCAATAAACGCGTTTTCCTCGAAATGGGATGTTCAAATTTGCTGACATTGTGACTCAACGAGCAATTATCCGATTGACTTGAAATTTGAACTGAGTACTCTTGAATATATTTACTCTACAATGACGTAGAATATTTTTGATTGGATGAAAATTGGCGATTTGGCATTGAAAAAAACGACCATTTTATAGGCAAGAAACCAGACTTTTTTTCGTAAGTACGTCAGTTTGTTGGATTTTGATATTTTTCGAAAATCTTACGTCATTGTACAGGAATTCCAGTTTATCGACATTTTTTCCTTTTTCGGTTTCAGCTACTCAATCGGCTGGAATCATGTCAGCAGTAGAGGAACTTTTTTTTAGTGCCTCTGAAGGCAGCGCACAACTCGCTTGGATCTCAATATTTTTCTATGAAAAAATGATGTGAAATAGGTCAAATACAGCCAAATAATTCTTGATTTTCCGAAACATTTAGTTGGATACTTTCTTCCAAAACATTCCCGAAAATCACCCAAATTTTCAGCGTTTACACTGGTATAGCCCCTTAAGGAAAGATATACACCTAGATGGTCGAGGTCGAGGATTTAGAAGCTATGAACCTTCCGTCGACCATAGAAGACCTACACTATGGGCCTGGTATCGATGATCCCATGTAAGTTGACAAATTTCATGATTTATTCATTGCCAAATTTTCAAACGCGTTTCTTTCAAAACCATGTTCTTCAAATCGGTGCCCAAAATTTCTCGAAAATCAATGAACCGATTGCCTTGATGTTTTTTGCGGTTATTGTATACACCATTATCTAGTACTTGTCGTAGGATTTTTTTTTCCGTTACTTAGTTTTTGTTTTATAGGCAAAATAATAACTCATTTTTGGCCCAAAAATCACTATTTATGTTCAAACGTCCGCCATTTTTTCATAAATCGATATTTTGAAAATCGGCTATGACAAGTACTAGATTATAGTACCTAATTTGATGATCTTTTTGGTTTTTTTTTTCAGACGATTTTTGAAGAAACGCCAGTGGGTACCGTATACGCAAATTTTTTTCCGACGCTCCAATGATCATACAATATCCTTGTATATTTTTGATATTTTTAAATAAAGAAAATTAAACATAGTTTTGAATGTATATACTTTTAGATAATTAAAACCCCAATTCGAAATTTCAAATAGTTTTCCTTGAAAAAATTCACAAAAATGATCGTTTTTTCCGGCTTCTAGGTGCATATCTCCCCTCAACACGAAGGCGTGTTTGAACCATCGTCTGAAGTCTACAATCGTCTATAATTATCATAAATGAATCTTAAGTCGGTCGTCTAGTTTATCGGCTGTTTTTTTACAGCTTTTTCAATAATTTTTTACGGGCAAAGCATCGAACTAATCAATCTCATTGTTTTTGCATAATCTTTATTAATATTTAAATAAGCTTTACAAATTTTTTGAAGTCAAAATATATAATAGAATAAAAGTTATAGTGGCCGACAGGAAGACATCAAGTAAAAGAGGTGCTTGACGGTGACCAAGATTGCGGCTGTTCTGCTTATCTGAAATCAAAAAACCAAACGGCATTTTAATCTTCATATTTAAGACTAGCGATTGAACTAGAGTGAATTCTAAATTACAAAAATTGACTTTTTTATACACTTTTGAAAATTACATTCTATTTTTTACTCATTTTTTCTTAAGTTTTTCGCTCGTACAAAAAAAACTATCGAAGCAATCATGATAATCCTAGTTCAATCGCTGGCTTATAACATATTAAGGATGCTGTATAAATTTGAACAAGATCGGTGCAGTAGTTTCTGAAATATCGTGGTCACCGTTTCGAAAAATGGTGTTTCGAGAAAAACCCGTTTGAAAGTATACCTGCTCCGTATACCTGCTCCGTTCCAGGGCCGTAACTTGTGAACCACTTCGAATATCGAAAAATCCTTCGGCACACATTTTCTACACATGTTGTAGATGTGATTTATGAAAAAAAATCGATTTTTTGGACCCGAGAAACTCGAGGACCGCCTTAACGATACAGCAGCGTCATTTATAAAAAAAATTACGTTCTATCGCTTCTAGCTACGTTGTGCAATCTTGAACACAAAAGTTTTGCCCGAGATGACGGTAACGTTTGGCAGACAATCTCTCACACGTCTGCATGTTCAATATCTCTCCCTCGAGAACGAACCTCTCCTTTGCTCCCGTATATAGTTCATATCGTCGATAGCCTTTCGTATCTCCACTGCGTGCTCATCGAAAATGACCGTATCACCGAATCGATACATTTGGGACGCCAGAAAGAGGCTCGAGTAAGTGGTGGTTCACAGGACAACTTCCATATCTACTTTGCTCGGGGCGTATTGGTTGAACGACATGTGACGTAGGTAAAGATCCTACAAGCTATTGGCTTTCCATTACGAAGCTTTTCTCGCAAGCCCCACAGCACGAGCGTGACTAATTCTGCGTCAGGTTGCCGAGCGTGGACCGGATAAAGGGGAACAAAACGATCAATGGAAAGCAGCGTTCAATGGAAGACATCGGTGAACAAAAAGCTTCCGCCTTTCGCCAGAATACCTCAGACATGCTGAAGGCTATCATCATGAACGTACCCTTTCAACGATCCAATGCTTGCAGGCTTGCTACGCTCATTGAGAATAATGGATATGAAGCATTCCGCAGATTCTGGAGATCACCAAAAGGCTTGATAACAGTGTGTACCGGATGATATATTAGTCTAGAATGCTACCCCAGTTATTACACTGGCAAATTTTCATACAAGAATGCCAGGACTTCCATCCTGCAAAATGTCTAATCCTCAAAGTGCCCGTAAAAAATAATATCCAAGAAGAACGTTGAACCATTGGAATACCGTATCTACTTTTGTGCAGTAAATTTCAGGCTAGAATCAGGACTGCCTTTCACAAAACGAACTGGTCCTCAAGCAGCCAACAAACCTCCTCAAGTGACTTCTTTCACACAATAGCCATGATATTTCCAACTCAAAAGACACATACCTATTCACGAATCGTTCATTCACTCTCTTCCAGTGCAGTTTGCCCTTAGGCATTGGAAAACGAGCGACAATCCAATTTCGGGCAATGCATATTTCATGCTGTTTGTCGTTTCTCACCCAGGGTGGGTTTTTTTTCAACCGTACTCGTATATGGTATGTATGTATCTCGCACAATGTCAATATCAGGCGGATAGAGGCATTATATCAACTTTTTTTTTTCGAACGGGTAGACAATCGGGCGTAGCCTCTTTTCTGTGCTATTTGAATCGATATCCCGTTCACTTGATCCCAACCATCGATATTATCCATGTATATCTTCATCGTATTCTCGGGTTGCGGTGTGACTGCGGATTTATGCGACAATCTCTTATTTTTCGAATATCCGTTGCGCCCACCGTGCAGGTCTATGGGTGAATTTCCGTGCGGTGGCGAAAGGACTGGGATTAGATTCACAGTGTATGGGTGGCTGCGAGAAAAAACTGCAGCTCTGATGCAGCCGTATATCTATGCTCGACGCTTAGTCCACTAAAAGCGACGAAAACCGCGCACTTTTTAGCGTACAATATGAATTTTCGACTGAAGGTAGATAGTGCATACTGTAAGTAAGCCTAATAAAATGCTGTTCCTCATCTCGTCCTAACCCTGAGAAATAGGGTTTGAAAACTTAAAAATCGTTGTATCTCGATAATTAATAGCCCGATCAAAAAAGTTTTCGGACAAAAGTTGTTTGGAATAATAAAACTCGTATAAAGTTATTCAACGTCCAACCCCCAATCTTTGAAAATAGCGGCACAAAAACGATTCGAAAATTCACCACTGGGTGAGTGGTGTTCTCGTGTTTTTGTGCTGCTATTTTCAAAGATAGGGGATTGGACGTTGAATAACTTTATACGTATTTTATTATTCCAAGCAACTGTTGTTCGGAACATTTTTTCATCGGGCTATTAATTATCGAGATACGGCCATTTTTAAATTTTCAACCCCCATTTCTCAGGGTTGGGGCGAGTTGAGGAACAGCATTTCATTGGGCTTACTTACAGTATGCAACTATCTACCTTCAGTCAAAAATGCATATTCTACGCTAAAAAGTGCTGGGTTGTCGTCTCTTTTACTGGACTAGCTGATGGGGAACTATCTCATACGTATTCCCGCATCAGCCGCTTTCGTTGCTTCTTCTCACTTTGTATCAAAGCCCGTCCGTCGTTTTTCGGTCTGGGTATATCGAGAGGTGTATATGGAAGCCGTCGCGAGCGCAATATTTCAAACGCCGCGAAAGATCGATCGTCTGCGGTGTCCCGAGGCGAAAGTTAATCCCGCTACGTTCACTCGTAAAGGGCTCCCTCGAGGCTGAGAGTAAGAGTAATCTTCTAATTATTCCGGGCAATGCGCGAGTCGCTTTTCAACGGACCCTAACCGTCTCTACCCTCTTGATCTTCCGTTACGTGAAACATGGCAGATTGTTACAGCGACGTGTACGCGCCACGTACTGACGGCATGTACATGCTCAAGTGCCATGTCCTGACGCATCAACTTCCATGTATGGCAGCTCATGAGGTCCTTTGGGCAATGAACCAAAGAAGTCAATGCGAGTAGGCCACGAGGATGGACTTTTCCTTTCAACCTCATCGCACTTTTCAGCATACCTCCGGATGGCAATTTTCAAGGTCATCTGATTCGCATATATGCCACATTTGTTAGTAACTTTCTGGAATGGCAGGGAATCTTAAAGGTTGACGTTTTTTTAAAGCGTTACCCCCACTTGTAGCGCAAAAAAAAGGCCTTTTTCATGAATTTTTTTTTAAAGAAAACTACAAAACTTTTTTAATCGATCAATATACCATCTTAAAGAACACATCTTGAAGAACTTTCAGTAATTTTTTTATTGAAAAATATTACATTGTTTAGTGGCAAATGGCCGTCAATGAAATACTGTTTTTATATACACGGTTTGCGGTGACCAACATTGCGGCGAAGTGGATCATCTGAAAAAAAAAATGCGGATGGATTTAGTCAAATATAAGTATAAACTAGTCTTTAATCGAAGGATTTTGAAAAATATTCATTTTTCACAAAATGGCGGACAGTCAAAGTTAATGGTTCGATTTTAACGAAAAAAAAACGGCCGTTTTTTGGCTATAAAACGGCCATTTTTTTAGAAAAAAAATCGAACGATTAAAGACTACATTTTTATGTATTAAATAAGCGTGCAAAATTTCAAGAAGATCGGTTCATTAGTTTTCGAATAATCTTGGTCACCGACTTCAGAAATGCCATTTTAAGAAAAATGCGTTTAAAGTTTCTCTTTCAACGCGGATTCTTCTCTTTCAACGCTCATATCTCAGTCAATTTTGTTCGGATCGACTTGAAATTTTCAGGACATATTCTCAGATACTTATACTTCAAAAAAATGCAATAAAAAAAATCGATTTTTTTCAAAATCGCAAGTGGGGGTACCCCTTAAATATCGATTTTTCGTTTTCGACGGATTTTCAAAATATAACATTTAAAAAACACGTTTTTCTCAAAATAACTCTTTCAAAATCGGTCCCCACGATAGCTAAAAAATCACTCCATCTACGAGCTTCTTTTACATATGAAAAATCACCGCTCGAAAGAAGCAATTTTTTTTTCGCTGCGTAGTTTTTTTTACCACGAAAATAGAGCGTTTTTTACCCGAAAATCGATACTTTCATTTCGACTGCGGGCGTTTTTTCAAAAATCAATATTATATTGAATCCTTCCTCCAAGCCAATAATTTCATGCAGAAACTAAATGCATTTCCTTGTCTCGATTATTTAATTTCCAGATTTTGAATTCGGATGATTCGTTCTCCGATTTATAAAAATATTTTTTAAAACCACACTCTTCAACGTAAAAAAAAAAACAAATTTGAAAACGTTTTTCCAGAAAAAATACCCGAAAATTCCTCTTTTCTCCGACCACGGGCTAGGTACAACCCGTTAAGGGGACACTATACGGCGGAGGATAAAAATAACGATGACATTGTGATTATTGCCTGTATACCCATTTTTTCCGATACATCTGTTCTATGTTTCCGAAAGATGAATTTACGTGCTTTTTACGGTTTCTTTTTTCAATTCCGTGAAGTGGCACCTGCCTGAAACCCTTTTTTTTAATATCCGCTCCCATGCGAATTCCTTGGGCGGGTGGAGAAATTTATGAGGCGTGCCGTTAAAATAATGTATAGACGAGGGAGTGGAGAAGGTTATTGCGCCAGGCATGTGAAGATTAAGTCCCTTATTTTAGCTCGGTTAAGTTTACAAGCGTGAAACCCACCGTATAGTGTATCGATTCCTTTCGTTATAAGAGTCAGTACGAGAAAACAGAAGCCTCCATAAGACTGAAGAATACACAGAGAAAGAAAAGCCTAGGTACTGAAGATACATGGGCGTATGTATGTTTGAATATATATATATATATATATACACACATAGTTTGAATATATATATATATACATTAGGGTAGCAGAAAATTGAGATTTATTCTTTTTTCCTTTTTCTCACCATCCAGTTATCTTTTTTGAAGAAAAAAAAATTGTCGCAAATGCTGCGGGCTGTCAAAAAATATTTAGAAGTCGCTCAAACATCCCAAAAATTGAAAATTTTCATTAAAAAATCGATTTTTTTGTCTCCTTGCCACTTGTAACCTCGCGAAGGCTCTTGCCGGCCAACGAATATTTAGTTTAACCCGACTACACGTCTAACCCGATAAAACGACCCATCATTTTGTTTACGGACAAGAGCTTTAAAGAATTATTTTATGAGAACAAAGATCATAATTCTTGGGTTAGAAGTGTGAGGTAAATTTGAATAATCTGTTTCTAAAGAATAAGGGTTCAATTTTTTTGAACATTATACGAAGCCTCAAATTTATGCGTGAGAAGAGTAACAAAAATTGGAAATTTCGAAGCTCTTGAGCGACCCCTAAATATTCATTAAACGGCTAGAGCTTTCGCGAAATTAATTTTTAAAGTATAAAGAGTAAAATTCATGCATGAGAAGTGGAAGAAAAAAAAATTGATTTAAAAAAATGAAAATTTGAATTTTTGGCAGGCTTGAGCGATCTTTGAATATTTTTTGACTGCTCGCAGCTTCTGCGACGATTTTTTTTTCTTTAAAGAAGATAATTGAGAGACTGGTGAGAGAAAATAAAAAAATAAAGCTGAAATTTATGCCACCCTAATATATATATCTATTTCCTTACCTACACACACACACACACACACACACACACATATATATATATATATATATTTATAAACATATATATATATTTATAAACATATATATATATATATATATATATATATATATATATATATATATATATATATATATATATATATATATATATATATATATATATATATATATATATACACACATAGAAATAGATACTTTGAACCCATTATATCTAGGTAATGTTGGCTATCAGCACATCTGGCTATTGTGAAACGAGACCTCGAGTTTTTTTGTTTTCATCGACTATATCATTTTAACGACTATACCATATATATTATGTAGCAAATTGAGCTTTATGTCTACAGACCGATAGACGAAATTTCAAGTAGGGTGAAAGACATTTAAAAAGGACAACTCCGAATATGACATTTGTGTCAATAAATGGTGGAAGTAATAAAATTACGATGAAGATTGACAAACATTCAGAAAGCCCATTTGGGTTTCGGCCTTTTCCATATTAAGATCATTTAAATGGGCAAATGGAAATGTTTGAACGTCTTTTTGTATTTTTTCAAAGGCACAGAACGAAGAAATGCCCGTCGGTTTGCTATTGCGCATTCTCCGTTCTTCATCAAAGACGATTGAATTTATGATTTTTTTTTCTTTGCTCAAACGCACTCGTACAGTTCTGTCGTCAGAAGCATTCGCCTGGAAATGGCACAAAAAGAAAAGTAATCAAGGGAGGGAGTGGAATATTCAATGGAGGTAAGAAAGTTTTTTTCCTCTCAGGGATCCCGAATTTAGTATTCGAGTAAATATCTGCGAGATACGTTGATTCGTACTGCTGTCGTCGAACTTGGGAGATTCACTTGAACATGAAAAAAGGGACATTTCCACAAGCCTCTTCAGATTGTTTACTGCAAGATTTAGGGAAGTCTGTGTACCGACACTTAATACAATTCCTGATGGAACATCAGAAAAAACTTGTTATGCATCGAACAGAGGGGGAATAATTATTTTAGACCGTTGGACGAGTTGTTCTAGACAGTATCTTGGACACTTTGAATTTTTTCCATCCAGTGTCGTCCCAGTAGACTGACTACTGTCGTTTTGGGGTTTCGGTATTTCTTGCTACGGAAAAGAGATGCCGATTCGTCTAAAGGGCTGATTGTCACTTTTTTATTATTAAAATACGCTAATCAGTCATTTTTTTATGTCAAATCAAAGCTCTCGTGAAGCACAGAAAATAATTTTTTTAACGCTTATTCTTATTTATTTTACATTTTTTTAATTAGTTGAAAATGTCTTTAAAAAAGTAGTCCTCACAGTGTACAGAGTTGTGGCCGTAAATATTATCTGAAAGAAAATTTGTAAAAAGATTATTAATAAGTCACCACAGTGTAACATTTTTAAAAAATCGATTTTTTTATCCGTTAGTATGGACGGTTACAAATATGCTGTTCATGTGCATAAACGAAAGTAGACAATTTACATGAAAATTCCGCAATCGAAACTTTAATCGGGTTTTTCTCGAAATGTCATTTTTCAAAACGGTGTACACACTCAAAGGAAGAGTTTTCAAGCTATCCGTCTCAAATGTTGACATACCGTTCTTCACGCCATTCTTTTTTTTTAATCTTCATATTCTTTTGATCGAAAAACTGTAGAAAAAATTGGCTGAATACAATATTTTCAAAATGCCGCCATTCTGTCAATGTTGATTAAAAAAACTTCATAGCAAGATAGCGACTTTCATTCTGATTAATAATCTTTTCACAAATTTTGTTTCAGATAATATTTACGGTCACAACTGTGTACACTGTGAGGACTACTTTTTTTAGAAATTTTCAACCATTAAAAAAAATGTAAAATGAATAAGAATAAACGTTAAAAAATTATTTTCTCTGCTTCATGAGTGCTTTGATTTGACAAAAAACAATCAGACTGGTTAGCGTTTTTTTCACCATCGAAAAAAAATCGCGAAAATCGGCTATTTTTCGACCCGTTACACGGTGATGATTCCTTAAAAGGTTATGCCTAGTTGTAAGAGTTGAAAACACCTCATTTTTGTTTTTTTCATTGTGATGACACACTTCCACAAAAATAAGGTATTTGAAAAGGTATCATCTGAAGATTCTTGATTTTTGTGAAAACATTGGCATTTCTCGTTCACCAAACAAAAACATCGGAAAAAAATCCTTCGTTCAAATACTATATTTATACATCTAGAAAATGCCCTAAAAATTTCAGAAAGATCGATGCAGTAATTTTTTAGATATTTTTCTCGCCGACTCTGAAAACGTACTTTCGATAAAAAAGCGTTTAAAGTTTCGAACGACGCTCCGAGCGTTCCGACGGGCGTCAACGAAACAGCCTATAACTTTTCCAATTTTGATCCGATCATCTTGAAATTCTCAGTGAACATCTATAAGACGATGTACCGTTAAAATATATTTGTTTTGAAAAAGGTGATTTTTCGACTTTTACCACTAGGCATAACCCCTTAAATTGCCATAAGCGAACAGCTGGGAAAATGAAAGTCGTCGCGTTGAAAATTAGTAATAGGTCATTAGTAAAATTAGTAATATGGCCAAGCGTAACTTGGAATACTCATTCGATGTGATGCTCTCTTGAAATATCACCCTTTCCAGGCGAGTAGGGTGAAACAGAAAGAGAAACAAAAAGAGAATCTGAGAATTCTCTTGTGCGTTCCGTCTAGAGAGCCTGCAAGGCATATACGAGTGAAAAAAGTCACCAAAGACCGAAAACAGATAATTTCGCCAAATATATGTCTGGCATTACATAGCCCACCCTTAAATTGGGTGGCTTCTATCTCTGTCGATTCGTTATCGGTATTTTAGGGTAGTCGATAGGCTACCCTTGGCAACGTTGGTTTCGTTGAATTTTTAGAAGTATCACCCAATACCGTAGGTGGTAAATGGACACGCACATTCAGCTGGTACTACATACATACAGTCGAAATGTGTGGACTCGTCGGATTTCTTTTCGCCATGGGAAAACCACCCCTCATGGTCCACTCGTCCATCGTAAATAAGTTGCTTTAGCCACTTTCTGCAAATCGGCATTTTTTTTTCTCGCTCTCCCATTCATTCTTCGTAGGCCTTGCTTTAATTTCGCCGATAAATCCACGCGCACCGAAATGTCCTAACGACCGAATAAGAAATGGAAGCTAAAGCCGCGAATACATAAATAATTCTCTAGCCTCTCGTGAGTGGAAAAACTCATTGCTTTCGTGAATGCAACGATAAGGACGAACCCTAATCGTCTTTCCATTTCCTTTCGTCCTTGCTCGTACGTTCGGTAGGCGCCATCAAATTACATCCCGTGGAGGGTTTTCTCATCGTGCGAATAATAGGAACTAAAGGATTTTAATTTACGAACGATTAGACATTTCCATTGTCGTGACTTTTACAATAACAAGTTACTCAAAGTCTTTCAGTAATTTGTGTAGCAACATTTTGCAATAATAAGTTACTAACCATCTTTTCGTAATTTATGGAATAACAAGTTACTAAAAGTCTTTGAGTAATTTATGCAGTAACAAGTTACTAAAAGTCTTTTAGTCATTTATGCAATAACAAGTTACTAAAAGTCTGTCAGTAATTTATGCAATAACAAGTTACTAAAAGTCTTTCAGTAATTTATGGAATAATAAGTTACTAAACGTCTTTCGGTAATGTATGCAATAACAAGTTACTGGAAGTCTTTCAGAAATTTATGCAATAACATTTTGCAATAACAAGTTACTAAAAGTCTTTCAGTAATTTATGCAATAACAAGTTACTCAAAGTCTTTCAGTAATTTATGCAACAACAAGTTACTAAAAGTCTTTCAGTCATTTATTCAATGACAAATTACTAAAAGTCTTTCAGTAATGTATGCCATAATAAGTTACTGAAAGTCTTTTAGTAATATATGCAATAACAACTTACTAAAAGTCTTTCAGTAATTCATGCAATAACAAGTTACTAAAAGTCTTTCAGTAATGTATGCAATAACAAGTTACTTAAAGTCTTCCAGTAATGTATGCAATAACAAGTTACTAAAAGTCTTTCAGTAATGTATGCAATAACAAGTTACTTAAAGTCTTCCAGTAATGTATGCAATAACAAGTTACTAAAAGTCTTTCAGTAATTTATGCAATGACAAGTTACTAAAAGTCTTTCAGTAATGTATGCAATAACAAGTTACTAAAAGTCTTTCAGTAATTCATGCAATGACAAGTTACTAAAAGTCTTTCAGTAATGTATGCAATAGCAAGTTACTAAAAGTCTTTCAGTAATTCATGCAATGACAAGTTACTAAAAGTCTTTCAGTAATGTATGCAATAGCAAGTTACTAAAAGTCTTTCAGTAATTCATGCAATGACAAGTTACTAAAAGTCCTTCAGTAATTCATGCAATGACAAGTTACTAAAAGTCTTCCAGTAATTTATGCAATAACAAGTTACTAAAATTCTTTCAGTAACGCACCAATACTGCAGGGACTATTATTTCGGTAATCAATGCTTATTTTTTAATACATCTTGACAAATACGTTGAAATTAAGAAGGATGAGATTCTCATGGGAGGTGCCCTATATTGGCTCGAAGTTCGCCCGCGACTTTACTCGAAAAAAAAAATCGTTGAAACGAACAGACCTGGCGACATTAACATCGGATCAAATATGCCGAGGCAAAATAAATCAAGTTAATCATCCCCAATCCGTGAGACTGAAACCAATACTACGTTAAGTCTGTGCGGGATCGCGTGTCGCTGAATTTCCCGAGTAATTCTTATTCGCGGTGGTAGTTGGACAAAAAAAATATACATAGATAATGTTGCAAGCAACGTACATCAATCATCATATGAAATATCAATCAAATTGTGCTCGGTGACGTTTCATGTTTGGAACTGCGGTCGTGGATATAAATCTTCGAGAATTTTGAAATTGTTATCCATTTATCTTCAGGTCGCGACTAGCGCGATCCACGTGCGTTCAAACGTAATAAATAGATACGAATACGTTTTTCGAAGCTAAAATAAGGCTAAAATAGAGCATTGTAGATCGTAGAAACAAACCTCGATTGCGTCATTCCGAATGACTTACGAAGGATATCAGGGTTATTAAGGGGGTTTCTCATTTTAGACGCTAAAAAGGCTATTTTTGTGAATTTTTTCAAAAGTTTGTATTATCGATATTGATATAAAAGTTGTTCCACTTAATAAATACACTTTCGAAAACATCCAAAAAAATTTTAATGAATTTATGTAATCCAATCAAACTTTAAACGCGTTTTTCGACGGCTTGTTGATGAAATCTTCGAACCTACTGAACCGATCCTTATAAAATTTTAACCACATATTTTTTACAACTATAGCTATAGCGCATTTCAAGGATTTTTTAAAACTTTAATATTTACTATTTTTTTGCCAAAATGGTAATTAATCAGTATGAAAACTATCTTCCTATGGAGGTTTTTTTAAAAATCAAAATTGACAAAATGGCGGCATTTTGAAAAAAGTATTGAAGTTAGCCTATTTTTTCGATAGTTTTTCGTTAAAGGGTCTTTTCGCTTTAGACGCTAAAAAGAGGCTATTTTCATGATTTTTTTATAGGTTTATATTATACATATTGATATCAAAGTTGTTACACTTAATAATTACACTTTTGAAATAAATAAAAAGGTTTTTTTTTAATGTATTTATGTAACCCAAACAAACTTTAATCGCGTTTCTCTCGCAACAACGTTTTTCGACGGCTTGTTGATGAAATCTTCGAAACTACTGAACTTATCGATCCTTATGCAATTTTAACCACATATTCTTTACAACTATAGCTATAGCGCATATCAAGGATTTTTCTGAATTTTGATATGTACTATTTTTTTTTGCCAAAAACAGTGAAAAGACACGTTTTTTTTGTTTTTTTCGAAAAATGTCCGCCATTTTGTTATTTTTGGATATATAATAAATAGCATGATATGCGCTATAGCCAGTAACATACTGAATATAAAACCGTTTGATTTTCTTGTTTCGGATAATCCATCTCCGAGATTTCGTCAACAGCGCAGTCCTACAATTTTTTTAGGACATTTCTTCAACTACCATATTCGTCTGTAAATAGTGACTTAAGGGGTTAGGCCACTCTACAATTTTCGAAAAATCGATTTTTTTAAAGCACCTCAAAAATGATGTCCCAAAAGATTATGGCCGGGAAAAATCTCTAAGTACACGGTTTTCGAATTTTAGTACAAGGCCTGGTTCGCAGCGAGCTGCTCAAAACTTCAAACGCGTTAATCTCAAAACTGCATTTTTTAAGTTGGCCGGAAACATAACTCAGACAATTTTCAACCCATTCACTTGAAATGTTGAATACATCTTGAAAAATACATTGTCTATAGAAGTACGTAGGATATTTTTTTATATTGCATAGTTCATTTGTTATTAACAATTATTTGACGATTTTTATGCAAATTTTTCACCTTCCACTTTAGAAGTGCGCCATTTGGCCAAAAATCAATACATCGAAAGAATCCTACGTACTTCTATAGCAGTTATTATATAGAATTGACAAAAATTAGTTGGCTCATTATAATAAAAAAATTATTATATGATTAAAAAAACGGAGACGTCATCGCAAAAACGCTGCACAGCCACCATTTCGAAATTATTCGCTTCAAAAAAATAATTGTATACAGTCACTGATATGCATGATAAACACCATTTTTTGTAACCTCGATTCATTTTGTAATTTTTCTGAAAAAAAAAAATCCCCAAAAAGTCTATTTTTACGGCCTAAGGCCCTAAGTAAATAATTTTCTTTTTAAATATATGTCCAAAGTGTATTTATCAAGTGTAACAACTTTTATATCAATATCTATAATATAAACCTACCAAAAAAATTCATGAAAATAGCCTTTTTAGCGTCTTAAGTGAGAAGACCCCTTAAAAAGTTTGCCGTCCCCATAGGATTTCTTCAACCCCAGTGTGGCTCAGGTTAGCTTTACAGATGTATCCATTTCCTGAAAAAACACTCTCATTCTCTCTCCCTCTATCTTTCCCTCGCTGGAAATACGGAGGCTGGGGTGTGCGGTGAACAGGGCAGCCGAAGGGGTCGGTAATCGCTGGCCACGTGACAATTTTTCTTCCGCAAATCTTGATCTTGAAGTCGTTGTGTGCTCTCCGGATGCATTTCCCGAGCCAACATGCGGCACCGTACGTCTTCACCAAGACGTTGCCATCGTGTGTGGACGTCATCGCGGAAGGCGGTAGGTAGCAAGGGCCACGGGGCTGCCAAACGGTCACACACGTATACGCGTTACAGCGTCCATGTGGGGGTGGCACTTTCAGAAAAATAAATCCTTCGAAGTGGTATCTGCACACGGGATACTTTGTGGATTTAGGGATGCAGAAAAAGCCGAGGACAGTGAGCTCCTGAGCTTTCCGTTTGGAGATGGAAAGACTTTCTGCGTTTCTGCTGTCTGCAGATCGCCATACTGCTTGACATCGAGTGCACGCTTTGGATCTCTCCGTGACGATAATCCCTTCTGCTCGTGACTTCCAGCTCGATGGGAGCTCCAGCTATTTTATTTTACAGTTAATCAATTATTTTTGTTTTTTTTTTTTCGTTACGGTTCTCGTGCGCTTGTCTGCGCTCTCGTTTCGCCCGTCTGATCAATATTTGTCACTTCCACTGTAGCAGTAACCGGGCACTGCTCACGACCGATACACCGTGATAAATGGTCGTCTATTAATGTTTTGCAACGCTTTTTTTTTTTTGCTTCTTTCCCTCGAACAACGGCCCGGAGATCCTTTTATATTATAACGAAGAGTCTCGGCGTTTTCCGAGGTTGATTGAAAAAAAAAGTCACTCAACGAACGCCTCATTCGTATTTATCACGAAACTTTTCTTTTTCGAAACTCGAGAAGGTATTCATCTCAAAGCTTGTGCAAAAAAAGTTCCCCGCCGTCGTGCCTCGTTGATACACGGACGGAGAGGATCAATCGACGATACGAGGGGCCAATTAATTACGTGGATTTTGCTTTTCGAGGGACAAGTCCTCGAGGATGCTCGGTAAAATTTTCGCGAGACTTTGATTGGCACCAGTCACTGAAGAAAAGTGTGGAACGTCAAAGGACGAGTGGTTGTGAAAGTTTTACGATTTTCGCGCTTTTTCAAACGAGATCTCACTTTTATATGGCTGAGAATTGACCCCCGTTTTTTTGGTCGTTACGGAACCTTTGGAATTTTTACACGCGTTCAGCAGTTTGTATTTTGTTGGAACTCATACATGTTATATAGCATTGAAAACTATGGGAAACGGTTTTTTTTATCCGCGGACAAAATAATTTAAGGGGGCAAACGACCCGTCAAAGAAGGGTTAGTCTCTCCCTGATTAATTTAAAATGTCGTGCCACCCCTTTTTAATAAAAAAAATGTGATTAAATTAAGAGATGACATGACCCCTTAATTTAATTATAAAAATTTTTTTTGGATTTTTCATCGGTTTGCATTAGAAAAATTTTAGTTTTCGTTTCATTCAGATCGGTGGACTGCTTGTGGGTGAAACTTCAAAACTATCCCTAGACGCCCCTTTCTTTGAGGGGTAATTTCCCCCCTTAAACGGCTTTTCCGCAGATTAAACAAAAATACGTATCTCGTAGTTTTCAATGCTTTATCACATTTATGAGTTTTAACAAAATCGACGGCGGACACTCAAGTGATGCTTGGTAGTGTATAAATTATTAGATAGAAATGTGGCCAGCGTGTTATTTCCATAAAGTGCCGTATAAATGAGACGATTTTGGGAGTGGTAATTTTTGGATAAAAGTTCGGTAACTCGGCTTGGCATTTTGCCACTATACTGGGACGTATTTTTACTTGATCATAGACGTAAAACAGTCAATTGTTAAATATTCGGGTTCGTGGAAGGAATACCTTAAGGTCTTGGGCCACAGTAACGAGTATACAATCATGTGCGAATTTAACCATTTTTTTCGGATGAAAAAGTGATTCACATCTATTTAATATAAATATCAAGCTGTTAGAAAAAATGTATATTTTTTTTTCGATGTACAAAATGGCTACGCGAAACTTCTCGAAACAGCTTTTTTCCACTTGGCGTGACAAATAACTTCAACAATATTCACTCGATTTACTTCAAATTTAAAAGTTATGTTCCTAATTGCATTTTGCAGAGAAGTACGTACGGAATTTCTGATTAATCGAAAACATCATTTCATGAGCAGTTTATGAGCAGTTATAACGAAATACCTACAACTTTTGAATAAAACAATATTTTTTAAATTCCGGACGTACTTCTCTAGGTATTCTAATGTAGATTGAGGAGAATTTTTGTTTTTTGTTCTAGGTGAAACATTATGGATGCTAAATCCCACGCCGCGGAGCGCCTAAAAAAGATAACAAAAGAAAATATTAGTGATCGGCCATTTTGGACATCGAAAAAAAATCCTAACAGCTTGATATTCACATTAAGGGGTTACCCCCACTTGCGATTATGAAAAAACCGATTTCTTTAATTGCATTTTTTTGAAGTATAATTATCTGAGAATATGTCCTGAAAATTTCAAGTCGATCCGAACAAAATTGACTGAGATATGAGCGTTGAAAGAGAAGAATCCGCGTTGAAAGAGCGTTGAAAGAGAAACTTTAAACGCGTTTTTCTCAAAATGGCATTTCTGAAGTCGGTGACCAACATTACTCGAACACTAATGAACCGATCTTCTTGAAATTTTGCAGACTTATTTAATACATAAAAATGTAGTCTTTAAACGTTCGATTTTTTTTTCGAAAAAAATGGCCGTTGTATAGCCAAAAAACGGCCGTTTTTTTTTTCGTTAAAATCGAACCATTAACTTTGACTGTCCGCCATTTTGTGAAAAATGAATATTTTTAAAAATCCTTCGATTAAAGACTAGTTTATACTTATATTTGACTAAATCCATCCGCATTTTTTTTCTTCAGATCCACTTCGCCGCAATGTTGGTCACCGCAAACCGTGTATATAAAAACATTTTTTCATTGACGGCCATTTGCCACGAAACAATGTAATATTTTTCAATAAAAAAATTACTGTTTTGTAGTTTTCTTTAAAAAAATTCACGAAAAAGGCCTTTTTGCGCTACAAGTGGGGGTAACGCCTTAAATAGATGTGTAATGAATTTTATGAGTAAATCTCTTTTTCATACGAAAAAAAAAATGTTAAATTCGCTCATGATTTTATACCCATTACTGTGGCCTACGGCTTTAAGTGCCATACTTGTGATACGAATATCAGTGGTTGCTAAAAAGCAAAGAAACCGACTAGCAGCTATCTCACGCGCACTCAGTGTGAATTTCGATGACAGTGCGGAATAATGGTATTTTTGCCTGATCAAAGCTTTTTTATACGCTGATTTAAACGAGAATGTTAACGCGGATATTAAACTCCGGCCCGTTCCCGAGGAGCGTGCCACAAACGTCAGCAAAAAAAGCGACTCGCGACTAACCGGTGGAGGTATAACTGTCGTCGCGGTGAATGAATTACGAAGCGGAGAAAATAAAATGAAACGCAAATTCAAATAATTTAATATCAACGCTCGTATCCAGTCCTCACAATGCTAATGGCGTGAGCAAGAAAAAAAACTATACGTGATCATTATTATTTCAACAAAACGGATATTCGCAAATAAGAAAAAAATGTATCTCTCGAACACATTTAAGGGATCGTCACAGTGTAACGGGCCGAAAAATAGCTGATTTTCGCGATTTTTTTTTCGATGGTTAAAATACGCTAATGAGCCTGATTTTTTTATGTCAATTCAAAACTCTCATGAAGAACAAAAAGTCAATTTTGGAACGTTTATTTTTTTTACATTTTTTAAACTGTTGAACATGTCTTCGAAAAATGGAGTCCTCACGGTGTACACGGTTGTTGCCGTAAATATTATCTGAAACAAAATTGGTAAAAAGATTATTAATCGGTATAAAAGCCACTATCTTGCTATGGAGGTTTTAAAAAAATCAAAATTGACAAAATGGCGGCGGTTTGAAAAAAAGTATCGGATTTAGCCTATTTTTTTGACAGTTTTTCGTTAAGGGGTTTTCTTACTTTAGACGCTAAAAAAAGACTATTTTCATCAAATCGCGTTTTCTCGAAACAACGTTTTTCGACGGCTTGTTGATGAAATCTTCGGAACTACTGAACCGATCCTTATGCAATTTTAACCACATATTCTTTACAACTATGGCTATAGCGCATATCGATTATTTTTTTAAATTTTGATATTTACAACTTTTTGCCAAAAACGGTGAAAAAACACGTTTTTTGCCAAAAACGGTGAAAAAAAACGGTGAAAAAACACGTTTTTTTTTGCCAAAAACACGTTTTTTGCCAAAAATGGTAAAAAAAACACATCTTTTGGCTAAAAACGGTGGAAAAAAAAGTTTTTTTTTTGCCAAAAACGGTGAAACAAATCAGTTTTTTTTTATTTTTTCGGAAAATGTCCGTTATTTCATTTTTACAAACAAAAAATTGTATGATATGCGCTATAGCCATCAACATACTGAATCTAAAACCGTTTGATTTTGTTGTTTCGGATGATCCATCTCCGAGATTTCATCAACAGTGCAGACCTACAACTTTGTAAGGACATTTTTTTAACTACCATTTTCGTCCATAAATATTGACTTAGATAGATGCATTAAAAAAAAATGTATCTCGAAAGTATTAAGTGTAACAATTTTTATATCAATATCTACAATATAAACCTATAAAAAAATCACCCAAAATAGCTTTTTTTAGCGTTTAAAGTGAGACTAACGAAAGAACCCTTAAACATAATGTGAAAATAAAAAAAAAAAAAGATAGCTTGAAAACTCTTACTTTCAGACACCGTTTTGAAAAACGACATTTCGAGAAAAGCGCGTTCAAAGTTTCGAGTGCGGAATTTTCCTATAAATTGTCTACTTACGTTCATGTAAGTATACAAACAGTATGTTTATAACCGTCTACACCATCGGATAATGCAAAAAATCGATTTTTTGTAAATTTTACACTGTGATGATGCCCTTAACCGTGGCATTTTTTTTCTAACGAAGTGACATGATTGAGACATCTGTCGCATACCGTAAAACAGAACAACCTAAGCAATATTCCCATTTTGCAAAAAAATTCGGCGCGGACGAGAATTAATCCTGTTCTTGCACTGGGATCTGGCATGAAATAGAAAACTTCAGCGGGTGTGCGACACGACGCACATACGTATGTATTCTCTTACAGTGAATGTACATTTGAAGGAGCGAGCGGAATGTAAATTTTCACAACGTTCTGGGACACCATGCGGGAATGCATTCGTTTCTTCGCTGCATATCTCGCTTCCGCTCTGGTCCTCCGCTCGTGAACGAACATATTGCAAGCTACTGAAAACTTGATACCGGTTGGTCCGGGAGGACAAAGCGACGAGAAACCGAGTGCCCGTCTTTCACGGATATATAAGTAAAAACAACCTCTCGGAAAGAAATGTATTTGTTATATGGAAAAAATGTGTGTATATATATATATATATATATATATATATATATATATATATATATATATATATATATATATATATATATGTACTTCTTTCACTTTTATTCCGGGAAAATTGCGTAAGCGAGACGTGTATTGTTACATGTTGTCTTAATATATATTCGTAATATATCTTATTCAAATTTATTTTTCTGTATACTTTTTATACAAGTTTGCTTCTACTTCTTGAAAGTATAAAGAGGTTGGAAATTATTCCACATAATGTGGAATAACTTTATCTTTATACTGAGAATTCAATTATTGTATAAAAAAGGACACAGAAAAAGCAATTTCGTAATGATTGACTGTTATGAGGTCTTAAGCAGGTACAAAAATCTTTTTATACAAGTTTGCTTCTCCTTCTCAGAGGAAGATTTTTTTTAGTATAAAGATGTAGAATGATTGGCGCGTTTAACTTCGGTGCAACGATGTATGCAGAACGAATAATCGACCAATTAATAAATAGTATTATATAAATATAAATATATGTATGATTTGTATTCATATAATAATAATAAAATAGGGAATAATGTATAGGAATAAATAATAATTGAAACGAATAATAACTAAACGAATTAAGGCGAGACACCACTGTGACCGGTATAAAGTTTTTTTTTTACATTTTCTGAAAGTATGAATATGCGAAAAAAAATTTCGAATTCGAAAAAATTCAAGAATATGCGAAAAAAATATCAAGTTATAGTATTGAAAATTGTCAAAGTTAGAGACGTTTTACTGGGAGCAGGTAGGACAATGATTTACGTATACGAAAACTTTCAATCGCGTTTTTCTCGAAACAGATTTTCTCTACCTGGCCGAAATCACAACTCTAGCTATAATTGACCAATTTAAAATTCCCAAAAAAATTAAAATTCCGTGTTTGCAGTAGCTATTGTTGTACGCAGCCGATTTTTTTTTATTTAGTATTTTTTGAGCCCCCGAATGTAAGTTAAAGTTTCACTTTTTTTAACACCCGCCATTTTGTGATTTTTTCCCTCAAAAAAACGCTCACGTGCAACGAGGAGTGCATTTATATAGATTATGACATTTTTATTTTTTATTCCAAGCATTGTCAAGGTATTGATCCGGCCGTTGGACCGGATTATTTTTTCGAAGGCTCTGTTATACCTCAATAACAACGTTAATTTTTATTTTTTCAAAATAAAAATGTACAGAAAATAAGCTCAATGTATGCTCAATAACATACCTTTTTTGCAACTCCCAAATAAATAATCTAGTAGGCAAAAAAAATGCGGCGAAAATGACCATTTTTCGGCCCGTCACAGCGGTCCCGAATGCCAAATGGGCGCAAAGTACGATCGATTTTAATTACGATCCCGATCCCTCTCCGTTATTACACAACATTATTATTTCGCAAAAAATTCCAAATTCAGAAGAATACATTTTAACGAAAAAAAAATGGTTTTTTAAATGTAGAATAAAGCATTTTTTTGTGAATAATTATTTTTATTGTGAGAATTGATGAGAATTTACAATTTATCATTTTTATTATGAGAATTTTTATTATAAAGAAATTTATTATAAAGAATCTATCATTTATAATTTTATTATAAGAATGTTTTTTATGAAGAATAAAGAATAAGAGGATTTTTACAACAATTATCGATTATGGCACAAGCGAACTGACGGCCGGGACTGGAATCGCCCAGAACTCTAGCATGAAAAATGACCCATCAAAAGATTAACATACGCTAAGAATGGATTTTCATACCTGCGTAACGACCTCATAACAGTCAATCATTATGAAATTGTAACGCAGTTTTATTCATGTAAGAATTATTCACCTCCAGTTGGTGGAAACACTACGTGACAGGGGATGGACTGGACTATTACGATATTAAATTGAATGTGCGTTTTTATTTTATTTTATTTTCCATCAAGACCAAGCCGGGAGTCTCGCTAGTGTAGCAATAAAATAAAAATCTCCCCGACCCACGCGGTGAGTGTGCAATTCATCATGTCACGCACTTCTGAGTACGGGGCAACCCGATCTGGGATACACCTGGCGCTGTGTAACAAGGATATCCGCTATTCATGAAAATGTTCTCCTTTCGCGATAACGACATAAATATTATAATTGCTGTGCGAGCGGACGGATGAGTAAGAACAAACGAGAATATCGGAATACGTCCGGTTGACGAGAAGGACGCTCCATTATTTTCACGTTATTTCATTGGGCAACAAAAAATTAATCGTACAGGTAAATGGGAGGGTGTAGTAATTTGCAGCGACGCATGGAGTTGGAAGATCAATCATTGCAACGACGAATCAGCCTGGTTCGATCATCCAACTGATCCAATCCAATGATCCTTCCTTCATAATGAGGCCATTGAATTATTGGGGTGTTAATAATTTGTATCATGATCCGTTCTCGCATTGGGGGCTGCTATCAGGAACTATCCTGGCACATGCGGGGCCGTTGAGATATACGGCTGTAACGGATTATTGTACCAGTCGAAAGCAGCTCATCCTTGTGATTTTGTTTTTTTTGGAAATCGTGATGATCAAATTTTACAAAAATTAGGTATTTGATAAAGTATCATGTGAAGAACACTCTTCAGTTGTCCAATGTGAAAAAGGTTCCCATACTGACGAAATTATCATGATTAATCATAGGAATCAAGGAATCATAGGAATCAAGAGATTTATATGATTAATCAAAGGAATTTCCGAAATATCAAATTTAAAAAAATTGCTCGTGTTCGGTGTTTTGACTTTTGGGACAAATGGGCCTTTTTGGTCAACCAAATCGAAAGTGTACACCGGGAAAAAATCCTTCGATCAAATACTATATTTTAACAACTAAAAAAAGTCCTCAAAATTTCGGGGCCGGGTTGAAATTCCGAACTTTGAATGCTCCGACGGTTTAAAATTCCGAATTTTAATATTCCGAAATTCAAGATGGGGCCGGCTTGAAATTCCGAACTTTGAATGATCAGAACGTTCAAAACTCCGAAAGAATTTTACACGAAAGGCCAAAACTCCGGAAATCTAAACACCGTCACAATAATTCGGCTATGGAAGTTTTAAAAGTTTCAAAATTTGCAATAAATCGACGAATTATTTCAAGAATTTCTTTTCTTATTAAGAAGTGAATTTGCGTCAATTCTGAAATTTGTCTAGACAATGTTATACGTTCTACGTCATTTACAGTCAACTGTGTAGAATTTCGCTGGCATGAGCTTGACAAGGGGGCCGGGTTGAAATTCCGAACTTTGAATGCGCCGATGGTTTAAAATTCCTAATTTTAATGTTCCGAAATTACAAAGTTCGTCGAGATCATGCCAGCGAAAGTCTACACAGTTGACTGTAAATGATGTAGAACGTATAACATTGTGTAGATAAATTTCAAAATTTACGTAAAATCACTTCTCTGTAAAACAAAATTCTTGAAATAATTCGTCGATTTAGTGAAAATTTGGAAACTTTTAAAATTTCGATGGAGTTTTTATCTATCGGGGTAGTAAAATTTCAGAAAGATCGATGCATTATTTTTTGACATATTTTCCTCGCCGACTTTGAAAACGTACTTTTGCCAAAAAAAGCGTTTCAAGTTTCGAACGACGCTCCGAGCGTTCCGACGGGTGTCAACAAAACAGCCTATAAATCCGTCAACCTTGATCTGATCACCTTGAAATGTTGAAGAAACATTTATAAGATGATATACCGTCAAAATATATGTTGCTTTTGAAAAAAGTAATTTTTCGACTTTTACAACTAGGCACAGCCCCTTAAATGCGCAAGAAAACACACACACACACACACACCCACGTATGTACGATTAGCCACAAACCGTTGATGAAGCTGCCCCGATGGACCACATCTCAACCGTTGGCATGTGCATCTAGACCGCCGTCGTTCTTCGCCGAGCCCCACATTCCACACATACACATATGTTTTCACTTCCCGCTAACGAATCCCCAGATCGTTATTAAACCGCAGCAATTTCACAGGGTCCATCTGATCGTGATCTACGTACGGAAATGCCTGGAGTTGATGGACGATCGTGGAATGGATTCTGATCAGACGTTTACTCGCCATAAATGTCACTTGATAAATCCGTGAGGATTTTGAAATCGTCATCTGGTGATATTGTCCAGAGATTTGTATCCAAGAGATGTGACATTTGTACAAAGATGTCTCGAATTATCCAGTAAAGCATAGTAAAACAATTTAACGTGAAGATTCGTACCGAAGTGCTCACGACAACGAAGTTCAATGGGAATTTTGTTTCTTGAAAAGGGGAAGATGCTGTATCCTGACACCCATGTACCTTGAGCCACTCAACTTTTTCAGACATTCCCGCCCTTTTTACCGATACTTGTTTATCGTGCGGTGATGTTTTGAGAAGGCAAAGCAACATAAAGTCAGCTGCAGACAGAATTTTGAAATTTTGGGTGCCGATAAGTATGACTTTTTTTCTCTCTTCATAACTTGCCTTATTAGCTACATAATTATTCATAACTTGATGATTTAGCTAGGCACTTTATTAACGTTTATGGGGCTATACCAGTGTGATACTTTTAAAAATCGATTTTTTTTTGTTTTGCCTTTTTTCGACAGTTAATACTTTCAAGAATATCATTATCATTTATATCAATATTATTTTATCTTGCAAAAATCGATAGTTAAATTTTCAAACGCGTTTTTCTCGAAATGAGATTTTTCAAATTTGCTGACATTGTAACTCAAAGAGCAATTATCCGATTGACTTGAAATTTGAACTGAAACTCTTGCATATATTTACTCTACAATGACGTAGGATATTTTTGACTGGATGAAAATTGACGATTTGGCATTGAAAAAAACGACCGATTTTATAGGCAAGAAAACAGACATTTTTTCATAACTACGCCATTTTGTTAGATTTTGATATTTTTGGAAAATCCTACGTCGTTGTACAAAAAATACCATCCAGTTTAACATTTTTTCGTTTTTCGGTTTCAGCTAATCAATCGGCGCATAAGTCGCTTGGATCTCAATATTTTTCTATGAAAGAATTACGTAATATAGGTCGAATATAGCCAAATATATTCTTAATTTTCCGAAACATTCAATTGAGTACTTTTCTTCCCAAAAATTCCCGAAAATCACCCAAATTTTCAGCGTCCACACTGGTATAGCTCCTTAAAAAGTATTAGGCTGATTTTAGCTAAACACAACTTCAATATGTGTATGTGTGAGTAAACATCAACAGGTGGGGGTGTTCTACCTTGATCCTGGAAAGCCCGTTGTACTTTGATCGTGGGCAAGGTACAGCACATATCTTTACAGATGATTTTCTGATCGGCATTGTACAGATATTTGGGATTTTGCGATAATGCTTTAATGTTTGCACGAACCGAGGGAAACCTTAACGTATATTGGTATTTGTTGTGCCGTCAAACATGATGGTATCATTTAATTTATTCTAGGTGGTCAGAAAAAAAATCCCCTTATGTCCTTGGTCAGATATTGAAGAAAAAATAAAAAAGCTCAAAAACAACTTCTGAAAGAGAATTCTATTTCGCTCCTGAAATGAACAAATGTTGGGTGCTTCGCTATTGACCATGGAACCTCTAAGAACAATAATTAGTTTAAGAGAAGAAGATAACAGCATAATTAGATTATAAAGTTCCTGATTCAGATTTTAAGAAAAAAACGTAATAGTTTTCTATATTTTAAAGTGAGAAACTGAAGAAGTTAAAAATAACGTATGTTTGGTAAATATTTTGTTGTTAAAATACAAATATCTGTTATTACACAAGTTGAATGAAGATACCATAAACACCATAAACTGAAAAAGCGTAAATAATATTGAAATTTGTCGAAAAAATGTATTTTGTTTGACTAAATTCTCACTGTTATGAAAGTACAACATATGCGGATCAAGGTGCATCAGCAATGTTGTACCTTGATCAAACAAACACTTTCTTTTCAATTGCGTAAAAGCTGTTAAAATATTTGTCTATGGTTTTGTGTAATTTATATTACGAGCCCCATTAGTTGCCGTTTACGATAAAATTTATTTCATCAGTATCCGTGTCATATTTTCAGTTTTATTTATCATTGAATGCAAAATGTATCAAGGTACAGCAGCGTCCCTTGCATAGGACTCCTTGAATATTGACTATTCCTAAATGTGGAGGATAAACGTATCAGAGACGTTTAGGGTGAGTATTGCGGCCCCGTTCCGCCTACCAGCCCGATGCATGTAAATATTCAGGATCGTACTCACCCTGAAGATACGGTACGAGCTTGCACATAACCTCGCCGAACACGAAGTCCCGGAGTATCGTGCCGATAAGGGTAAACGGCATGCAGAGAACGCCGAGCATAAGATCCGAGACGGCGAGGTTGAGCAGAAATACGTTCGTGATGGTTCGCATACGCTGATGTTGCACAAGTGTCAGTATGACCAATGAATTCCCAATAACGCCCAACAAAAATATTATCGTGTATAGAGGAATTTGCACTCGGCCACTTTCCCACCAAAAATTCCTCTCCTGTTTGACAAAAATGGTGGAATTCAAGCTCTCCAAGTCAGCCAATTCTCCAAAGCTGACGTTAGTCATTATGTCCTCGCGATTTGATCATCTGTAATGCACCCTCGGTTTATGAAGATTTCGCCTCAACACTTTAGTGTCATTCCGGTGACACTGGAGCACAGTTGGATGTTCGAATTAACGGAAATTCTTGCGCCACATTCAACCCTCATTTTTAGTGGGTAATTATCCTCCGGTAGCTTGCAACTCCATCCTACTTCCGCCCCAATCTAGTCACTCGAAGAACGCTCAATTTACGCTCGCACCTACCAGCCCTCACCTCGCGCTTAACGTCCTCGAAATCTCGCGGAAAGACTTCGTTAATCAGGTGCACCACGTGTCTGTCCATGTCATTTGGAATTCTCTCCAGACTGTGTGTTCTCGTTGCGTCGTCCAGTAATTCAACTCATGATCGACCATCCACAGAAACTGGCAAAAATAACAGTGACGTCGGTTCAACCGGACGAGAATAACCAAGCTCAATCATTTCGACAATCGTTTTTTCCATAACGAACTGGATAAGTCACGAAAAATCCGATTTGTCATGAAAATTCTCCCACTTTTTCCGCTCTAGACGTTACACGCGCATTTTTGTATACACCTATCTATAGGGTCGTGTATATTTATATATAAATCTTCCGCTCAGTGATCACCCGAGATTCGCTCCTTGCGGCAATTTGTTAAATCGACCGAGACGCGTCACCAAGAAAAACGAAGACGCGACGATGAAAAAAAAAAAAACCGCAGTGTATTGAAAAACTTTAGCCAAAGTGTATAGAGACTGGCGTCGTTGTTTTTGCACGTCGTTTCTTCGTCATTCCTCGTTCTTGCAAACTCCAAGGATACCCCGATGTACGAGAGTTTCGGCAAGCTGTGAATTCCTCTTCTCACCGAACGGGGAGAACGGATGAGAGAGATCGAAGAAAAAGTTGCGGGAACGTATGAGCCCACAAACTCGGCCAAACTTCTCGCACGTTCACGACTTATAAATTGCGTCATCAACCGGGGATCCGGGACTATTGATGCAAAAAAGGGACGATTTCATTTTTATCCTCATTCATAGAGGATTATACGTTCTTGAGGATTTCTTCTTGGCCATTCCATCAGGAAAGGCGAGCGTCGTTTTGATACGATCAATTTACTGCCTCTACTATTCTCTCGTCAGTGTTAACATCAATAGTTTTTTTTCTTCTATTGCACCGTGATGACATGGATCTTTTGATAACCCAAGGGTTTCCTCATCGTGCCTCATGGTATAGACTCGTTTTTTCTCAATTCCCCTGACCTAGGATAAGAATTCATATGAATTCATTTCATTTCTTCATGACGACACTTTATTTTCTAGCGATTGTAATGGCAGATGCCATATGCTTGGTTTCGCTTTAAAGTGATCCATCATTTAACCAGCCGTTGGGGTAGCTGGCGTGGGGCGAATAAGTCGAAGGGAAAAGGGTCGACCCTGCCTCTCGGTGAACAATGAAGGGACCAAGCCATCAGCTGACCAGCTATTCCATTCGCATAGACAAACTCGGCCGAATAGCTGTTGATCCCTCTGGGTGGAAACGAGGTACGAGGATAATAATCCTACTTTGCAAATTACACAAGGAGCTTTCACGATTGTGCAGCGGTACTACTTTGAATTATCGAACATTTGGGACGAGATTGAATATGGGGATTCAGGAGCACTCTGTGTATGTGGATTCAGTTTGGGGTTGGTCACAGCTTTTTGTCAAGTAGCTGAAAGCTTCACGTTCGATATCACGACACGGATAACATCAGGAGCTAGCACACTTCACCGCAGCTAAATCATTCTCTCACTCAATTTTCTGGCCCCTGCTCAAGTTCGCACGTGACAAGTTTTAGAAACGGTGCATTTGGACCTCATTGATCTCAAGAGCTTGCTCCCTTCATCATTGTCGTATAGTTCATGGTTTCAAAACGCAGCACTACTTATTCTCAACCCATAGCCGATTACAAAGTGTTTTCGAACCTTCAGCTGTTTCCGCTAAAGCCTTTAGGCGCATCACTCACGTTCCGCGATGCCAGCAAAGTGCCAAGTGTGGGTGCTTTTATCAACACTCCGCAAAGTTTCGCACCGCGTGGTGATCGGTGAGCCGGGTGTTATTGAATATTCAACGGTGTCCAAACAGTCCAATTAAGGGTTGGAGAGCAGATGATGACGCGTAAGCTCCGCGCAATCCTTGATGACAACTTTAGCTCGTTGGAACTTTTAACACATCACCTCAAGCTGTCATCGTTGATGCCATTTGTCGTTTCGATTGGCCAAGTGTTCCCTTCCTCCGATATGGGAACACACGAAAAGAGACACAGAGACACACGCGGAATTTGCAGCTTCACGAACACTGGTTGTTCAATGAATGTTTTTGCCGTACGGGATATTCTTGGTTGTTGTGATCGCGGGAGGACGAAAAGCGGCGCGTCACCAACACGCTCACTTCCTGTCGACGGCGAGCTCATCCGTTTGGGAGCTCTCGGTAGCGATCGTCCCGCGATGCTCGGGGGGGTTGCCGCTTGGCAGCTTTGCCCGCGCCGCAACAAACCTACCATCCCCCCCTTTTCTAGTCCTCACCGCCACCCCGTTAGCCGTCCGCCTCTACGAATAAGGTTTTAGTGCGCTCACCCCTCAAGCTCGTGCGCCAACGGACGTCCGCCACCCACCGGCTTCCTTTCGCGACGCGAACTTCCTTTTTCAAACCCTTTCATCCCTGCACCTTCTTCGAATACCCCGCTGCACTTATTCTCACCCTATTTTTCTACTATAACGCTTTCACTCGACGCACAACTCGCGTCTGGCCAATTCCGCATCTATATTGAAATATTCGTACAGGAAATGTCGACGATCTGCCAAGTGGGCAAACGTCTCGTATACCCTGGACCGAACAGTGAGGGGGAATATTGGATGGACTCTTTTCGGTGAAATTGACTTCTTTCCTATTCGGGAGTCTTAAGGCCTTAGGCCACAGTAACGGGTATAAAATCATGTGAGAATTTAACAATTTTTTTTTCGTATGAAAAAGTGATTCACTCATAAAATTAATTACAGATCTATTTAGTATGAATATCAAGCTGTTAGAAAATGTAGATATTTTTTTTCGATGTACTAAATGGCCGACTACCAATAATTTCTTTTGTTTGTTTTAGGCGCTCCGCGGCGTGACATTTAGCATCCACAATTATTGACCTAGAACAAAAAACAAAAATTCTCGTCAATCTACATTAGAATACCTAGAGAAGTACGTAGGGAATTTAAAAAATATTGTTTTATTGAAAAATTGCGTTATAACTGCTCATAAAATGAAGAGTTTTCGATTAATCAGAAATTCCATACGTACTTCTCTGCGAAATGCAATTAGGAACATAACTTTTAAATTTGAAGTAAATCGAGTGAAAATTGTTGAAGTTATTTGTCACGCCAATTGGAAAAAAGCTGTTTCGAGAAGTAGAAGAGTAGTCGTCCATTTTGTACATCGAAAAAAAATATATATATATTTTCTATCAGCTTGATAATCATACTAAATAGATGTATAATTAATTTTATGAGTGAATGACTTTTTCATACGAAAAAAATGGTTAAATTCGCACATGATTTTATACCCGTTACTGTGGCCTAAGGCCTTAAAGAGAGAGCGTTACCCACAATCCAAGATTTAAAAATATGTATATGTATTTTACTGCGTAGACTACACTGAGTCTGGACAAATTTTTTGAAACTTTTTCACCACAAAATAGTCGGGATGAAAAATAGTTTAATGTACGTAATTTTACGTACGGTTAGATGGGCGTTCACGCTACTGGTGATGTAATTTGTTGGATTTTTAGCACCAAGATAAACCGTCTATAACAATGAATTAACGTATGTGAAGGGTTTGTAAACATTTAGGAGAAAAAAAAACGATCTTGCCCATCGGAAACCTTATATATTCGATATTGAACCATCAAGGTTAAATAAGAGATTACGAATTTTAGCTAGCGAATGAGGAGCATCGCTACCTACTTCAATGTCCGCGAAGTTGCCGTATTTCGGCAACACTTAATATAAATTAATGATAGTAATAAATAATCTCGTGACATAAATATAAATACACATAATTATGAATCAATAATGTTAACTTTTTCAAGTTGGTGTTCTATCTTTTTGATAGACAAAAGTTTAGTTTAGGATTCGTTTAAGAGATTAAGTTTAGTTTTTTTATTAAGTTTTTTAGTTTTTTAGTTGTTTGAATTAAGTTTTAGTTAAAGATTTTTAGATTAAGTTTAGTTTTCAAAGAGATTAGGTTTAGGATAGTTCTTTAGAACTGACAGATAGACAAAAGTCCATATTTTTCACGAAATAATATAAACATTTATATTTTCGTCCTTTAATTATATATATTATGAAAAAATAGCATCTACAGAATAAATCTATACTTCGTGGGCATTTTTTTGAAGTTTATAAGAAAAAAATTCATAAACCGTCATTTGAATCAACTGGACCGCTCCAGCCTCCCCAAGTACGCGAGAAATTTACACAATGCGATAGTCGTTACTATAGGGTGTCTCAAATGACCTGACATTTTTATTTATTAATAAAACGTATTTTTCATTTGAAAAGTATGAATATTTTTATCTTTTTATAAGGAGGAAAAATTGAGGTTATGTGTGGAACACAATATCCGATTGAGAAAAACGCGTTTAAAGTTTCAAAAGTACTTTCGAACGCTCTGATACGTAATTACAAATGTTCGTGTAACTTCGAGTATAATCGCCGGATTGACAAGAAATTTTCTGTGTGTGTACTTAAATATATGTACATTACGAAAATAAACTAAAAAAATCGATTTTAACTGTATATAACCCCTTAATCTCGTTGTAGTCCTTAGAACATAAATTATGTACACTTTAAAGGAAACTTGAAAAACGCAGGTTATTTTCGTGAAGAGCACAATGGTCGA
Organism: Ophion ellenae; assembly: GCA_963210295.1. Taxonomy (NCBI): domain Eukaryota; kingdom Metazoa; phylum Arthropoda; class Insecta; order Hymenoptera; family Ichneumonidae; genus Ophion; species Ophion ellenae. The sequence goes on from OY723394.1 coordinate 36,286,720, forward strand.
TCAAAGACAGCCAGGAGAATGAAGAAAATCTCGAATGCCGAGTGCGTTTTTCCTACCATCATCACCATTCTTCATGGGCATACCTGTCTATCGGATATTTCAATATCCGTTTCGAATATAAACGGATATATCTTCACCCCCTTTACCATCGTGTTCTATCGTTTTCCCACATCTTTTTCCATCGTTGCCATGAGGGATCTGCGAGACAAGTTTGATGGACGAACATCGGCAACGGATGTGTACTGGCACTCAATCAAGTTTACGAGCTGAACTATCTTCTTTTCAATGTATTCTTCGACACCCGGCTTCGATAATTTATTCGCGCGATCATCAGTATTGCCCTCATTCAATTTTGCTTTTCTCGTTCTCGACGAATTTATGAAATATACGGCTGCTCTCGGTTCACCATATTACGTTACGGAGCGTCGATGATTCGATCACAGCTAGCGAGTGTGAAACGTCGTCAAACGAGGTTCCGTAATATTATGTAAAACCGATCGATGCATAAAGACAACCCGGTTTCGATATAAAGGTCAAATTTCCTTCCAACAATTTATACTCGCTTATTGTTACTATTTTTTTGTATTGAATAGTCATCGCGCTGTCAAATTATTAAGATTTATCTTCAATTTATTTTTATCATTTTTATACTGAGTCTGCTTCGCTGTCATACGCTTAGTTATTATTTTATGTATTTTTTTAATTTGCATACTCTCTGGAACTTGCTTTGCCCCGTTGAATTCCAGGGCATTATGATGTCAATCAATTATCAAGGGGTCTCACTTTAGACGCTAAAAAAGGCTATTTTCATGCGTTGTTTTATAGGTTTATATTATAGATATTGATATAAAAGTTGTTACACTTAATAAATACACTTTCGAAATACATTTTTTTTAAATGTATTTATTTAAGTCCCTATTTATAGACCAAAATAGTAGTTAAAAAAATGTCCTAAAAAAATTGCAGGTCTGCACTGTTGATGAAATCTCGGAGATGGATCATCCGAAACATGAAAATCAAACGGTTTTCCATTCAGTATGTTAATGGCTATATCGCATATAATACGATTTTTTATATATGCAAAAATAACAAAATGGCGGACATTTTTCGAAAAAAAACGTGTTTTTTTTTCATCGTTTTTGGCAAAAACAAATAGTAAATGTCAAAGTTTTAAAGAATCCTTGATATGCGCTATAGCTATAGTTGTAAAGAATATTTGTTTAAAATTTTATAAGGATCGGTTCAGTAGTTTCGAAGATTTTATCATCAAGCCGTCGAAAGTTTTTTTGGGTTACATGAATACATAAAACATTTTTTTAATGTATTTCAGAAGTGTATTTCTTAAGTGTAACAACTTATTTTATATCAATATCTATAATATAAACATATCAAAAAAATTCATGAAAATAGCCGTTTTAGCGTCTACAGTGAGAAGACCCCTTAAGGGAAGACTTTGACGAGCCGCAAAAGGTCGTTTTTACCGATTTTTTTTACCTTTTACATTATTTATTTGGGATGTGGAAAAAGGTAGTTGATTGAGCATAGATTTAATTTATTTCTTGTTAATTTGTACTTAAAAATGTTTTTATCGAAAATGTCGCTGAGGTGTAATAGAGCCTCTGTATAAAAAATGTGGTCCGACGGCCGGATCGATAACTTGACAATGGTTGGCCTGATAAATAGAAATAAAAAATAATCTATTGTATAAATGTAGTTCTCGTTCCATGTAGCCATTTAAAAAAAAAGTCTCACAAAATAGCGGGTGTAAAAAAAGTATAATTTTGGCGAAATTTTGCTGATATTCGGGGGCTTAAAACAACCTATATTTCAAAACACGGCTACCTACAACGATAGCTACTGCAATTACAAAAATGTTGGTTTCTTAAATTGAAAGTCGGACAGTTCCAGCTCTAGTGTTATCATTCCGGCCAGGTCTAGAAAAGTCGTTTGGAGAAATACGCGATTGAAAGTTTCAGATTATGTAAATCGTTGAGCTCTCACAAAATCGTCTGCAACTTGGTAAATCTTCAATATTATAACTTGATTTTTTTCCAAATATTCTTGAATATGTTCACTTTGAGCAAATGCAAAAAATCAATTTTTACCCGTCACAGTGGTCTCCGCCTTGAGAATAATTGAAAAAACCTAGTGATAAAAAGGGTACAAAATTATCATAATTTCGAAAATCCCTTAAAAAATATTGGGTGTTTACACCCGACATTTTTTTTACACCCGGATTTTCGAACTTATGATATCACCATCTGTATGAATTTTTTAAAGGGATTTTCGAATGAATGAATTAATTTAAGGGATTTTATGAAGGGATGAATTAATTTAAGGGATTTTATGAAGGGATGAATTAATTTAAAGGATTTTCGAACTTGATATCACCATCTGGATGAAGAATCTAAAAATGAAAGCACCATACCCAGTGTCCTGAACCACGTCCAAAAAAAACCGCCAATAGCACATCATTTTTATGGCACCATGGCAAAAGGACTTTCCCACCAACATTTCATCAACAGTGATGATTACGAAAATAAATCTAAAAGCTTTCAACTATCGCGATTGAAGTGTATCGCAAGAATACATTGGCTATACTTTAGCAAATTGATGCACGGCCAAACGAGACAACCCAAGCACTCCACTCGAGGTGTTTTCCTCAAGCTTGCACTCCTCTTAGGAATTTCCATTTCTGCAAACGAAGTACCCATGCTCTGCCTGGGCATTTCCAAAAGTGCAAATTGATGAATGTCCAAGCTTCTTTCACATGTGCTCCCAGCATCCTTACCATCATAGATACCTTCACTCAACCAACATCACGAACAAACCCAAACAAAACAATCATAATCTTTGATTTTCTCAGTATCGTCGAGAGTGCAATGCGCATTGGCTTCACCGATAAAAACCGAGATGAATCATACAGCAACCAACCCCTCGGTCCGTACAGTATCATAACGCAAGAACGAAGAAATTCCGTTGCGCTAGGACAAAAACAAATGCGCAACTATAACTCGAGAATTTTGATATTCCGGTGACCGCATGGATAGAAGGCAGAAACGGCGTAGCCGGCTGGTCCATCCGACTATAATCGAATTCCGGTCACGTTCTACCTATCACTTATATCCTTCGTACGCGAGAAATTCGCTGTACCGAAACCTCTATTCTCGCTCCCCGAATACGTACGACCCGCATGTGCATCACAGGATCGAAGCATTGCCTCTCCGTTTTCACGTGGAGACGCAGGTAGGATGGGATGCAGTTTACGTAACATTGTAGCGCGTACTTCGAATACTTCTCATTCACTCGTGCTCGAACGTACACCGAATCGCAGCCGAACTAATCGGCCTAATCGAATTGTAGACATTTCACAACGTACGTATACTTATCCGGAGCTCATCCGCAGGATATTCCCTAATGCTATTGAAACCCTTGCTGGACGAGCGTCATTTTCGTCTGATCCCTGATAATTGCCACTTGCTAATCAGAAATTTTGCTCGTGGACTTTGGATGATTCCAAATTGGCCATTATACATTCATCTCCTACATCCACGTACGTAACTTGGTGTTGCTGTGTTATGCACATTCGTCTCTTCCATTCTCGCCAGGGGATTCCATGGCGTAATCGTTGAAACTTCCCTTCAATAGGGAAATGTTATCCAAACGAACTTGAGCTGACGCGATGATGGCTCAAAGAGTGCCACGGCAATCTCGATCACAGCATCTCGTCAATCCCACTTTATCGACAAATCGCAACACTCAGCCGAACGAATATCCATCAATATGTAAACGTTTCGCCACACACAGACACACACACACACACACACACACAGTTCGTAACAAGATGCACTTTGTTCGCATTCCCCAGTGAACGTGAGGACGGAGCTTTGGTTGTTCGAGAGGGACGCAGGCAATTTGCCATCAGCGCCCTTTGCGATCTCCATGCGCAGCCTTCTACGTGACTAACGGAAGTATCTATAGAACGTCACCAGCGATTTCGCGAGCGACCTTCCGTCTCAACGTCGCAGAAATCCTCACAAGTTTCGATTACCGAAGATGGAAGCCTCTGGTAATGGAAGAAAGAACACTCGGCGGCTATTCGTTTCGATGGCAATCTCCATCGGCGATGTTTACCGAATTGCTTTTTCCGGTGAGCCATTCCGTGAGTTGGCACAGATCGAGAGTAGAAAATGATATTAGAAGTGAAGATTCCCACTTTCAGCGAAAAACGAGAAGATTCCAATTATCTTGGATCAATGATTAAGGGATGGAATCTGTCTCGCTGTTTCCATTCCTGTCTCTCCTTCTCTCCTGTTTTGCGTGCTTCTGCCTTCAGTCATCAAATATAAATGACGAGTCCAATTAATTGTTGGGTCTTACTATCATGCATTACGATGTGGATTTCCCTGATGGGGAAAATGACATCGCATCGCAAGATCACGAGAATAGGATTATAGCGTGTCTGCGCATGAGGCTCGTAACATTTGGCTTTACGAGGACGTCAAAGCGCGTGCTTTTCACGATTTTCGGAGAGGTCGAGGCTCGAGTCACATGGCTTCTTAGATATAATAACGAAATACATCGAGGTTGGAATCCCGTGTACATTCGCCTGAGATGATGTCGTCGGTGATGCGTCTTGAGGACTTACACGAAGAAAAATTCGCGGAAAAACAATGATACGTATTATGCGACGAATGGAGAAGAACAAATAAATATATACGGGAATAAGAAGTAACATATCATAAAGTCGCACGTGAAGCTCACGTTCTTTCGAGTATCACGAAAAACTCGTATCAAATTTTCTCCGTGTCGCTATATATCGGAAAAATGCGCCACAGTTGTCTGGACACGATGAGCACTCGTATCGCGGACAAGAACACGCGGGAAGATAACATCTTCGAAAGAGTCCGAAAAAGGCGATAAAAAAACCTTACGAGCCCGTAAAACTAAGATATAAAAATATTTATTCGCCGTAGCTGCTGTCTAGCCTTTGCTAGAGGCCCTTTCGGATTATCGTTCATGTACTCCACCAACTGACACGTTCCACGAGTTCATCGATACTTGACTTATTGAAATCTTAGTACCTATATCGAGCACGTACACCCCCGCCTCCCCACCCCGAAAACACAATAAGGATCCGTTCTCTTTGCTATTCATGCTACGTTGCGGCTGTCCTGTTTCAAAACTCTTTTTCTTTTTGGAGAATTTTGAGGACATCTGGTTGTGAAGATGCATATGAAATTTCCCTTAAAAAATTATACAATAGTTTTCTACTGTGGTTCAGTCGAGAGAGAGAGAGAGAGAGAGAGAGAGAAAGAGTGAGCGAGAAAGGGCGAGGGCGGAAGAGAACGACTAGTAACAAGGGGTTGGAATATTTTTTTCATTTCTTTCTTATCCGTCAAACCGACTGGAACTATGCTGCGAATCGATGAGAAAACATCCCACCCTTGTCAAACTGCATTCGGCTATATCCATCCACTCGTATGTATATATACATATACATACATATATATATACACACATATATATATATATATATATATATATATATATATATATATATATATATATATATTATACGAGTGGGTGAATGTAGCATACAGGGTGTCTCATTTTAATTGCATGCCCCAATTAAAGTGTGAAAATGAAGTTGGATCCAAAAACGTTTTTCACAAAAGTTCACTATTATGTATTATTTATTTTATTTCCATCATATAGCGTTACCGCTTTTTACATGTCCATCCTTAATTCTAATACTTACCTCTATTATCTTTCTTGTAATCACGCATATATTACATTGCCGTCACAAAAGTTTAATATTTTTTTTCTTCATTTTACTTAATTATTTTGTCGATGCATTTACGAGATCCCCAGGTAAGCTTCATTATTTCAAACGAGAACAATAGTTATCCGCACATGAAAACATAGTAGGTTCTGAAACGAATCTGCCGAAGAACAGCTCACCGTTGTATCATAGAAAACGCGGAAGTTGTAAAACTTAAAAATGTTGAATTACGAATGCATGAGTATTACCCGAAAATGTATTACCTGGCATCATTATGACACGAGACGCAAAGAAAATCCGATGTCTAAAAAGCAATATCCGACGAACTGAATGGCCGAATATAGGTGACAATTCTTCTCGAATGGAACATCACATCACGAATATAAATCGTCGAATTCAAAATAATGGATGTTAGTCGAGTCGGACAAGGTCTTGGAGGGCATATTTGTCGATCCTACTTCATTTTGTCGATTTCTTTGGAGTGTGCAATTAGACACAGGGTACGTGTATGTATAATTGGACATCTGCATACCTATGGAGGTTTCAAAGGCATCCGCGCTTTCGGTCCGGGCAATAAATCAAGCCGCTCGCCACGCTCGGTTCACCAGCGAACGATTCAAGAGAAAAGACTATCGCACCGGCACACACGCTGGAAAAGGAGAATGCTTGACGAAACATTGAACGAACAAAGTGCCCGCATTGCACAGATAATCGCGTAACAGGGAAGTAAGGAAAAGGGTGGGATGGAATACGAGAGCTAGAGAAAAATAACTATTTACAGAATGTACATGTTATTAGCCATTGCAATGAGGCGATTGCCAATGAAAGCATGAGAATGGAATCAAACTTGAGTAGGTATGGTATTAGTAGATATGATATTGAGTGGATATGCTATTATTATATATCGCAAGATTGCTCAGTCCTTATCTGGATTTGAAACAATTGTGTGCTTTAGTGGCTTCAAAAAATCGATTTTTTCGAGGATTTTTTTGGGAAGGAGAGAAATATTCGATTGAAACGAAACTTTCAGGTTTTATTGTTATATATTTCAACAGTCTTCTCAAATTTTTTCATTAAAATATATGTCATATTATGCCTGGTACAAGCATTTCGCCGAGGCGCCTCGAGTGTGCATGTGTCGTGCGGCGGGAAAGATAGGGAAAAAATTAAACGTCCTATCGAAACGAGATAAAATTCATTGTATTCGGGATTAAATTCTCTTCTAGTTGAACCTAAAAAACCTTAAGAAAGTTATGATTAACCCACTTTTTAAACAATCTAAAGTGAATTTATTTAAAAAAAAAATGAATTTTTTTTTAATTTGCAAAAAAATGTTGAATTTCTCACTTTTTGTTGAATTTTCTTGGTTTAACTAGAAGCTATACTATTGAAAATAATTTTTTTTTTGGGTTTTTCGTTTCAGATGGAAATTGCGACCTGCATCTTTCCCGCCGCACGACACATGCACACTCGAGGCGCCTCGGCGAAATGCTTGTACCAGGCATAATATGACATATATTTTGATGAAAAAATTTGAGAAGACTGTTGAAATATATAACAATAAAACCTGAAAGTTTCGTTTCAATCGAATATTTCTTTCCTTCCCAAAAAAATCCTCGAAAAAATCGATTTTTTGAAGCCCCTAAAGCAGGCTTCCCCCTCAAGAACAAGTGGGCGAACATTCTGATAGGAAGGGTAGTTACTAAAATTCGGCAGATATATTTATGCAACGGCACGGGCAACGTTGGTCGTTTACAGATTTATACAAACTGTTGTATAAATAGACAAAACCATATAAGACTGCATACTCAAAAATGTTGAGAGTAATGAATAACAATTAGACTTGAGTGTATTGGACCCAGTTATAGTTTTTTAGTTTTCTCATTACTTACAAATATACAAACTCCCGGATTTCGCGGAGGTTGGGCAATTTAGAAGCATAAAGGACAACCAATTATTTGGATGAGGCTGGAAATGGATACTGCTCCATGGAGAACTGGAGAAAAAGTTCTGTCCAGTTCACATTGTGATAATGTGTCAACCTGCGCTCAATTGAGTTCATACAATTTATTCGACTTGGTTTGTCGATGATTCTTCCAGACAGGTAATGGCGCATATCCTCTTCTTGCACTTTGGTCGACTGAGAAGTAGAAGTTAGACTACTTGAACTGTACACTTTTCCCGGGGTATGAAATCTCAACACTCATGTTCCGAGGATATATTGGCTACTTGTATATTTATTTATCATCACCAAACGTAACCACGTTTCTTCACATTTTTCCAACGATAACGACGCACATAGAGTGATACAAAAATATTTCGTTTTTACAAGTACATTTTTTCTTAAACCTATTCAACCGTTTTCATCTTTTCCCACCAATGTTCGCTTTCCACTTTGTCACGTGAGAGCCCCGGAGCAAAGATTTATTTCGACGCCTGGAGGAACTTCTTATACCTACTCAATCGGATTGATTTACATTGATGGGTTGATTACTTAATTGGATATTGCAGAACATATGACCATGGAGATATAATCGTCGCCAGCAGTCCAGTCGCGCTCCTTACGCCTATACAAGCTCACATCGCGTTCCTTCATAGGCTTTCCGATGGTCTATTGTCATGATCCTGAAGTTCACATCCGCGAAATCCATAGCGCGGTTCGAGAACTTTGGCAAGCGATTTGAAAGGACCCAGATGAAGCCCCGTGCAATCTTACGCGTAAAAGAAGACCAGATTAGTGATGATGCTCCAAATGAAAAAAAAATCTAATAACGCCGTAACATTATCCGGAAAAATCTACCTTGATGTCGTTGGGAAAAATCAAAGCGTCGTCGTCCGCAGCAATGATCGTACGCTTTTCCGAGTAAATTGACTGCGTGGGATCCCAACAACCGATTGCGTTGTAATTAGTCAAAGTGTACAGCATGATACCGGTCTCGTCAATGATTTCCGCTGTAGACGGACCCAAATACGTTCCAACGACGGTCTGCGCAAAACCAATGCAATCAAAGTTCATCGTCGATCGAAGGAACAGCTAATGAATCCCACGGTTTATTGTCACCTGATCTCAGGTTCTTATCGAATTGATTATAGTTACCTGCGCACTATCGAGATAAGCATTCAACAGTCTTTGGTTCTTCAGAATTCTCGTGGAAATGGCAAGCTCCGTGTTACCATTGAAAGGATGGAAGTATAGGGTTCTGTCTCCGTCGTAATTTATCGGTGAGAGAGCCATCCCGTATACTACTTCGGCAGCCGGTTGATAGTCTATACTATAATTATATCTGAAATTCCGATGCCATGATCTATTTTTGCGCCAGTCGTAGACTGTCACACCGCGGCCCGATTCGTCAGTAATGTAAGCGAAAGCGTCGTCGCAGCTATCACGATCCAGTTCAACTGCCATGTTCGGAATGAAGGTGTCCTGAAATTAGAATAACGAGGGTCATTGAATGTACCCAAAATCCTTCCCATAAACCAATCCTCAATAAAATGCGGGACATGAGAACGATTGGCTTTATTGGAATGACTGGATTTACGATGAATCAATAACTTGAATACCTCTATAGAAGTGCCGCCAGGCAGTTTATGCCACCGCACCAATCTGTCGGTTATCAAGTCAAAAACTTTGAGGCTGGGTGGACAGATGCTGCGTTTTTGGCTGTCTACGACCATAGTGCCGGTATCGAGGACCCACAAGCGGTCGCAATAGTCGACGTGGATTCTGGAGCATCAAATATCATATTGGGATGCAGTGAAGAATTACATTGAATCATTTTTCACCAGTGATAGCTTACCTATGTGCAGTGATGATGTTTCCACGGCAACTTCCAGGCTGGTTTTGCTCTAAGCTGGGATAAGCTATCAATTGTGGTGATGGTTTGATAGAGTCAGCGATAGATATATAATTCAGAGCGGCTGGAATTCCTGAAAAATGGAATGTATATTCTTCTTCAATGCAGGCGGAGAATTCAGTTTATAAATCCAAAGATACGGCTTCTTCCGTATTATCAAAATTATACAGCAATAATGAGAACGAGTCGTATCGATGCGATCCGGACATTTCGTACAAGATTCTACATGAAGACCACGAATATTTATAGAATAACTGTGCGCTGTATTCCATTTACCAAATCTTGCCCGTTGTATTTGTCATGCTAGACGTGTGAATATGATTATGAAGGCGCATAACTCCGTGTAATAATTATTGTGTTTCTTTGACTCACTGCGTTCTCACAGCAGCAGCCCTACACTAGATAATACAGGCGACAACCGCATTAGATTCTTCTTGCGGCATAGTCGAACTCATGCCTTGTCGTAGCAGTACTCATCATACGTATAGTTTCGTTTCAACATTTTGTTAATCTGGTTCACTCACCGGAGGTCCATCTCGGTACCGTGATGAATAACTTGTCTCTCCACAATTCAATGCCGAAGGGAACAGCATTTTTTGGTGTGTATCGGCTGCCCAACATCTCAGTTAATCTGCTCCAGCGGGTTGGAAAAGCCCAGTCAAGAACTCTCCATGAGAACAGTTCAAAGATCTCTGATTGTTTGAACTCGTAGACCTCTGCAATGTCTAGAAATGTTGAAGGGTTATCAACGTCTAGGAATGTCTAAATGGCATCAATATCTTGGAATGGCTAAACGTCATCAATGTCTAGGAATATCAAAATGTCATCAATGTCGAAATGTCATCAATGTCAAAATGTCATCAATGTCGAAATGTCATCAATGTCGAAATGTCATCAATGTCGAAATGTCATCAATGTCGAAATGTCATCAATGTCGAAATGTCATCAATGTCGAAATGTCATCAATGTCGAAATGTCATCAATGTCGAAATGTCATCAATGTCGAAATGTCATCAATGTCGAAATGTCATCAATGTCGAAATGTCATCAATGTCGAAATGTCATCATTGTCTAGGAATGTGTAAATGTCATCAATGTCTAGGAATGTGTAAATGTCATTAATGTCGAAATGTCATCAATGTCGAAATGTCATCAATGTCGAAATGTCATCAATGTCGTAATGTCATCAATGTCGAAATGTCATCAATGTCGTAATGTCATCAATGTCGAAATGTCATCATTGTCTAGGAATGTTTAAATGTCATCAATGTCTAGGAATGTGTAAATGTCATCAATGTCTAGGAATGTGTAAATGTCATCAATGTCTAGGAATGTCAAATTCTTAGTAATGTCTGAATGTCTTCAATCTTTAGGAATGTCTGATTGTTATCATTTCTAGAAATGTAAAAATGTCACCAATGTCTAGGAATGTCTTAATGTCATCAATGTCTAGGGAAGTATAAGTGTCATCAATGTTTAGGAATGTCGAAATGACTATGATTTTTTTCTCAAGTAATATGCAGCGTGTATGTTATTTCGGTTGTCAATATGTATTCTTTTGGTTTTCAATGTTTGGGCTTGTTCACCCTAGCGATCTTCTAATATCCCATCCTTGACGCCGCAATTGGCACTCCTTTATATTCTAGGCGAGATTGTTATACGCGAAGACATCTATGACCAATTTGATATGTTCTATCTCATATACATTCCCATAGAGGTACTCACCGTCACTGCCATGGACGATCAAAACATCGAGACTTGCGATGAGGAACAAAATCAGCCACGTTGGCCGTAGACGAAAACATCTCTCCATTTTTACTAACAATAAGCGTACTCTCGTTCTTTTTTCGTATCTTATTCGATGAGCTACTTGCTTCTGAGGAATGGTAAAAAGCCCGTAATTTAACAAGACAACTTTCAATATGCCTTCGGTGGACCAAAATCCAACTGTGTCCATTCCAAAATTCGCGGCATTATATAGGCGGCCGATTATGTTTTTGCGGATGTTAAGGATTATTATCATCCTAATCGGCCATCTCGTGAAGATATCGTAACTTCTTCTTTCTCACGTTTCTTGATCGGACGTATTCATCGTTGATTATCTTGTATGGTCTTTTACGATTATTCAGATAACTTCGTGATTAATTGCAAATTTTCGAGTACGTATCGGTATTAAGTTTCTGCATGAATAAGCAAAAGTGTATGCAGTCGGCCCGTGCGGAAGTAATTTCAAAACAAACGGGCGAAAAGTCGTGCGGTATCGCGCGTGAATCGTCTCCGGCTTATAAACCAAATCATATCAAGTATATATCACTTGAGATTCTTTTTTTATCGGGAGCTCGCGGAATTAATAATAACTGTTTGGAGCAATGTGCAAATTTAAATTATGCATATTTTTTTTCAATTTCAATTTCCGTGAGTCAATTCAAATTTCAAAGCTGCCACACAAAAAAAAACACGTGTACAATTGGGGACTTTTTATCAATATGAATTGCTAACTATTTAGAACACGGTTAATTGTGCAAAAAAAAAGATTTTTTCTTTAATAAAAATTAACCTTGCTCGCTTTTTTTCTCCACTTCCGTGATGGTTGAAAATTAGAGAGCACCAGTTTTAAAGCACTGCATCATAGCCGAAAATCTCTTTGGAACAAGTTGAATCCGAAAACCCAAACCACACAAAAAATGAGAAGAAATCAGTGTGAATAGCATAGTTCCTGAATTGGGCACTTTTGTATTAACGTCATTAAACCGAAATAAATAAGTCAAGGATTGCCTAATTGAGGCCATGTATCACACACTCCGACCACTTCGAAATGTATTGTTTACACGCGATATTGTTGCAGAAAGAGCCTGACGGTTGACCATTGCTTAAAAAAAACATCTTTACAGATCGTAGTTACCATAGCATGAACTGTGAATTACTAACTGATGCACCGAATTCATGCACATTCCAAAACCGTGAGGCTCCCGACAGTGAAAAAACACACGTTCTGAGTTGTTTCGACTGATTTGATGGAAAATGACGGAGAAATTGGGGTTTAGAGTTTCTTACACAAAACTAACAAAATTGTACCAACGAAGCTCAAGATAATATCGACGATCCTGAAAATAGAGGTAAAACAATGACCAAATTCCGAGAGAAAATTTTTCGGAAACGCTTGGTGAAAAAAAAGCATTTTTTAACACAAAGATACAAATATTGAGAGACTTAAAAAAAATCACCAAAAAATACAGAATATCATAAAAACATCGTCGCCGGCAGATGATACTGTTTTCAAAGTCGGTGGACATGATGAATCAAGAACCACTTGACGGATTGTTTCCAAATTTACAGGAGATATGATGAGAAACATTCAAAGCTCGTTGACGATCTCACTTTTCAAAAATCGATCTTCATTTTTTAATAGCTACGTAAATATGACAACTTTTTTCATCGATTTTCTATGCTCGAGTTTTAATTCGTTGCCAGTTTGTCATAAAAAAATTATTAAAAAATCGACGATCGTCAACGACTCGTATTTATTCTTGACTTGAATAACCCGTTTGGTGTTTAGATTTTATGTAAACCATTTGAGCTGGAGTGTCCACCGCCGAACTTTGCGAAAAAAATGTCATCATCTGCCGGTGGCGATGTTTTAGTTGTTTTTCTGTATTTTTTGGTGATTTATGAAGGCTCTCAATGTATGTACCTTCGTGTTAAAAAAAAATGTGTTGCTTTTTCACCAACCGTTTCCGAAAAACAAAATTCGGAATTTAATCATTTTTTTGAGCCTCCAGGTAGATATCGCCCCTTAAGATTATAGGTTGGACATAGCCCGCTTTGGTGTCGTGAGAAAAGCAGGCGGTTCGTGCGACATCTGGCGGTAGTTGGCGGCGGCTCATTGGCAAAAACTACGAATTCTGCAATACCGTCGTGACCGCGTCGAAATTTTGCAGTGTATGGCCTCAATTCAATTGAGCATCTAGTTGGCACCACTGATCAAGACATGTGAAATCCGAAAAGCGTTATCATCCGTCGATAACGTAGAGAATTTGTACCGATAAGTCGAGGTCTCGATGCGGACTCTGAACGAGCCTCGCCTTACCGGCAATCGGTACTGCGTTGTACTAGAAGTACCCGCCACATCCGCCGAAACGCTGTGCGGCGCAGTTTTAGCGGGAGCGTTCAAAGCCGTGCCCGATACGCCAATAACGTTCCATCGAAATTGAAACACTTTGGACATTTCACAGAAACTCTCTTTCCGCAATATTTTTCACCATACCCTACACGTCTATAGGAAAGCTTTTTTCACCGACATTCCAGCATTGAACCGATCACTAAACAGTATTGCCAAGACTCTTCGAGACGGTTTATTCCGAGATTCCGTCAAAATGACCATCCAACGTTTCCTGAAGGCCACACGACCACGCCGACTCAAATAACATTTATCAGCCCTCTTATCAGGCATGGACATTCACCGTTGCCCTTGGAAAAAGAAAGACAAATAAATCCCCGATTTATATTCCACATATTCCGTACGCAGCCTGCCAATCCGCTCGAGTTCGGCTCGTTCTTCGATTCATAAAAAAGAACAAAGAAGAAGAAAAAAGTTCCAACCGTAGCTGCTGCTTGTTTGCCAAGCCCCGTAATTACTCGCGAGATGAATTTTGCGAGAGGGATTCAGGATGGGTTACAGGGCTGTGTGAATTCCAAAGGAGCACAAGCGCAGCGGGCGATTGATAGTATTGGAGAACGGCAGCACATGGAAGAGGAGTGAAAAATAAAGAGGCGAGGCCTTAAAAAGGTGTTAAAGCGTGCGGTGAGCGAGCACGTTCGCTCGAAAGAGCCTTTATATTGGAAGGTGTTAATTCAAAACAAAACCTAAATATAGGCGAGTGTGAAACTTGCGCTCGGAGCTGCTGGTCCTGGCGGTTCGCTCTTCTGTCAGGCCTCGACGAAGAGCGGGGCCACAACGAGAGTCCACTCTGCTGGGCCCTTTTCCCTCTTCTCAGCCACCTTGCCCAGCCTCATCGACGCGTGTATAACGCGAGGTTCGCGCCAAACTCGTCTTTCTCCTCTTTCCTCCACCGCGTACCTTGTAATCAGCACCGGTCATTTCGTAAGATTTTTATTTTTTTTTGCACAAATATAATAACCCTCGACCAAGGGAGACTTTCTTCGCACCTTCGAATTCTTTTATTTTTCCTACCACATTTAACGGGTTCGCGCGCGCGTCACCGCGGTGCTTCTAATAACGAGGAGCACAGAAAGTGAGAGAGAGAGGGTGAGAGAGAGAGAGAGAGAGAGAGAGAGAGAGAGAGAGAGAGAGAGAGAGGTCCCAAGACGTTTTACAGGCTACAAAAGCCCGGGGCGATGCTCAGGCCAAATACTCGCTTCGTCCTGCAAATTCATTATTGCACCTCCAGGGTCTGTCGTCTCTGGAAACGTGACGAGAAATTGCATGGGAAAAGCGCACTGCCCCGCCCCTTGAATGCCTCCGACAAATTGTTCACGTAATTTTTGTAAAAAGAAAAAAATTCCAATACTCCCGTGATCTTTGGACACTTGTGATTTCGAATAATCACGTGGTTGTTTTTTTTCGTTTTTTTTTCCTCAATGGGTAGTAAAAACGTGGTAACGCAAGTTCCAAGTGAAGCGGAGATCAACGACCGATTGGCTACACTTCCACAATATTATTCTTCGTTCTTACGCGCAGAATCCCATCGGTATCTGCTCGATATTCATAACAAGACCCACAATTTTTGCCGATCACTCGCGAAGATAAACGGGACTTCCGAAGCTGCTAATCGCCAGTTAGGGAAGTGTCCGATACGGGGGCGTTCATCGATTCTCCAAATTAGCATTTTAGGCGTGAGGCCCTTGTAGCTCTCGCTTGCATCACTGATCTTCGGATAGATCTCGCGTTTGCGTAGAGGCTCGAAAATCGATACATATATATATACATATACATATATACATACATACATATATATATATATATATATATATATATATATATATATATATATATATATATATATATATATATATATATATATATATACGTTCCAAAGTGCCCTCGGTTCACCGTCCTCCATAGGGAACACGTTCTTCGAAAAATAAGAATCAAAGGTCCGCGCAAGCCAGGAAGACTCGAGACTCAACTGCCCTGCTGGGTTTTCTGTCGTTTTTTTTTTTTTTCATTTTTTAATCTAGCCGGGAGGATCACTTTTTGTATATTTTAAAAGAATGGCTCGAAACGTAGCAAAATTCTTGAATACTAGGAATTTTAAAAGGCACGTGTAAAACCCTTAAAAATGTTTGCTTCGGTTATCACCGCTATACGAAGGTGGTAAAAAAAAGAAACGTGATCAAAGGGTTTTTTCCAGCCCGGAAAAAGAGGAATTTTTGTACATTTTTTTTCTGGAATGACGTGAGGAGGATTTCGATTTCTTTTTTATTTTACATTGAAGAGTATGGTTTTTAGTATCTTTTTCAATTTTTGTATTGGAAAATATTTCTGAATGTGGTAGAAATATTGATAAATGGTTTGTGTAGGCCGTTTGGAAAATGTGCGGTGACCACTTCTGCTCGGAAATAAATCATCCGAAATAAGAAAAATCGAACGCATTTAGATACTGGATGAAATAATCTAGTGCTTGGACGAAGGATTTAATTGAACTTCGATTTTTGAAAAAATGACCGTAGTCCAAAGAGAAAGTATCGATTTTCGGTGAAAAAATATTCGATTTTCGTTGAGAAAAAAAAAACTACGCATTGAAAAAAGAAATTCTTCGTTCAAGTACTGCTGATATGTAAAAGAAGCTTGGAAAAATCGGAGTTGATCGGTCCATTGGATTTTAAAATATCGTGGTCACCGATTTCGAAAGGCGTTTTGGGAAAAACGCGTTTAAGGGGAGAGATACCGTTAGGCGAGGTGAAAATTGCTGATTTTCATGATTTTTTTTTAAAGGCGATATTTCTTTACCATTTTTTAGACTTAGGGTATGTTTTATTACTACTTTTAGCTGTTACGTGGTATTCTTGAAATTATTAACCTTTAGAAATAGCGGACGTATGGCACAGTCTTTTAAATACCATTTTCGAAACTGGCATGACGTACGGCTTCAAAACTAATCACCCGATTCTTATGAAATCTGGTATAAATCTTTCTCACCTTATTGTCTAAAACATGACGCTAAATATTCTCAAAGATTAAAAAAAGTTTTTTTTTTCATTGCAAAATGTAGACATTTTTTTCGGAAAATTCAATGTATCTGTTTGGAAGCGTACCATTTCATCGATTTCCAACATTTCTCACTTTTTCTTGGTTCATATTCTGCGTTTGAGCGTTAATGAAAGAAAAATCTGCGTTGGTTTTTTTCAGATTAATTCCGCGGATGCTACGTATCACGCCGTCTGGCAATCCGTTTAGAAGATCGTGCCATATATCCGCCATTTTTAACGATTAATAAAAAAATATCACGTAACAAACAAAAGTAGTAATAAAACATACCTCAAGTCTCAAAAATTTTGAATATTTCCTTAAAAAAATCATGAAAATTATCAATTTTTTCCTCGCCTTAAGGTCTCTCCCCCTTAAAGTTCCCCGGTTCGTGGACCCTACCTATAGACGTCAATAACTTTCTCGATTTCGAACAGATCGACGTGACATTTTCACAGAATATTTCTGAACTGTTACATTTTGTAATCCGTCGAAAACCAAAAATGAATATTTTCAAAAATTTCAACTCGGTGGAAGCCCTTAGGACGGATTATTTCCACTGTGAAAATAACTTTACCGTACCCGCTTGTATATGTACCGAAAATGGGGTTTCTTTGAACAGATTATGGAAGTTTTTTGGCAAATAACTTTTTTTTAACACCCTAAATTCCAACTTTCTCGCTCCAATAGAACAATGCATCCTTTGGCTATCAAATGTATAAGAAAGTCAAGCCCGCCCCCCACCCGCCCCGCAAAATTTTATATATATTTTTTTAAGTGTCAAAGTAACCTCGAGTATTGGGTTTAATTGACAACACATTGAAATGCGACTTATGACAAGTATGAAGGATTACTTTGTCATCACTTTGATTTAAAAAATGGCGTTTTTTACAATCAAATTGAAATATTAATATTAGTTTTTAAATGACTACTTACTAAAAAATTACTGAAATATTATTTAATATAATAATGAAATATTATATTAAATAATATAATATAATAATGAAATATAATAATATAATAATAATATAATAATGAAATATTATTTAATATTGATATAATATTATTATTTTATATTGATTGTAAAAAACACCATTTTTTACAATCAAATTGTCATCTTTATTGGAAACATTTTATATTAAAATGTCAAGTGCCTAGGGTACTATTATAGGCACTTAATAAGTCTTATAATTATCACTGACATCAAAATCAACTTGAGCAACATTACAATCAACTTTAGCACCATTATAATAAACTTGAAGAACAAATTTGAACACAATCAAATTTGCACACAATTAAACTGTATTTTGGCGCTCTGTTAAGGTAGTCCTATCACCAGGCTTCAATCGATAGGATTTTCATAATTTCTTTTTGAACTTCACTAAATATATTAACAATCGTCTCTGTAAAAATTCAGGGTCGTTTATGTACCTAATTACACAGAAAAGAAATATTAAAATAGCGTATTTTTGTGAAGGAATTCCGAGACGACATACAAAAACCCAATTTCCGGTCGCTACAAAAGTGTACATAATAATAGGAATCCGTCAGATTCTTAAAAATAATTAGATTTACACACTCAAGGGGTTACCCCCACTTGCGATATTGAAAAAATCGATTTTTTTTATTGCATTTTTTTGAAGTATAAGTATCTGAGAATATGTCCTGAAAATTTCAAGTCGATCCGAACAAAATTGACTGAGATATGAGCGTTGAAATAGAAGAATCCGCGTTGAAAGAGCGTCGAAAGCGAAACTTTAAACGCGTTTTTCTCAAAATGGCATTTCTGAAGTCGGTGACCAAGATTACTCGAACACTAATGAACCGATCTTCTTGAAATTTTGCAGGCTTATTTAATACATGAAAATGTAGTCTTGAATCGTTCGATTTTTTTTTTCGAAAAAAATGGCCGTTTTATAGCCAAAAAACGGCCGTTTTTTTTTCGTTAAAATCGAACCATTAACTTTGACTGTCCGCCATTTTGTGAAAAATGAATATTTTTTAAAATCCTTCGATCAAAGACTAGTTTATACTTATATTTGACTAAATCCATCTGCATTTTTTTCTTCAGATGATCCACTTCGCCGCAATGTTGCTCACCGCAAACCGTGTATATAAAAACATTATTTCCTTGACGGCCATTTGCCACTAAACAATGTAATATTTTTCAATAAAAAAATTACTGAAAGTTCTTCAAGATGTGTTCTTTAAGATGGTATATTGATCGATTAAAAAAGTTTCGTAGTTTTCTTTAAAAAAATTCATGAAAAAGGCCTTTTTTTGCGCTGCAAGTGGGGGTAACGCCTTAAAGAAGCTCAAAAAACTGTCAAAGTTGCCCTCAATGTCAATTTAACCCCCGAAAAGTGCAGGTACGAATAAACGCTCGTCCACCGTCTGCTTCACGTCGAAAGCCTGGGAAGTTTGCGAAATAGAGAGGTAGGATCAGGAGTTTTGCGAGAATAAGCGGCGCACCGAGGGCGGGGGGAAAAAAAATATTAGCCTGTTAATATACGATCAGCGGCAGCAGCGGCCATATTTTATCGAAGAAGTAACGCGCAGCGTGGGCGTGAAACGGATAATTTTTGGAAGTGCGAGAGAAAGCGATACGCCGCGCGTATACCTTCGTCCGTTCGATCGTATATCAGGCGCCGATTACCGAAGCTACCTTCGAATTATCGGAATCGAGGGCCCGACTAACGGCCCATCGAACACTGGGCCTTACTCGCCCAAGAGCCCCGAAAATTCTGCCGCCATTCTGGTGCAACAATATCGTCGGCGGCCAAGGAAGATCCGGATTTCGACCATCTGGCTCCCGCAGGGTTGATTCACCCATTACTAATATCACACACGCGCGCACGTACGCGCAGCTACATTTTCACGCTACTTTCGGTTCGGGCCTCGTTTCGGACCCGTAAACGATGGAAATTAGGACCCTAGCGGTTTTTGGGCCTTGTGTGTCTCAACGGACCCCCTCCCAACCATGGAGGGCCACACGTCAAAAGCAAAGTCGAAACTCCGGGCGCGCGGCTTACATACGACTTACGATGTGACGCCTCGAGTCAAGCCTCAGGGTGCGTGATTGAGACGCCGCGCTTAGACTCGTTTGTTCGACGTTAACGATCCTGTTTATGCCCCGCGCGCTTTTCGCGATCGATCGCTAGGCTCTTTTGCAAGCGGAGATACAGACTCATTTGCTATGGCATGTCAGTGATGATCGGATCACCATTTTTCTCCAATCAATAAAACGACCAACCGGTCTTTTCGGACTTGTTCATGTTCCATTATCGGCCAACCTTACGCGCCAAATGTTATTCAATGTCGAACTATATTGGTCGATTTTGCGGTCAAGAATTATGGGCTTTTTTAATCGTCCATTTCTTCTAGTTTCTGGTCAGGCAGGATGTTACACTACTGGCGAAACGATTAGGGACGAATATGCAAAAAAGTTCCGCAACGATTTTTTATGTCATTTCGCCGATAATTGACATGAATGAATTTAATAAACGGCATTTTGAAGAGGAGGAATTCACCTTCACTACGGTTTTTTTTTTAATTTTTTACCGCTTTTTTTACGACTTGTGCCCTTTTTCGAAAACGACCATTTTTCGCCTCTTTTTGTTTCTTTTCTGGTGGACACCGTTTACAGACAAACATTTTTTCATGCATTTGTTTGACCGGAATCATAAAGGGGGAAGCTCAAGCTTTGTTTTTGTTTTTTTTAAAGGTTCGTACGATTTTTTTTTCTAGAGATCTTTTCACTTTTTTTTATGAGACGATTTGAAAAATAACGTGTAACGCAAAATCGACGAGGGTTTAAGGAAAACCTCGATATATTAAAAAGTTGAATCGGTATTACCGTTCTCAAATACCGATTGAATTTCTTTTCCTCGAAATTTTCACCTATTTTCAGTAAAAAAAATGAGATGATTTAATTACCGTAATTTGAGGACTAGCGGGTTTGTGGTAAAATTTCAAGAAAGGAAAAATTGTATTTTTCTATTTTCAACGCCATAGAATCGGTTGAAATCCATTGATTGACGTACCAAAAAACTAAACAAATTTAACGGGAAGAAATGTTGAAAAAATCCGAAATAGTTACATTGCGTTGAAAATAGAAAATACCATTTTTTCTCTCTTGAAATTTTACCACACACCCCTTAGTTCTCGAGTTACGTTAATTAAATCATCTGATTTTTACGGAAAACGGGTGAAAGAAATCTGGAAAAATTCTCGCGCACTCAACGAAAACTGATTCAACTTTTTACTATCCTAATGTTTTCCTTGAATCCTTGTCGTTTTCGCGTTACGCGTTATTTTTCAAATTGTCTCTTTTTTTTTAATCAAAATATCTTTAGAAAAAAATCGTACAAAGCTTAACAAAAAACAAAATTGAAGCTTGAGCCTTCTCCAAAAATTGTCCGAAAGAAAAAAACCAAAACGATTATTAATCGGTATGCAAAACTGTGGAGGCGTACAGAAGATTTTGTTTTTTTCAATGAAAATTATCAAAATGGTGGCCGTTCCAAAACTAATTGTCAAATTGGGCATTTTTCGAAAGTTTTTCGTTAAAAAAAAATGTGAAAAAAACGCTTCCGTACGACGTTAAGGAATGGCATGGAGAATGATGTGGAAAAGTTTGAAAACTCTTCGTTTAAAATCTTCCACCGTTTTGAAAAACTTTTCGAGAAAAACGCTTCCGTCCGGCCAGGTCTCACGCAGCTGTTCCAATCGCTTTTTCGAAGAAAGGCTGTAGCGACCGGAATAATTCGAATTACGCGACTAAAATTTAACAGCATGTTCATGAAAGTCCATATTCTTATATAATGTAAAAAAAAGACTTAGAAAAAATATTATACTATAATGGTCCCTTAAGGGGCTATACCAATGTGACACTTTCAAAAATTCGATTTTTTTTGCCTTTTTCGACAGTTTATACTTTCAAGAATATCCTGTAAAAACTTCAAGACCGTATCACTAATCATTTTATCTTGCAAAAATCGATAGTTAAATATTTAAACGCGATGTTCTCGAAATGAGATTTTTCAAATTTGCTGACATTGTAACTCAACGAGCAATTTTCCGATTGACTTGAAAGTTGAACTGAGTACTCTTGAATGTATTTACTCAACAATGACGTAGGATATTTTTGATTGGATGAAAATTGACGATTTGGCATTGAAAAAAACGACCACTTTATAGGCAAGAAAACAATTTTTTTTTCATAACTACGCCATTTTGTTAGATTTTGATATTTTTAGAAAATTCTACGTCGTTGTACAGGAAATACCTTCCAGTTTAACGATATTTTTTCTTTTTGGGGTTCAGCTACTTAATCGGCCGGGATCATGTCAGCAGTAGAGGAACTTTTTTTTTGGCGCCGAATGCAGCGCATAGGTCGCTTGGATCTCAATATTTTTCTATGAAAAAATTTTGTAACATAGGTCAAATATAGCCAAATATATTCTTAATTTTCTGGAACATTTAAGGGGGGATTGTCTTTTTTTTTCGCAAAATTTACCGCTTTTTGGGAATTTTTTTGTGAAGAAAGTATACAACGGAAAACTTGTGAAACTTGGCATATAGTTTTATTGATCTGTTTACTACATACAAAAAAATTTTTAAACAATTTCATCAAAAAATCCCCCCTTAAACGCGCTTTTCTCGAAACAGCTTTTTCACAACTGGTGTGCACGATTTCTCAAAAACTATTCAACCGATTGCCTTCAAATTTGGACAGAATGCTCAGCTGACATCCTTTTATCGTTTGATGAAGCAAAAAAGCAATACGTTTAATAGTTTTTTATTTATAACAAAAAATCGATCAATTTTTTTCGAAAAATCGATACTTCAAGTTCAAAACGTCACCAAATCGTCAATTTTTTTTTTCCTTCCATCGAACGATAGCTATATGTGTCTAAAGTAAAATGCTTTTTGGGTTGTTGTTGCAGGATGAACGTGAAGGCTGTAATCGTGCACATCATCAAAAAAGGACCATCGCGCGTCGAGGGGGGTGGGAGGCGGATTTTTTGATGAAATTGTTAAAAAAAATTTTTGTATGTAGTAAACAGATCAATAAAACTATATGCCAAGTTTCACAAGTTTTCCGTTGTATACTTTCTTCACAAAAAAATTCCCAAACAGCGGTAAATTTTGCGAAAAAAAAGACAATCCCCCCTTAATAGAATACTTTTCTTCCAAAAAATTCCCGAAAATCATCCAAATTTTCAGCGTTCACAGTGGTGTAGCCCCTTAAGCCCTACCGATAGTTGTTTCCGAAATGCTACGCATTCGGAATTTTCAGCATTGCTAATTGGCAATTTCAATGCCAACAATCGATTCGCCCACTTAGCTTCACGTGGAATAACAGAGCGAGGATTCCTTTCGCAGCACGTGGATAAAGATCAATTCGATATGTGTCGCCTGAGCCTTCGAGGATCCAACTCTTTCGAGGCACAGTGTCCCGTCTGAAATACGTTGCCTGAGGGTGTTATTATTTCTAGGAGGGCCTCCGCTCTCCCTATTCATGAATTATTGATAAGCCAATCTCTATTCTCGTTCTCGTCCAGGCGCTTCACCGTCCTTTTCTTCTCTCTCGTTATTTACTGATTCCCGAATTTCGTCGCGAACTGGAAAATATCGCGACGAATGTTGGAGACCCTCCACCCAGCAACGACACTCACGGCGATTTATTTCGGTTGCTGAAAAATCATTTTTACGCAGGTGTGAGCTCAAGCGTTAAAAACTCGGTCGGATATTCAAGTGCTGATCAATTTTGCATCTCTTTATTCATGCCGTTTAACAAGCAATTACAATTCTATACATAATTGCAAATGTTCTAACGATACCTTCACTCGGCTTCCGCAAATTTCACAATCGACGCTTGGTTTTTTACGCAAGTAATTATCATCTATGGCTGGTTAGTAATGAGTTACGAGGATATCAGCGAAAGCATTCGGACAATGTATAACTTTGATCCTTGGAGAAATGCTTCTTGCAATTCGTCCTTTCGTAATATTTTAATACTCAATTTAACTATGTGCACCGATTGTAAAAAAAATGTTTTCCCTTCGAGACGAATACAGATGCCAATAAACAGGAAGGAAAAAAGTTCTAAAAACAGGAGAAGAAAAGCTCAGGTCTGCTTTTAGAGCTTTTCGAACGAGTGCACCACGTTGGATCTACTTATATTCCGGGAAGGCGAAATTGCCAATTGACCGTGACGAATTGATCAAAGTGTATAAAATCGTGTGTGATTGTCAAGCGACAACTTACTCGTTTCTTCACAAAATACTTGGCTATGTAAAAAAATATTGAACGATACGAATACGGATTTTATTATCGTTTATCCCAAAAGATGGCGTTGTTCGAGAGAGAAGACTTCCAGCCTGTGTTCTGGCAAACTGTGCCAGCAATTGCGTCCTTCAACAGTACGGTCAATATCCTGTAGTTTACGTCCGTATGATCGAGGCCCGTGATCAGGAAATTTGGCATACGATCCGACATCATCCACACGACACCGTTGATAATCTTAAATGCAAACAAACGGTTCATGAAAACGTCACACCTGAAATGACGAAGACAGGGAAAGGAGACAATGAGGAGACTGGACGATTAGTTGGGGGATGTACCTTAACATCAACCGGGAAGATCAATGCTTCGTCGTGTCTTGCTATGATGCCGTGATTGACCGGGCTGTAAGGTAGCCTAGAATTCCAGCATCCAACGGCGTTTTGGTCAACCAGATTGAACAACATAAGACCATTTTCATCCATGACCTCTGCCGTTGAGTGTCCCTTGTATCTTTCAGGAAGCACCTGCACACATACGAAATACGATGGAGGTCAAGCATCGCTGGAATGAGGAAACCGAAAATAGTTCGAGGATGCTTTACCTGAAATTCGTGATAACTATTTGCGGAAAGTTTCTCATCCCGGAGGATCCTCGTTGACACGGCAAACTCTCTGTTACTGCTAAGAGGATGGAAGAACAGAGTTCTGTATCCATCTGCGGCCAGGGGCGAGAGGGCCATACCGAAGACTCCCTCATCGATCCATTGGTAGTTCAAACCACCGACGGTGTAGTCACCGGCCAGTGGGTCGGGGAGGAAGAAACTGTGGACCAAACGCCACGATCTGTTTGCCTTGTAATCGTAGACTATTAGACCGTATCCAAGCTCGTCCGACATGTAGGCGAATGCGTCGTCGCAACCACCCCTGCCCATGTCCACCGCAATGTTCGCAATGAATGTGTTCTGGAAATGCCATAAAATCAGGTTCTCTTTGATCTTTGTCGAATGAAGAAACAATGAGAAGTGTAGGTTAGACTTGAGATTAGTCTCCGTATCAAAGATTCCTTCAGGAACGATTTGTGTGTGACCGTCGTTCCATTTAGAATGCGAACTAATGCAATGTACCTTGGAACTTGCCAATATGTTTGGAAACTAGCATCAAGAACAAGTCATTATTACGTGTCCCGTTTTCCCAAAATTTCCAACTATTCCTTCAGGTATGATTTGTGTGTGACGGTCATTCTATTTAGAACGCGAACTAATGCAATTCATCTTGGAACTTGCCAATATGTTTGGAAACTACCATCAAGAACAAGTCATTATTACATGTCCTGGTTACATGTCTACCAAGCAACATTCTCATTGGACTTGAGCATATTCTCTGCATCAAAGATTCCTTCAGGAACGATTTGTGTGTGACGGTCATTCCATTTAGAATGCGAACTAAAGCAATTATTCTTGGAACTTGCCAATACTTCTGGAAACTAGCATCGATAGCAAGTCATTTTTACATTTCCTGGCTACATGTCTACCAAGCAACATTCTCATTGGATTTGAGATTATTCTCCGCATCAAAGATTCCTTCAGGAACAATTTGTGTGTGACGGTCATTCCATTTAGAATGCGAACTAATGCAATTCATCTTGGAACTTGCCAATATGTTTGGAAACTAGCATCAAGAACAAGTCATTATTACATGTCCTGTTTTCCCAAAATTTCCAAATATTCCTTCAGGAATGATTTGTGTGTGACGGTCATTCCATTTAGAATGCGAACTAATGCAATTCATCTTGGAACTTGCCAATATGTTTGGAAACTACCATCAAGAACAAGTCATTATTACATGTCCTGGTTACATGTCTACCAAGCAACATTCTCATTGGACTTGAGCTTATTCTTTGCATCAAAGATTCCTTCAGGAAAGATTTGTGTGTGACGGTCATTCCATTCAGAATGCGAACTAAAGCAATAATTCTTGGAACTTGCCAATCCTTTTGTAAACTAGCATCAATAGCAAGTCATTTTTACATTTCCTGGCTACATGTCTACCAAGCAACATTCTCATTGGACTTGAGCTCATTCGCCGCATCAAAGATTCCTTCAGGAACGATTTGTGTGTGACGGTCATTCCATTTATAATGCAATTCATCTTGGAACTTGCCAATATGTTTGGAAACTAGCATCAAGAACAAGTCATTTTTACATTTTCTGCTTACATGTCTACCAAGCAACATTCTCATTGGACTTCAGCTTATTCTCCGCATCAGAATTCCTTCAGGAACGATTTGTGTGTGACGGTCATTCCATTTAGAATGCGAACTAAAGCAATTATTCTTGGAACTTGCCAATCCTTTTGGAAACTAGCATCAATAGCAAGTCATTTTTACATTTCCTGGCTACATGTCTACCAAGCACCATTCTCATTGGACTTGAGCTTATTCTCCGCATCAAAGTTTCCTTCGGGAACGATTTGGGTGTGACGGTCATTCCATTTAGAACGCGAACTAATGCAATTCAGCGTGGAACTTACCAATATGTTTGGAAACTAGCATCAGAGCAAGTCATTTCTACATCTCTACCAAGCAACATCCTCTTTAGTGGGTATCTTTTCTCCAACAGTTTCGTGATGATACTTTCCCCTTGACGCACTAGCAACACTGGTGACAACCGACGATTAAATACCTGATTGATATCCTCCGGCCGCAATTTGTACCGTCGTAGAATTTTGTCGGTTTTCAGATTGATGATATTCAAGGTATACGGACAGGCTTGGACGGTGGTATTTCCAATTCCTATAGTACCAGTGTCAAGGGCCCACAGGCGGTCACACTTGTCCACGTGAATTCTGATGACGTTGCAATTGCGCAGAATTAATGACAACACATTCACTTGCTGTGAGCAGGTTACTTGCTGTATTACTTGCTGTCAGCGGATTCACATATTTACCTGTCTACGCTGGTGATCGCCGTATCACAAGCACCGGGTATATTTTGACTCCAGCTCGGATAAGGTGTCAATTTCGGTGATCCCCCGCGATGTTTGTCAAGCGATATGTAATTCAGAGTACCTGGAATACCTGCAAAACGAGAAACGTGTTTCTGCATTTCTGTCGTTGAATATTCCCAGAACCTAATTATTTATATACACACACACATATGGTATGTATATATATAAATTGATATTCTTCGCTTCACGTTCCACCGACAGAACCTTGGGCCGCACAGCACGCTTTTTCTCGCGTATGCCCATATATAAAAGCGTATTCACACTCATTACCATCACCGTAATTACGCGAATTTTTGCACGAACTGTAAACCGTTTACCATACCAAGAAAGGAGAGGGAGAGAGAGAGCACGCTGTGATGTTTTCTATGGACGCGGATATACGTATAAGCGATGCAATTCGTATTTCGCTGGTTTTTTTTTCGTTCGTCCAAATTGAGCACGGGATATCTGGCACTATGACGAGCAGCTTGCGGTACGAAAGGAAAGGTTCGCACAGAATTTTCGCTTTCACTAGTTACATGAAGAAAGCGGCCAAGTTCGGTAGTTTAACATTTTTGCGTTCTTCGCTTCGAGCACGATCATGCGGAAATTGACCCTAAATGGAGCACATCCCCTTAATTCGAATGAATGCGAATCTAGAAAGAGTAGAAAGGGGATCATGGGACTTGGCGCACTTCTGACGTTTCTGAATGTGGGAGATTTTAATCAGAGTGGAATCTTTCATCGTCGGTTTATGAAATTTGAGGCTGGTAAAGGGCAATGATCTAACTGCTGAGGGCTAATCGGGCGATTGGCCGATTTTACTCAGATTTGACATACAACTTCGGTAGACTGTTTTACAATGTTAGTAGCAGAATTAAGGCGAAATAATTTGATTTTATTTTTATATAACTCGAAGAATGGTCGGAAAAATTGGAAAAATTAATTCACCAAAGTTTAGCATGTTGCCATTTGGTGGAATCTTTTTTCCTTGCTGTATATGGTACCAAACATCACAATGCTCATACAGACTAAGAAAATGTTTAGCTTTTTTTCAGATTCGTATAACGTTCACAACAATGGTCGCCAATTGGGGGCGTTTTCCGCGCACCCTTGTAAACAATGGTACGTGACAATGTATTTTTTTAAAAAATTATATTTTTGAAAAAATAATAAACGCGTGTGAAAAAAATCATAAAAGAAAACGGTAACAGTTCAACAGTTATTCAACGATACTGTCCCAATCTTAAGTCAATGAGTACGAAAAATGTGCAGCTGCAAATTTCGTATCCGTATTTACTTGAGATTAAGATTAAGATTGAGCTGTCTCGATTTTTTAAACATTTTTTTCAATGCTTTATGTAAAAGTAATACTAGTGTAATAAAACTTCTCCAACCTCAACGAAATATATGCGTCTGCTTCAACAATGAGACAGTAGCGGAAAATTTTCTGTAAATTTATTCAAGCGCCATTTACGATTTAAAGTTTGCATGAAAATATTATCGGGAAACTGCATGGAGGTAATTTGTATAATTGACGACAACGGTGAGAAAACGAGGTTCAGTGGAGCGTATAATAATATGCCTCGTACGTAATGAATTTAGCAACATCAGCATGCACAGGTAACCAGCCGTAATGTGTAATAACAAAACAAATCTTTATAATTACTTCGCATCATGCCGCTATCGCGTATTATCTTAAATGAAAATCTGCGCGACGAAAACTGCCGGCGAGTGCATCGGGTGTATAAATATTATCATGTGCGATCGAGCAGATGGGTCACAAAGAACTCGATCATATCGTGATATTTATTTAAAAGTGCATAATGGAGCGGGAAGGCAAACATGAAACTGAAATAAACATCTAAAAACTCACTTCTTTCCCATTAATGTATAGAGACCCAAAAGGCAATGATTTCCAAAATATGTAAATATAACCTAAATATAAATAAATAATTAATTCGAAAAAAAAATTATGGCTGTAAGAACGCATCGACGAAAGCGAAATTACGCCAACAAAATCAACAAAATCACTGCGGTTCATTGGACTCGAAAAAAAGTGTGCATTTCGTTTTGCCTCTCGGTTGTTGCAGGGCCTGTGCGCATGCACGTAGAGGCTCATTCGCTCTAATTCGCGGAGTGTAACTATTCGTAATGCAATTTTCACAGGGTGGCCGCGGTAATTACCAACGCGGCGTGATATCCTAAGGCACCGTAATTCAAGTCACGGCGCCCACGAGTACCTTTCTGCACGCCTCCATTCTCAAATTACAGCTGCTTCTGGCTTTTCTTCTCCTAAACGAATCTCCCGTGCGTCTGATTGTTGGGTCAGTATACGTCGAACCATTTCGGAACGTTTATTTATTCTCTCCGTCGCTCGTCGAGTTCCAAATAAAGTCATTGAAAATAAACGACTATATCGAGCCGTGTGAAATACTGTTTTGACAAAACAGTCGATATCGATATCGCAAAAAGTCAGGTCTCGGTAAAAGCATAAAAAATATATGCTGCTGTACTTTGATGAACCGTAATCAATCCAACTGATTCACTTGATCGAATGGAAAATCCTAAGCGGGTACTTTTACGTATATTCGTAATGTCCCACATCCTAGAAGCACCTCGCTCATTTTCACGCGGTTAATTTAGGTCAATTCCACAACCCGTGCAGAAATTGTAGGGATCCAATTGGATTCTCATACTCACTTGTTCCTTGATTGGCAATGCAACGGAATTCTTTTTTATTTTCATTTAATCATCGTTTTTGTTGTCATCTAAAATACTTTTCGATAGAGTTAGGTTGTAGGTTTCTAACGAGGATATTAACAAAAGTTTAGGGTAACTTTGTTCTGGCAAACGAATGGCAATCAGAAGAAAAAAAAAATCGTTCTCCAATGATACAAATTTCAATATCGTGATCAATATCGTGATGCAAACTTTAATATCGTGATCCAATGGACCGTCGCACAGATCCCTATACTGAAACGCCACGCTCGTACATTTCATTCTCATTGGGTATCTAATGTACGAATCCAATTTGAATACTAAATGATTCCCACATTATCGAACAAAATCCGACACGATTCTTGATAGATCCCATCGCATTCTGAACGTTCAATTTTCGAAATAAAATACACGATATACAATATGTGTGGATCTCAAAAAAATATAAATCTTATATTGAAAAAGTATGCATCGCTCTAAAAAGTATCTTAAGGGGGGAGGTACCTTTAGGCGAGGAAAAAAATTGCTGTTTTTCATGATGTTTTTTTAAGGAAAGGATTCTTCACCATTATTTGGACTTAGAGTATGTTTTATTACTACTTTTGGCTGTTACGTGGTATTTTTATTAATCTGTAAAAATGGCACGGTATTCTAAACTGCATTTTCAAAACTGGCGTGACGTATGGCTAAAAAACTAATCGACCGATTCTGATGAAATTTGCTATAAACTTTTCTAACCTTATTGTCTAGAACATGACCCTAAATGTTACAAAAAAAAAGTATTTTTATTGCAAAATGTTGCTATTTCGGAAAATTCACTCTTTTTTTATCAAAGCGTACCATTTAAACGATTTTAAAAATGTCTGACTTTTTCTTGGTTCATATTCTGCGTATGAGTGTTAGTGAAGGAGAAATCTTCGTAGGGTTTTTCTCCGTTTAATCCAGCCGACGCAACGTGTCACGCCGTCTGGCAACATCCGCCGCAATCCGTTTAGAAGACCATGGGCACGTGATCACGATTTTTTCGGCCACCAAAAACTTCCGTTTAACAATTTAAAAAAAATTCTCGAACTACGTCAATCGGGAAAAATCGCGCAATCCACTTGGACTCCAATGTGGCCTCTCTGCGTGGGTCCCTACGAAATCCCCATAAGTATGTGATAGGATCTGGTGCCTCCTCTACCGGGTCAACCTGTTGCCCCCATAAACGCCCCCACGACCACTATCTTCGCCCCATTCACTCGAAATACGTCAATTAGCACTTGGTTCGATTGTTGCCCTGAAATCGAGATTCGACCCGCTCATTTCCCGGCGAAAGGTTTCAATGTCTCGAAATGCGTCGACAAAAATACCACAACGAGCGAGAGTGGCAATCGGGTGTTCCACGTAACATCGTTGCGAATATCCAAGAGGTAATTTCGTAACAAACACGAGGGAAATATAAATTCCGACAGATTACGTTATTTACAATCGCACACATGATTATTACGTTGCCTCGGGAGGATCGCGTTTTATTCGCGCCCACGCACCGCCCGTCTCGAATCCCCGCAACCCATGCTCCTTCGAGGGTTCAAAAAGATTCGAGTTACTCTACCTTCCCTGGTATAACCGTGTGGCGAAAGAATCCTCTTCTCTCTCCTCCATCTTTTTTTCATCATTATTATTATTATTATTTTCTTAATCTTTTTTCATCATCATCATTATTATTATTATTATTTATATTATTTCATCATTTCATCATTCTTCATCCTCATCATCATTAGTATTATTTTCTTAATCTTTTTTCATCATCATCATTATTATTATTATTATTTATATTTTTTCATCATCGTCATTATTATTATTATTATTATTATTATTGTTCATATTTTTTCATCATTTCATCATCATTCATCATCATCATCATAATCATCATCATTATTATTATTATTATTTATATTTTTTCATCATTTCATCATTCTTCATCCTCATCATCATTAGTATTATTATTTTCTTAATCTTTTTTCATCATCATTATTATTATTATTTTTTAAATATTTTTTCATCATCGTCATTATTATTATTATTATTATTATTGTTCATATTTTTTCATCATTTCATCATCATTCATCATCATCATCATAATCATCATCATTATTATTATTATTATTCATATTTTTTCATCATTTCACCATTTCATCATCATTATCATCATTATTATTATTATTGTTTTCTTCATTTTTTTCATCGTCATTATTATTATTATTATTATTATTATTATTATTATTCATATTTTTTCATCATTTCATCATCATCATAATCATCATCATTATTAGTATTATTATTTTCTTCATTTTTTTCATCATCATTATTATTGTTATTATAATTTTCTTTCTTTTCTTCATCGTCATTATTATTATTATTATACATATTTTTTCATCATTTCATCATCATCATAATCATCATCATTATTAGTATTATTATTTTCTTCATTTTTTTCATCATCATCATCAGTAGTATTATTATTTTCTTCATTTTTTTCATCATCATTATTATTGTTATTATTATTTTCTTCATCTTTTTTCACCATTATTGTTATTATTATTATTATTATTATTATTATTATTATTATTATTATTACTTTCTTCAGCTCATCCTGGCAATTTCGGTAAGTCGTAAAGGTGATCACCGGTGAGGGCCGCGGGAGAATGCGTCGCTCGCACGACTGTACAGGTGTAAAAACTACTTCACTCCGAGGGCACCGTATAAAAGTGTGCAACGAAGAAAAAAAAAATGTTCTTCCTTCTCGTTGAGGCGGCGGTGGACTTTCGGTGCCGCGATGCTAAACTCGTTTCCGTATTTACGCGTGCGGCCCTACCCGAAACGTTTGAAATGTATATGCGGTGGCGATCCTCCCGATGGTCTTATCGCCCACTGGGAGACCATTTCTTGCCCCGCTGACGCGCCCGCACTGGCCGCAGAAAGTAGCCACCCCGTTTCTCCACCCAAAACGTACAGGAAGACGCTTTTCTTCGCGCTTAAAACTTCACTCTCGGAGTATTTGCATCACAACGCGAGGGGAATGGGCTCGGGAGGAAGGCTCGCTCTCGCAAGAGGCCCTCTCGAGTCGCGGCCTTTGGCGAGGGTGAGGCCAGGTGCTTTCGCACCTCCTATATACCAAAACGCGGCTACGTCGTTTTGTCGTTTCATTCGCCGATACAGGACGAATGAAGTTTCAATGCCCGAGAATCAAGCCGAAATACGCGGTTAGGATACGAGCCGCGTAGGTGTTGCATAAAGTATTATTTTACGATGGAACTTCATAGCCGGTTCCTACCTCTTAACCCGTCAACGTTCACGCGCTCGATTCTTTCCACGCTGCTCGAAAGCTACACTGATTAGGGTAAAGTGCACTTTTTTGCGGATAAACTGCAACTTCCCGCGGCTAAAATGGCCACTTTTGAAACTTCCACACTGGCAAAAAAATTCTATTGATATTAACTAACCGCGTCTACTTCATTTTTTTTTTCAATCAACTAGGGCTTTCGTGAAATCGAATTTTTCCTATCGCATTCCATTATTGGAATTATTTATTTTAAATGAATTTATTTATTCAAATGGAAATATATTTAATATCGTCCAATAACTAAATATTTCATTGAATCCTAATAAATATGTGGTTTGCTTTTCATCTGTTCAAAAAACAATTTACTCGAATCCACTACGTGATTTTTTAATTGATTTTTCAAAAATTTGAATTAAGTAAATAGAATTTGCGCACAGTCAAGTAATTCTTCAATTTAATTGAATTAATGGTCTGTCTTTATTGCAGCACACATATCAAAGGGGAGTGAGAGTAGAGAGTGTGGAGAGAGACGAATTATATATATATATATATATGCATACAATATTTCGAAAATCCAAAATGGAATGAAACACTTCATTGAGAGTTTTATCATAACGATTTTGTATCGTAATTCGTCATTCCGAATTATAGACGAATTATATATATATATATAATTCGTCTTTCTCCACACTCTCTACTCTCACTCCCCTTTGATATGTGTGCTGCAATAAAGACAGACCATTAATTCAATCAAATTGAAGAATTACTTGACTCTACGCAAATTCTATTTACATAATTCAAATTTTTGAAAATTTACAGTGTACATTGTAAACAAATAAAGATTTATTTGAATCCAATCTTTATTTATTCAATTTGAATATTTTTAATATTTAAAAAGAATAGCTAAAATAAATCAAAAAATATCTTTGAAACAAATATAATCGTAGTAGGCCGTGAGACAAGAAAAAAACCTATTCGATTGAAATATATCCTATTTAGATGACATTCTTTTTGGCAGTGCATAAAAAAGACTCGCTTTTTTTCTAATCGGCTGAGTTTAGAAATGCACATGTGATTGATACCTAGGATCAGCTTATATGACGGTCTGTCTACGTGAGGTATTCCTTTCACTAAATGGAATATTAAATAATTACCTGATTTTCGGCTATAAAAAAGTGAAAATATATGCTAGTATGCTGGTAAAATTTCAAGGCAAGTTACCGAACTTTCAACGATAATTTACGACTCTTAAAATCGTCTCATTTATACGGCGCTTTATGGAGAGGACACGCTGGTGTCATATACACTGTATTTTTATCTGATAATTAATGTTGAAATATTAATGATAAAACTTAGAAAAATGTGACGAGCTGAAGAATTTTCGTAGCCGCGACTTTTTAGAGAAAATTAAGAAATGTCTAAATCTACTGAATTGGCGCGAAATTTTTGTTCCATTTTATCGTTGGGTATCACAATTGATTGTGACTGATTTTAATTAAGCGCTACTGTAATTTACCAATGATTCATAAGGGTCCTCATTACGCCCCTACAAAATACGGCCCTCCGCGAGAGGAATACTTCAATCATTATTGAGTACTACTTTTTTTCTATCGAAAACTTTAACTTTCGAAGTCGGTTGGCATATCTCGAGAACCACTTGCTGGATTTATGCCAAATTTACAGAACATACGATGAGAAACATTTAAAGGTCGTTGACGATCTCACTTTTTTAAAATCGATCTTATTTTTCTAATAGTTACGTAAAAATGACGAATTTTTCAAAGATTTTGTATGCTCGAGTTTCAATCGGTCACCGTGTTGTTAAAAAAAATTATTTTCAAAATCGACGATTGTCAACGACACATATTTATTGTTAACTTGAATAACCCGTTGGGTTTATAGATTTTTGATGGGCCGTTTAAGCCAGAAAGTGTCCACCGCCAAACGTCACGATAAAAATGTCATCATCTGCCAGCGGCCAGTTTTTAAAAATTGTTTTTCTGTATTTTTTGGTGATTTTTTTTAAAGGCGCTCAACATGCATTTGTGTTAACAAAAAATGCGTTTCATTTCACCGTTTCCCGAAAAAAATCGGAATTTGGCCATTGCTTTCAGGCCTCTAGCCCCTTAAACGCGTTTTTCTCAAAACATCGCTTTTCGCGCGCGGTGCAACCTAGCTCAAAACCTAATTGACCGATCGCCTTCAAATTCCACACAGATACTCTTTAACTTATTGCCTGTATCTTGAACCCAAAATACCATCAAAAATGAATAATAAATATCGTTTTCAACAAATTGTTTGTAAGCAAATAAATCAATTTTTTTAAGCGTCCCGAATTTTTTATTTCCCATTTAGTTTTCTTAAACTCAGCTTCAAGATCTGCGCAAGATCACACTTTAACGAAAAATCTTTGAATTTTTTATTTCAGATAATTAGAACGTCCCGCAGCCTGCACCGTGCAAAAAAAGGAGTCAACTTTGAGCAGCTGCAGCGCCGTCAGTTTAAAATTTTTATGATACAAAAAACGTGTTTGTATACCATTTATTGTCAACATTACGATGTCCTTTACCAAACTTTCATAGACCTTTTCATTTTTTAGAAATAAGTTCGTAAAAACGGGCTGTTTTGATGATCCTCCCCCTTAACGTTTGATTCGAGAATCATTTTATGTTCATGCCTACGCCCAATTAGAATTGGGCGAATGAAGAACGGTGTATCACGTACCGGGGTTGATTCGCAGGTACCACGTTTCGACCGACTGCCGTACAATAGGAATAATACCAACAATCGAGTAACACAAAACGTAGAGGGTTGGTGAACAATGAAAAGCATATATCCGAAAAAGAGCAGGATAGGTGACCACAAAGGTCCAAAACGTACAAACTGAACGAACTGCCCCATTGAAAGATTACTCCCCCTCATGTTCTCGAAGGAGCGCGGATTTCGGGATTCGCGAAGTGAAATTCATTCAGCAGGAAGCCGCGACTGCTCGTGACACGTTTTTTTTCCCGGTATTATTTAATCCCAAGGCCGGAAGCTGCCCAGACGAGATTCGAATGGCACAAGGGATGAAGAAGGATAGAATGGCATGACCGGAGACAAGAGAGAAGCTCTTCCGGTCTCCACCGTCGCACCCGCTCCTACTCCACATTCCCTTTACGTATCGCATCGCATACGAATGGCAACCAAAATTGCCAGCTCGAATTGTTTTCCGTCGTCAAATCACTCACCGTTCCTCCATCTTGGAGCAGTGACGAAGAGCTTGTTCCCCCACATTTCAATGCCAACTGGAAGTCCATTCTGGGGTATGTATTCACCGCGACTGATGGCAGCTCGTCTGCTGTTCTCATCCGCGTAATCCCAATCCAGGTACTTCCACTGGAATCTCTCCAGGAGCGGTGCCCTCCCGTATTGAGCTGACCATGCCGATTGCCCGTAACCACAGTTAACTGCCGTAACTCCGAATGCAGCGGAGACAAAGGCAAAGATCCACATTGGACGAGAGATCGAATTGATCTTCATTCTCCTCAGGTCTTTGATGAAATCGCAGCAATATCTGGATCAATGACGAAGAATCGGTTGGTGACGCGCTTCCGGTGTTTGTACGTCGCACGAAGTCGGAATGAGGCCCTTGCGGAAAAGGAGAAACAAGTGAGGCCACCCCCTTTGCGTTGCTTCAAAACTAAAACTGAACGTTCTCGTAAATCAGAACAGGTATATATGCAGCCGAGGTTGTTGTTTC
This sequence comes from Ophion ellenae, assembly GCA_963210295.1. Lineage (NCBI taxonomy): Eukaryota > Metazoa > Arthropoda > Insecta > Hymenoptera > Ichneumonidae > Ophion > Ophion ellenae. The sequence goes on from OY723394.1 coordinate 36,323,627, forward strand.
GCGGTTAGGTCCCGTTCGACCCCCCCCCCCCCCCCCCCCACACCACCGGCAAACGGAAAAGAAATGCAAGACGGTGTATCCACTCCACTTACGTTACGACGAATCGCACATCACGCAGGGAGGTGGTAAATTTCAACCTTTCACCGTGTCGTTGAAACAACCAGCCTGATTAGGTCCGTTTACACACGGTGTGCATACACGTTGCAAGTACGCGCGAAATCATCCACGCGTGCCTGAAAACCTACGCCAACTACGACCCGCCAAGCACCCAATGGCAATCATAGTTTCGGACGCAATGAAACGACACGTGATCTGCACGGACATTAGGGTGGCAATGTTCCGATCGGTATCTTGGATTTTTTTACGGAGTCAGCTGAAAATTTCGTCGCCTTTACTGCAGAGAAAATGTTTTCGAAACGAAGCGAGCTGCATGAAAAATAAATGTCTGTTGGATCGAATCAAATATTTGTTTTTTAGAGATTGACAGCTTGTGCTCGTTTTTTTTTCTTATTTTTTGTTGTCGTTTCACGCGTTTCCTGAACTTTTTCATATTTACTGCGTAAACGTAAGAACCGGTGAAAGAAGAGTTCACGTATTTACCGATTAATCTGCAGATGTGGGTTAATCGGGACATTGTTTACGGTTGATTCTGATTTATTTGTAGCTTCCAGCAATCTTAGCTACGTTCCCGAGCAGACATCTTGTTCCGGCTACAAGTAGGCCCGGATCAGGAATGCTGATTTGTTTTTCAGGCCATGATCAGGATTTTTCATCAAGCACTGATCAGTTTTTAAATGCAATCCCTGACTTCGGCCTGATCGGGGTGAAATCAAGGCTTGATCAGGGTGAAAAGTGAAGGCCTGACATGCAGTTCGAAGAGTTCGCTGTTGCTTCGGAAACCACCATCTCTTTACATTTCTCATTGTACTGCCGACAAAAGTATTTCATTCATAGGATCTATGTAAATCAAATAGGCGTTTTTCCTTGTCTCACGGCGCCTACTATGATCCTAATTGATGGAAATATATTTTTTAGAATATAGAATAGAATATTTAATAAATCCAAAATAAAATGAAATGAAGGGTGTCCCAAAATGACCTGATATTTTCATTTATTAATGAAACGTACTATTTACTTGTAAAGGACGAATATTTTAATATTAATATAAGGTACAAACATGGAGGTTATGTGTGGAACACAATGTCCGATAAATGACATAAACGGCATGGACTTGGAGGGGATATTCTTTCTACATGGCGCAACCTGCGCACACTTAATCTCCATGTTTGTACCTTATATTGAAATAAAAATATTCCTACCTTTCAAATACACTTATTAAAAAAATAAGGGAACAGTAAAATTTCAAAAAAATTTTAATTGATTTTTGAATAGCTGTAACTTCGTGCAAAATGATCGTATCGTTAAAAAAAATGGGGGTTTAAAGCCTGAAATCTCCAGTTTACGAATCTCACCGGTAATTTTTTTTAAGCAACACGCTCGGCGTGAATCTAAGAAATAGCGGGAGGCAAACATTTTAGATTTTTTTTTTCAAAATCGCCCACGGGCTAAAAAAAATGTTTTGAGCATGATTAATATTAGGGTCATTTAGCCTGATTTTTCAATTTCAAAACGGTAGGATTTTGACCTCAGTACGACCATTTGTCGCTGAGATATCGGCGTTTAAATAAAAAAGGAGCTTCTTTCGTAGATCATCAATATCTCATGAACAAATGATCGTACAGCGAGCTAAAGGTGTGTTTCGTAAACTTCTCTACAAGCACCTTTTCGTACTTTAGAGAAAAAATTCTTTTTAACCTTAATATTGGTTTGAAAAAGTACGAAAAAATCACTTTTTTCCCGTATTGGAAAATCCACGTCAACTTTGCAAATATTGCGAAAATGACATGTTTCTAGGTTTTTTTTATTTCAATACATGCACAAAGACCCCCCACAATTTAAAACTGATCGGCTGAACCGATATTTGTGACCGAAGCGTCAAAGTTTTATCAAAAATTAAAGGAACACTTTTATTGTTCCTTGAATGTCAATTAATCATGATTAAAATAAAATAAAAATTTCCGTTATTTTTTCTCACAGTTTCGCCATAACTTTTCGTTAAATCTTGGAAAAGGAAAAAGATTCAAAATTTCGAGAAGATTTATTTTTTCAAAATTAAAAAAAAATCGTGAAAAAAAATTTGTAGAAAATTTTTTGAAATCATTATTTATTTTGTGTTCGTGCGAATTTTTCGTTTGCATGCCATAATCTATCGAGTTGAAATTAATTGCATTAAATAAGGTCGGGTACTCACAGATGCACTCCGACTTTGATAATAAAATTTCATTAATTTCATTCTTCGATCGTCGATCCACTTTTTTCAAATGCTGAACTTATCGAAAAGTACATGGAAAATACGAAAATATATGTCTAAGCTGATACTCACTTGCCGCAATCGGGTCACAAAATGGTTGCGTTTGTTTGATCGCCGAACATTTGGAATATGAAAGAGGTGAAAAAATATCGGGAAAAGATAATAATAATGGATCTTGCTTTTGCAAAAATTGTATTGCCAATTTATCGGCATTTTTTCACAGTCGCTTCACATGATTTTCAAAGAATCGCGATATTTACACAACTGGCCTTCGAGACGGCGCGAAACATATTTTCATGACAAACATTCATGCGCGGTAGCAGGCTAGTGAAAATTATTGAGATTTTACAATATTAATTGTATAAATAATTTCGAACAGCGCGCTCGCGTGATTATTCGGTCTTCGACCGATTTGGCAGATGCAATTGAAAAAGCCACGCATCAACATGTTATTCTTGGGTTGAGGATGGACGGACGCTAACGAGGTATGGCCAGATCAGCCTTTACTGTAAATTTCTCGCAACGATGAAACAAAAGATCAACCAGTATCTTCTAATGTTCATACGTAGTCCGCTGAAATGAGCCCAACATTTTTAACGGGGATATTCAAGTGTGGCGATGACGTCGAGCAACCTAAGCAAACCTAAACATCGCTCCTGTTTCTCCGGTATGGTGTAATCCGTTTGGAGCCTCGTAAACTAATTCAATATCGAGCTCGCTGCTGCTGTGAATCAAGGTTCGTAAAAATGTCATCCAAGTGTAAGCGCTTAAGGGGTCTTCTCACTTTGGACGCTAAAAAGGCTATTTTCATGATTTTTTTGGATGGGTTTATATCATAGATATTGATATAAAAGTTGTTGCACTTAATAAATACACTTTCGAAATACTTCAAAAATTTCATTTATTTATTCCAGTCACTATTTATAGACGAAAATCGTAGTTACAAAAATGCCCTAAAAAATTGTAGGTCTGCGCTGCTAATGAAATCTCGGAGATGGATCATCCGAAACAAGAAAATCAAATGGTTTTAGATTCAATATGTTCATGGCTATAGCCCATATAATACGATTTTTGATAGATGCAAAAATAACAAAATGGCGGACATTTTTCGAAAAAAAACGTGTTTTTTCACCGTTTTTCGCAAAAAAAATAGTACATATGAAAATTTAAAAAAATGCTTGATATTCGCTATAGCTATTGATGTAAAGAATATGTGATTAAAATTTTATAAGGATCGGTTCAGTAGTTTCGACGATTTTATCAACAAGCCGTCGAAAAACGTTGTTTCAAGAAAAACGCATTTAAAGTTTGTTTGGGTTACATAAATACATGAAAACGTTTTTTTAAATGTATTTCGAAACTGTATTTATTCAGTGTCGCAACGTTCACAAAAAAAACATGAAAATAGCCTTCTTTAGACTCTGAAGTGAGAAGACCCCTTAACGGGTTATGCCCAGTTGTAACAGTGGAAAAAAGCTTGTTTTTTACATTAAAAAAAATAAAATAGTTATGACAAGCTTCGACTAAAATTAGGTATTTGAAAAAGTATCATCTAAAGAACACTCCGTATTTTATTTGTGTAAAAATATTTCATTATAATAGATTTATATAAAAAAAGAAAACAGGTTTCGTTAGTATATTAGTTTATCCCATAATTAATCAATGGAATTTCCGAAATATCAAATTTAAACAAAAATGGCGCGTGTTCAAAGTGAGTTTCCTGATTTTTGCGATAAATGTGCATCGTTTGTTAAGGCCTTAGGCCACTCTAGAGGCCAAAAAGGGCATATTTTGTGATTTCTTTTTTTCAGCGCCACCATAAAATAAATCGAAATTACAAAATAGGAGTTTTATTACACCGGAATTGACTATGCGAAATTATTTTTTCATAGCAATACATGTCAAAATGGCGACTTTGCAGCATTTTTCCGATGACGCCTTTACTTCTGGAAGGTCAACGGCCGGACCAACGGCTCCTATAATTTTTGAGTTTTATTGAGACACTAAATTTCTTTCGATTATAAATAAGAATAGCTATAGAAGTACGTAGGATTTTTTTGATATATTGTTTTTTTTTGAATGGCGCATTTCTAAAACAAAAAGTATAAAATGCCATGAGAAAATCGTCAGAAAATTGTTTATAAAAAAGGAACTATGCAATATAATAAAAAATCCTACATGGTGCCTTGGAAAATGTAATCCTAAATATGAGGCATTCCACGTTACTTCAGCCAGTAAAAAAAAATCCACAAATAATTTTGAAAAATCAAGTTACTTTATTGAAAAATATTTACCGAGTGTCGACATTTTTTTTTAAGTTCTGACGTTTTTTTTGTTTATTACCATTTTTTTAAATTTTTCCATTAAAATGGCTGTATCTTTGGCAGGATTTGACGTATTTACATTCGTAAAAAACGAAAATGTGCGTCTTATTCTAGCCCTCCAGAAAGAAATTAATTTAGATTTTAATGAGCAAGTCGAACGTCCGTTTCAGGGCAAAATTTGCAAAAATATTTTTTTTCTCAAGGAAAGGCACTCGTTCTTTTATTTTATAAAATTTCCCCGAATTGTGAATGCGAAAAACGGATTTTGGTATTTTTTATATTATGGGAATAGTAAACACCGTGAAGTAACAGATATTTATATTTTTTAGTATATATATAGGTAGTAAGGTACCTTTGGAACAAAAAAAATCGATTTTTGGAAAATCCTAGAGTGGCCTAAAGCTTTAAGGGGGGATTGTCTTTTTTTTCGCAAAATTTACCGCTTTTTGGGAATTTTTTTGTGAAGAAAGTATACAACGGAAAACTTATGAAACTTGGCATATAGTTTTATTGATCTATTTACTACATACAAAAAAAAATTTAAACAATTTCATCGAAAAATCCGCCTCCCACCCCCCTCGACGCGCGATGGTCCTTTTTTGATGGTGTGCACGATTTCTCAAAAACTATTCAACCGATTGCCTTCAAATTTGGACAGAATGCTCAGCTGACATCCTTTTATCGTTTGATGAAGCAAAAAAGCAATACGTTTAATAGTTTTTTATTTATAACAAAAAATCGATCAATTTTTTTCGAAAAATCGATACTTCAAGTTCAAAACGTCACCAAATCGTCAATTTTTTTTTCCCTTCATCGAACGATAGCTATATGTGTCTAAAGTAAAATGCTTTTTGGGTTTTTGTTGCAGGATGAACGTGAAGGCTGTAATCGTGCACACCATCAAAAAAGGACCATCGCGCGTCGAGGGGGGTGGGAGGCGGATTTTTTGATGAAATTGTTTAAAAAATTTTTTGTATTTAGTAAACAGATCAATAAAACTATATGCCAAGTTTCACAAGTTTTCCGTTGTATACTTTCTTCACAAAAAAATTCCCAAAAAGCGGTAAATTTTGCGAAAAAAAAAGACAATCCCCCCTTAAATCTCAAGTATACGTCGGAACGAAAATCCTTCCATGAAATACTATATTTTTACATCTATAAAAAGCCCAAAAAATTTTAGAAAGACCGATGCAGTAGGTTTTGAGATATTTTTGTCACTGATTTTTAAAACGTACTTTCGAGAAAACAGCGTTTAAAGTTTCGAACGACGCACAATTATCATGAATTTTCATCCGATCACATTGAAATTTTCAGAGAACATTTATAAGATGATACACTGTCAAAATATATAAGTTTTGAAAAAAGTGATTTTTCGACTTTTACAACTAGGCATAACCCCTTAAACAACATTGCCGCATAAGTTTGGTCTAAAACATACACCTACCATACTAATTTTGCCGGGTGTTGGCACAGTTCTCGTTTGTGTGCCATCTATCAATCACAGTGATGTCAAATGAACAATTATTCGTATTGATGCATTGCGTACCGAGATCATAGAAATCCTACATGTGGGTAAAGACGGCCGAACATTCTACGAGTTTTCTCCTTTCTCTTTCTGTAAAGAACCCAACGTTCATGTGAACGATAGGCATTTACTAACAAAATTAATTTCGCGGAATTACTCGACAACTGGTTGTAATGGAATCCTCTCCTCTGATATATTATATATTTCCCGCTGAACTAAGTTTTATCGAGGCTAGCGGAATTAGCAGTGCACGAAGTTGCGTCAATACTGGCTGAACACCTATTGGAAAGTCCTTACACGGGCAAAATTGATGGGCAGCGAGAAAATCCGCGGTCTCAGGCGTGATAAACATGGTGAAAAATCAGCCGTCTTTTGAGGCCGGAGCCTGAATTAGAAGGTCCGAAAAATCGTTTTTTTTTAATTGCTTAAGGGAGACTTTGTTCTTGAAATGCAGCGGGAGATGTTAGCGGCTCAACATGAGCAGCTAGAAGAAGAGGAGGGATGCGTCTATGGACCAGGCATTGCCGATTAGCGGTAATTATAAACACATTTGTGTAAACACATTACAAAACTTTAAACGCGTTTTTCTCGAAAACACGTTTTCAAAAATGGCTGACATTCTCCTGACCGCTGTAATTAACAAATCGACCTGAAATTTGGAGAGCATACTCAGAAAATATGTCTTCACGGAATGACGGATCGTTTTTTCGATAGATACATTTTTGCATTTATTATTTATCTTTTTATGCGAAAAAGAAACGCGAAAATTCGATTTTTTTTAAATTGCCGCCATCTTCCGAAATTTGTACTAAACGAAAAACCCATCCGTCATTCCATGACCAAAGGGTCACAGATTGATAATATGCTTTGAATTTGTGTTTCAGATCAACAAAGAGGGGGCAGTGATGTCAGCCGTTTGCCTCCCGCGATTTGAGGACCTGTTTTCGCGGAGCTGCAACGGCCGCCATTTTGGTTTTTTTTTCAAAAAAAATTTTTTTTAACGTTCTGTATATCATGAATAAAAGCAAGAAAAAAACCGCACTCAAAAAGCTTTACTCGTTTCCTTTAAAAAAAATAAAATGTGAACACCAGAAATATGGCACTCCATGGACAAAGTCTCCCTTAAATCGATAGATAAACTATCCAAGAATATATTTACAAAGTTACAGAGGCCAATAGTAAATATTTTCGTAGATTCCAGGCAAAAAGCAGAGAAGCGATTGATATTTGATATTGGCATTTCCTCCTATTGATAACTTTGAAGCGCGTTTTCTCCAGTTTTCATTTTCACGATTTTTCCAAATTGGCGGGCGTGATAGCAGAAAAAAACTAAACGAACTATTGAATAAAACCAAAGTTTATTTTCTTCAGTATGAAAATCTCTCCTAAGTGAATTAAAGAGTCTTTTTAAATAATTTTTATAGCACGTCAGTGTTTTTTTAACAAACTTTTTTTCAAACCTGAGAAAAGTTATAATTTCACGATATTTTTCAGCTTTGTCTTAATTCACCCGGAAGAGAAATATATGACAATTGAACATTTTATTGATTTTGTTTTGTTTCAGTCAAGAATTACGGGCTGCATCTTTCTCGCCGATTGGGGACGGTAGTGGCAAGACGCACATGGAATAGGCTGATAAATCTGCAGTCATTTATTGTTTCATAGTGAATTTTTTTTTATACATTTCCAATATACATGAAAACATACCTTAATGTTGACTGGGCCCACTTATTTTTTTCCCTTCTAAAAAAATTCCCGAAAAAACGCTTTTTTGGACCTTCAATTTGGGCTCCGGCCTTAAGGGATCATCGCAGTGTAAAATTTAAAAAAAAAACGTTTTTTTGCATCATCCGATAGTATAGACGTGCTGTTTGATTTTTGGGGTGAAATTCGAGTTATCTCGATTGCTTGCTCAGAAAAAAGGATTCGACCATTCTTCTCGCCATTCTTTATCTTGCTATAGAAGCTTTTTAACAATCTTTATATTTTTTTCAACGAAAAACTGTCGAAAAAATAGGCTAAATTTGAAACTTTTTTTTAAACCGCCGCCATTTTGTCAATTAAAAAAAACCTCCATTGCAAGATAGCGGCGTTCATACTGATTAACAATACTTTTACAAAGTTTGTATCGCCGTTAAAAAAATGTAAAAAAGATCAAAATAAACGTTTAAACATTTATTTTCTGTTCTTCATGAATGCTTTTTTGTTTGTTTTTGTTATTGAATTGGTTTTTGTTATTTAACATAATAAAATCAGACTGATTAGCGTATTTTAACCAGCGAGAAAAAATCGCGAAACTCAGCTATTTGTCCAACCGTTACACTGTGATGATCCCTTAAAATCGAACAATTCACACAGTAGTTGTTCATCAGTAGGATTTACGCCCCAGGGCAGAGGGAGTGATTAGAGCCTGCTTAGAGTGCGGGTGAAGAAATTACAATGCTAATTCAAACAGACACAAGTGGACACAGTTTTCCTCATTTTATTAATGATCCTTGAACATACTCGACGCCAATGCATGTTCGAATTGACCGCAGTAAAATTCTGCAATCGTTCCATAATGCTTGACACACTCGAATATTAGCCTCAATCAACAGCATTCCCACGAGCTAATTGTCGAAAGAAACAAGGAAAGACTGGTGTACCGATTTTTGTAAATTTAATATTTGTATCTTAAGGGGTCTTCTCACTTTAGACGCTGAAAAAGGCGATTTTCATGAATTTTTTTATAGGTTTATATCATATATATATTGATGTAAAAGTTGTTACACTTGATAAATACATTTTTTTTTAATGTTATGTATATATGTATCCCAAACAAACTTTAATTTTAACTTGATAAAATATTCGAACCTACTGAACCGATCCTAATGAAATTTTACCCACATATTCTTTACAACTATAGCTATAGCGCATATCAAGGATTTTTGTAAATTTTGATATTTACTATATTTTGCCAAAAACGGTGAAAAAACATAGTTTTTTGTTTTTTCGAAAAATGTCCGCCATTTTGTTATTTTTGCATATATCAAAAATCGTATGATATGCGCTATAGCCATTAACATACTGAATCTAAAACCGTTTGATTTTTTTCTTCGGATGATCCATCTCCGAGATTTCATCAACAAAGCAGACCTATAATTTTTTTAGGACAATTTTTTAACTACCATTTTCGTCTATAAATAGTTACTTGAATAAATAATTTTTTTTTAATGTATTTCGAAAGTGTATTTAGTAAGTGTAACAATTTTTATATCAATATCTATAATATGAACCGCTAAAAAAATTAATGAAAATAGCCTTTTTTAGCGTCGAAAGTGAGAAGACCCCTTAAGATGTTGGTTTGTACACAAAAATAGTAGCTGTTCTATCGGGAAAATCGTGAGACCGATAAATCGCCCAGATACATCTGTAATATCCGCGACACGATATCGGCTACGAAATAACTGCAGGCAGCATAAAATTTCCGAAGGGCCGTCTTTTTATAAACTGGGAAACTCTCGCAGCGCTACCGAAGAGAAACCAGTATGGGAACGTAGACCCTTAATTGTGGTCGGGAAACTGAGATACGTGCTGAGCATATCTGCGGTGCAATTATTGAGTGACATGAAACACTCGCCGCGTACACCCTCTGAAGGTGTTAAATAGAACCGTTCATCCTGTTATGGAAACGGTATATGCCGAAACGATTTTAAGGGGCCACACCTAGAGGCCCGAAAAAAATTGCCAAATTCCTAATTTTTTCTAGGAAATAATTGGTAATAAAAAACGTATTTTTTACACTCATATGTATTGAGAGCCTTTAAAAAAATCACTGACAAATACAGAAAAACAAGAAAAACATGACTGCCGGCAGGTGGTGAAAAAATGTTCGCAACGTTTGGCGGTGGACACTCTGCAGCTTGACCGGTTCATCCGAAACGTAAAAACCAAACGAGTTATTTAAGTTAACAATAAATACGAGTCGTTGACGATCGTCGATTTTCAAAATCATTTTTATTAACAACGTCGTGACGTATTGGATATCGAGCACACAAAATTTATGAAAAAAGTCGTCATATTTGCGTAACTATTAAAAAATGCAGATGGATTTCACAAAAGTGAGATCGTCAACGACCTTTAAATGTGTTTCATCGTATTTCCAGTAAATTTGAAAATCATCCATCTAGTGGTTCTCCAGATATCATGTCCACCGACTTTGAAAAGTATTTCGAGAAAAACGCGTTTGTTTGAAGTGTGGTGCGGGTACCGCTCGCCCGGCCGACTGTCAGAAGCTGTAGCTCATTCAATTTTAGAAATATTTCGATAACATTTTTAGGGAATATAGCTGAAAGGTGATACTATCGAATAAAAATATTTTTGGATAATGCAATTTTTTGACCCACCTAGGTAGATGAAGCCCGTTAAGGCCTTGTATCCACACGCCGCGAATTTGCGACGCAATCACGATGGTATTGCAGACCTCGTAGTTTTTGGCTCACGTAGTTCACCACGCGAGATCGCCGCCAGTCGGGAACCCGATGCACTAGATTTTCAGGTTTGTCGATAATATTTTGAGATTCGTTGGTACAATTTTTTTGTTTGTGTTTTTCTAACTCCAAACTCCAAATTCTGCGTCATTTTTTTGTAAAATCAGTTGAAACAACGCTCAAAATGTGTTTTTTCACTGTCGAGAGCCCAACGGTCTTTAAGGGGTAAGGCCACAGTACAACTTTCAAAAAATCGATTTTTTCCGCTAAAATCGTGCTTTATCATCATAAGAATAAGTTACTATTCGATTTATAGCAAGAACATTTTTTTTACCGACTTCGAGCGTATAACGTAAGCCCACCTCTGGCACGGCCATTGAATACCTAAAACTTCAAACGCGTTTTTCTCGAAACAGCTTTTTTCCAATTGGCGTGACAAATAACTTCAACAATTTTCACTCGATTTACTTCAAATTTAAAAGTTATGTTCCTAATTGCATTTTGCAGAGACGTACGTACGGAATTTCTGATTAACCGAAAACTTTTCATTTTATGAGCAGTTTTATACGAAAATTTTCACTAAAAATTCATTCAAATACCTACAACTTTTGAATAAAACAATAATTTTTAAATTGCGTGCGTACTTCTCCAGGTATTCTAATATGGATTGACGAGAATGTTTGTTTGTTTTAGGTCAAAATTGTGGATGCTGAATGCCACGCCGCAGAGCGCCTAAAAAAAAAAGTGGTCGACTATTTTGCACATCGAAAAAAAATCTAACAGCTTGATATTCATACTAAATAGATGTGTAATTAATTTTATGAGTAAATCACTTTTTCATGCGAAAAAAAATTGTTAAATTCGCACATGATTTTATACCCGTTACTGTGGCCTAACCCCTTAAATGTACATGAATTCGGTGCATCAGTTAGTAATTTACAATTCACCCCATAGTAACTATAATCTGTAAAAAAAATTCAAAATTTCGATAAATGTCGACCGTCAGGCCCTTCCTGCAACAATGTAGCATGTACATAATAAATTTCATCTCATTTGATTGTATCGTTTGGTCAAAATTAGGGTTGAAAATTCCGAAGTGGTCAGAGCGTGTGATACATGGTCCCAAGGTGGAAGGTCGTTTGGTGCGTTGCAAACGTGCGTAAAAAAGTAATTTTTTTTTAAACTACTCTGTTGTATACTTTAATACCGACATAGAACGATGAACGCCGCGTTCGACACCGCGTTATTTGATTGCTCAGAGGATTACAGCATCCATTGAGGTAGAACAACGGAAAACGTTGGCCCACGAGGGAAATAAAAATGTACGGCCCCTTTTCTCTCACTCTTTGGCTACTAAACATAAAACAATGAAACGTGAAAACGTGGAAAGGCTTATTATAGTTTAGTGCGCTGAGCCTGAGATCAACGTTTGGGAGACTCCAAGGAAACTTGGGTTCTTCAAACGCCAGTTTGCCGTACCGGACCAGTATGGAAAATGGATAGTAGCGGCAGTAGGAAAATCTCGATGGAAAAAAGCATATCGTGGATGCCCATTTTTTTTTTACTTCGATGTGTTCTCTCCAGTTCGCATATTTGACCGCTAATTGGCTCCGACCAGACGCAGCATTCCACGGTGCATTAATTATCATTGGTAGCACGTGACGAGAATGCCTTTAGCAATGTTGTCGTCAATGATGAAAAAACTTGGAATGCAACGTGTCGCGAATGGAACGTGAAAATTTTGTCGTTTCTGGATAAAAAGGATTTTCTTACCAGTGAACCAAAATTTTTGTCAATCACAAATACGAAGAACTTACAACATCGTCATATTTCATTAACATCGTTTAGAAAATGCAGTGAGTTTGATTGTGGTGTAAAAAAACTCCTGCAAGACATGTCAACATTTTCTTTCAATCCTATTTACATATGACACAATTAATTTTACTATAATCAAAATTTTGTGGTTTTTGGAAAAAAGGGTTCTCTTTCCAGTGAACCATGATTTTTGTCAATCACAAATACAAAGAACTTACAAGATCGTCATATTTCATTGACATCGTTTAGAAAATGCAGTTAGTTTGATTGCTGTGTACGAAAATTCGTGTAAGACATATCAAAAGTTTCTCTCAATCCTATTTACATATTACACAATTAATTTTACTTTAATCAAGATTTTGTGGTTTTTGGAAATAAGGGTTTTCTTTCCAGTGAACCAAAATTGTTGTCAATCATAAATACGATGAACTTACAAGATCGTCATATTTAATTGACATCGTTTAGAAAATGCAGTTAGTTTGATTGCTGTGTAGGAAAGCTCGTATAAGACATTTCAACATTTTCTTTTAATCGTACTTACATATTACGTAATTTATTTTACTATAATCAAGATTTCGTGGTTTTGGAAAAAAGGGTTTTCTTTCCAGTGAACCAAGATATTTGTCAACCAGAAATACGAAGAACTCACAAGATCGTCATATTTAATTGACATCGTTTAGAAAATGCAGTTAGTTTGATTGCGGTGTACAAAAACTCGTGTAAGACATGTTAAAATTTTATTTCAATCCTATTTACATATTACACAATTAATTTTACTATAATCAAGATTTTGTGGTTTTTGGAAAAAAAGGGTTTTCTTACCAGTGAACCAAGATTTTTCTCAATCACAAATACGAAGAACTTACAACATCGTCATATTTCATTGACATCGTTTAGAAAATGCAGTTAGTTTGATTGCTGTGTACGAAAGCTCGTATAAGACATGTCAACGTTTTCTTTTAATCGTACTTACATATTACGTAATTTATTTTACTATAATCAAGATTTCGTGGTTTTGGAAAAAAGGGTTTTCTTTCCAGTGAACCAAGATCTTTGTCAACCACAAATACGAAGAACTCACAAGATCGTCATATTTAATTGACATCGTTTAGAAAATGCAGTTAGTTTGATTGCGGTGTACAAAAACTCGTGTAAGACATGTTGACATTTTATTTCAATCCTATTTACATATTACACAATTAATTTTACTATAATCAAGATTTTGTGGTTTTTGGAAACAAGGGTTTTCTTTCCAGTGAACCAAAATTGTTGTCAATCATAAATACGATGAACTTACAAGATCGTCATATTTAATTGACATCGTTTAGAAAATGCAGTTAGTTTGATTGCTGTGTACGAAAGCTCATATAAGACATTTCAACATTTTCTTTTAATCGTACTTACATATTACATAATTTATTTTACTATAATCAAGATTTTGTGGTTTTGGAAAAAAGGGTTTTCTTTCCAGTGAACCAAGATATTTGTCAACCACAAATACGAAGAACTTACAAGATCGTCATATTTAATTGACATCGTTTAGAAAATGCAGTTAGTTTGATTGCTGTGTAGGAAAGCTCGTATAAGACATTTCAACATTTTCTTTTAATCGTACTTACATATTACATAATTTATTTTATTATAATCAAGATTTTGTAGTTTTGGAAAAAAGCGTTTTCTTTCCAGTGAACCATGATTTTTGTCAACCGAAAATACAAAGAACTCACAAGATCGGTATTTTTAATTGACATCGTTTAGAAAGTGCAGTTAGTTTGATTGCTGTGTACAAAAGTTCGTGTAAGACGTAAAAATTTTCTTTCAATCGTACTTGCATATTGCGCAACTCATTTCACTAAAACCAAGATTTCATCAGAGACCTCGTAACCAAACGAGTAATTCACGTTGCCAACATCATCATTAAAATCAAGTCAGAGACGATAAAATGTTGCAGAAATTAACGACCCGAGTCGCGGCTGACGCGCTCGTGAATTGAATTAAAAGACCTCATAATATGTAGCGTAAGATATTAAAGTCTATACGAATAAGAGCCATATAAGTGAAATAACATCTTCATTCGCCGAAACCAATAAAAACGGCGAATATGAGAGAGAGAGCAAGGAAATATATTTTCTGGGGATAAATCAACGAGCCGATTAACCGCGTGACGCTGACTCCCGTTTTTGCCGAAATCGTCAAACGCCGAGCTGCACGATTAATATTCAGCTTTGGCGGCGAATAAAGCAGCATAGTTTCCTTACTTCATTTTACAATAAAGGGAGAAAAACGATTATTGATGAAAGGAGCGACGAATAAAGCGAAATAGTCGCGTATCGTTAATTATTGCTCAAAGAAGAGGACGATATTGAGTTGTACCGACGAAGCTCGTAAATCAAGCGTCAGCGGCCTTACGGCCTCCAGGTGCATATCATTTCTCCACTGATGTCTTCATACGTCCGAGCGATATAGTCGAGGAGTATACAAAGGTACGTCTTTCGCTTCACAAGGCAAAGTAAATATTGCGACGTTGAATAAGTTCTCGCTGTTTTCCAACAGATGGCCTCACCAGAACTGCGTGGGTGTACTTTAAAATGGTAACGCATCTATAAAAAGTACTACAAGCAAACTTGAAATTCAGTGTATGACATTCTGCCAGAGTGTAAACAACTTTTTTTTTCACAGTGTTAAACATATCAAATTTCGTGCCAAAAAGAGTATTTGCGATCAATTTGACTGCACTACTTTATTTTTAAAAATCTACAGATACTACACAAAGTGCAACTATATCGTGGCATTGAAAATGTAATCAGACTTTTTGGGTAATAAAAAACAGACACATGTAAATAATAAAAGGTAGTTTTTATTATTTTAAAAAACAAAATGATACACAATTGGGTTTGTTTGGATTTGTTTTGGGTTTGATTAGGTTCGTTTGTATCATGATTGTTGTATATTTTTTATTATAAAATTTGTAATAGAAGTTGTAATATAATTTTTAAATTAATAACAAGCTTAGTTATTGGTTGGGGAGCATTTTTCGGCATTGACATTTTTCAACCGATCACAGGCATTCAGCATGTCGCAGCTTCCCCCACTCTACTGGCAGTGGAGTGGGGGTAGCGTTAGTTTCGTGTGACATCCAGCTAACTCAGACGCCCATACCCAGCCTACCTCTGCAAATATATGAAGATTTAAAAACATTTTCAATGCTAAAAATTTGCAGCTGAAGCATACAGAATTTCTGTCGAGACTCACGGCGACCATGCTCTGTCGGGACCAACATGGAGATTGGTTCGGACGCTTCAAAAATAATTATTTTGACGCGTTAAATTGGAGGCTCATGAAGACTCATGTCAGACGCTAGCTGAACTTGCAGAATCATTAGCAGTTGACACAACAGTTTCGAAACGTTTGAAAGCATTAGGAATGATTTTAAAAAATAAAGAATTAATATTCGCGAAACAAACAGCGAGAACTTATTCAACATCCCAATTTTTGACAGCTGCGTCTTTAGGCCTTATATACGCGAAAAATTTCAAAAAATTACTTTTTATTATTTTTTATTCTATTAGCCAGAACGGTTAGCAATATTTTAAGCTTTACAGAATAGAACAATTCGAAAAATTGTTAAAGTTACAGCATTTAGAGCGTAAAAACTTTTATAAGATAGATACCGCGCGGCGCGCCCGACCGCGAACTTCAAAGCGGTTTTTCCACGATTCACTTTTTTGAACCTTGTGAAAGTTCTAACTCTTGAACGGAGGTTCAGATCGTTTTGAATTTTTTACAACATATTCTTAGTATCATCACCTATCGTGTGAAGCATAGAAACAAAAGTCCACTGACACAAAAAAATATAAAAAATACAAAAACCGAAAAAAGAGTTAAAAAACTTAAGTTTAGAATTTTTATTATAATAATTTTTTTTTAATAATCTTGTTGGTTCACACTGAAGATACATTCATTGTGCAATTATAAATATGTTTCATTTTCTTCAGACACCCACTTCGGTGCCGGGAACTTTCACCATCAACGTGCGCGCAAAAAAAATACATTGTTTTATTATGTTATATCTCCACCGTTTGTTAATATTTCTGATTTCTTTTACATATACTTAACCATGTGCATAAATGATCTGTAAAAAAATGTCATCATATGCGTCATTTTTTTTAAACGCGTCTAGAAAAGTACCTTCGAAAATCGGCGAAATCGCGTATATAGGGCCTTAAGGGGAGATATACACCTAGATGGTCGAAAAAATCGATTTAGAAGCTATGAACATTCCGTCGACTGTAGAAGACCTACACTATGGGCCTGGTATCAATGATTCCATGTAAGTTGACAAATTTCATGATTTATTCATTCCCAAAATTTCAAACGCGTTTTTCTCAAAACCACGTTTTTCAAATCGGTACCCAAAATTTCTCGAAAACCAATGAACCGGTTGCCTTGACATTTTTTGTGGTTATTCTACACACCATTATCTAGTACATGTCATAGGATTCTTTTCCGTTACTTAGTTTTTGTTTTATAGGCAAAATAATAAATAATTTTTTGCCCAAAAATCACTATTTCCGTTCAAACGTCCGCCATTTTGTCATAAATGGATATTTTCAAAATCGGCTATTACAAGTACTAGATTATAGTATCTAATTTAATAATCTTTTTGGTTTTTTTTTCAGATGATTTTTGAAGAAACGCCAGTGGGCACCGTATACGCATATTTTTTTACGACGCTCCAAGGATCATACAATATCCTTGTATATTTTTGATATTTTTAAATAAAAAAAATTAAACATATTTTTGAATGTATATACTTTTAGATCATTAAAACCCCAATCGGAAATTTCAAATAGTTTTCCTTGAAAAAAATCACAAAAATTACCTTTTTCCGGCTCCTAGGTGTATATCTCCCCTCGATCCGGAAGCTGAGGAACGACGTGCTCCATATGCATGAAACAACCAATTACAAAAAAGCCATTCGCGACTGATCGATGGGTCTCGCGGAATGAAAATCACTCGATTGGTGATAAATCAATTAATAAAATTCAATTAATTAATTAAATTAATAAGATTAAATTAATTAACAAAATAAAAATAAATTCTCACACGCTACGTACCTTGGATCGCTACGATACAACTTGCCGTATAGACATGCACACAGTGCGCAAAGTGTGCGTGTATCAGCGCAATTCACGTCTTACTACGTTGGCAGTTCCCCCGAGTCATCTGGATGCCGGATATTTTCACGAGTGTCTCGTGCGAGCAAATGTAGAATCGAGCAAGTTCTCGTCTTTCCTCCTCGCGCCCATTTTTATCGTTTTATTTCTACCGGTTTTCTTCACCTTGCGTTATCCGGAGTTCAGGGCAGCAAAAATCACCCCTCCCCCTTCGTGCACAAAAGGACGCGGTGCGTATTGCGCCGTTGAGCAAGAAACTAACGAAACAAAAAGGAACATCTAATTGGGCATTATTTCAAAAATTTATTGTACGTCACTGAGAAGATTGCCGGGGCAATATAAATGCGGGTATCTCTCACGGCAAGCTTCTCTGCTAACGTGAAATTATACGGGGTGGAAGAGGCACCATTCCGACGAGCAAGGGTTTTCTCGCCTCGACTTTCCGTGATCTCGTTGATGTTTCCCGTGAAACACCCACTTAAAGACGAGCACTAAAATAACCGACCAAAACAAAAGGAACGTATAAATGAATAAATTTCTCACTCGAGGTATGAGGAACGAAGGTCCTCGTTGGTCTCCCAAAAGATGGAAGTTTGGGCTGATTAGGGGATGCGGTAATACCCTGAGGGTAGCTCGGATACCTGACTCGCGCGGGCCAAAAGCAGTAAAGGATCATAACTGACAATCGTAACTGCATTTTTTTAACGTTGGATGGATTTTATTTTCGGTTTATTTTGCTATAAAGCGGTTGAGAATTTTGGAAAAGTACATTTTTTATCGTTTACGCCGGAATAGAAGTCGCAGATGCTCACACTGACAGAAAAATCCTATTGATATTAACTAACCGCGTCTATTTGATTTTTTAAAATTTGAATTGACTAGATTTATCGTGGAATCAAATTTTTCTTTCAATGCATTCCATTATTGGAATTGTTTATTTTCAATATATTTATTAATTCAAATGAAAATCTATTTAATATCGTCCAATAACTAAATATTTTATTCAATCATAATAAATCTGTGATTCGGTTTTATCTGCTCAAAAAACAATTTAGTTGAATCCACCAAATGGATCTATTTGATTGTTTTAAAATTAAATTAAATAGAATTTTTGTACAGTCAACCTTTTTTCTATCTGATTGATTTAATGGTCTGTCTTTATTGCAACGTACATATCAAAGGGGTATGGGGCTGGAGAGAGTGAAATTATATATATATATATATATATATATATATATATATATATATATATATATATATATATAGAGGTTACGTTTGAAAAATCCATAGCTGTTATTCGATAAAACTTTCTAATTATCACAATGCTATTATCGAATTGATATAGTTCATGTGATACAACAAATAAATGTAGGAATTCATTTAGTCTGGAAAGTGTTTCATTTCATTTTGGATTTATGAAATATTTTATGCATATAGTACACTTAGATTTACAGTGTACATTGTAAGCAAATAAAGATTTATTTAAATCGAATATTTTTTTATTCAATTTGAATATATTAAATATTTCAATAGAATAGCTGAAACAAATAAGATCGTAGTAGGCCGTGAGACACGGAAAAAACCTATTTGATTCAAATAGATCCTATTTAAATTAAATATATTTTTTGGCAGTGCATGTAATACCGTAAATTGGCGTTACTTTGATCAGGTTTTGGAAGTTTATTGTAGGTAACTTTCTTTTAATATCCTAAATTCCAACTTGTTTTGCTCCGATAGAACAATGTGTCCTTTGGCTATCAAATGTAGAAGACATTTAAGCCCACTCCCCCACAATTATATATATATATATATATATATATATATATATATATATATATATATATTTTTTTTTTTGTTTACGAAGTTTTTATTAACTCGCTTTCTTAGTTGTCTGTTTGTCTGTTCGGTACAAATTTTGCAATCGATTTTAAACTAACTTCCAGATGAGCCAGAGACTTGAAACTTTGAAAATAGCTTAGATCTGGATAACAGACAAATAAACTGACAGGCAAGTCTGTCACAGAGAGAGAGAGAAAGAGAGAGAGATAGAGAGAGAGAGAGAGAAAGAGAGACATTATGAAAAAAATTAATAAAGAAAGAAAAAAAATAGTTTAGTGAAAGAGAGAAAAAAAAATAATAATAATATTAGTAGTGAATAGTGCATTAGTGAAAAATTCTAAGATGGTCAAGGAGACAGCCCCCCAATGCAAGCATCGCCTAGAAAAGGAAAAGCAAAATTTCACACACCCAATACTAAAAAGCAGAAAAGAAAATTATTTCAATGAATGGTTTTTTAAACCACGCTTTTAAAACGTGTTTTTAGCAACATTATAAACTTGAACAACAAATTTGAGCAACAATCGAAAAAAGTGTGCTGCGAATACATTCAAACGGTATTTTGGCGCTCTGTTAAAGTAGCCCAAAAAACTGTCAAAGTTACCCTTAATGTCAATTTAACCGCTTTTTGAGGTAATTCTTTGTCTGATTAAACATACCTGATAAATATCAGAATCATTATACGTACGTGTGTACGTTCGCGTTTTCGAAGAAATTAAACACGAAACATTGGTGCGATGCTTGAATTCGTTGCATACCTTGTGCGTTTGAAGATTGCGAAAATTTAACTCAGTCGAACCATTTGGGGATTGGGTATTCCTGTTTACGGATCTAATGGGTAATATGGCATCGTAACTGTAGGGCATTGCGTGTTTGCAGAGAGTATAAGAGTTTTTTTTCACTATCAAGAACATTTGATTTCGTATTGCGTAATTGACGTTTCTATTTTTCTCGTACTTTTTCACGAGTTTCGTCGCTTCTGGTTAACAATTCTTTCGTACAGGTTTTCCATGGTGCATGTCCCTCTGGGCATGACAAGGAATGCGTGCGACGCTCAGAAATCACTGGGGATTAAGGCCTCTCGCAGAAACGGGTGAAAGTGTCCATATTTTTCTCATTTCATTCTTAATGATGCTCCTCGTATACAGTCGCCGCCAAAAGTTTGACTTAACGGGTTATGTCCGGTTGTAAAAGTTGAAAGTTTTTTTCAAAACCAATATATATTTTGACAGGATATCACCTTATAAATGGTCTCTGAAAATTTCAAGGTGATCGGATCAAAATTCACTGATTTATATTATAAATCAGTGAATAAATCATATAATACAATTATATGATTTATTTTTTTCGAAAGTACGTTTTCAAAGTCGGCGAGCAAAATATCTAAAAAATGACGGCATCGATCTTTCTGAAAATTTTTGGGCTTTTTCTAAATGTAAAAATATAGTATTTGGTTAAAGGATTTTTTTTCCATGAATAATTTCGATTCGATGAACAAAAAAATGCCCATTTTTTTGCAAAAATCAAAACCCTCACTTTGAGCGAGTGCTATTTTCATTTATTTAATATATCGGAATTCCTTAGGTTAATTATGGGATAAATTAATATACTAACGAAATCTGTTAGTTTTTATTTTATTTCAGATAATCTGTTTCGGGGCATTGCTCGGCTGTAAATAGATTATAATGAAATATTTTGACACAAAAAATTACAGAGTGCTCTTTAGATGATACTTTTGCAAATACCTGATTTGTGTAGAAATTTATCATTACGATTTTCTAAAATAAAATTCCAAAAATGAGCTGTTTTCCACTGTTACAACTCGTGGCCAGAAAAAAGATAAATTATCATGAATTTTGTCTCGAAAAATATGTGCTGGTTTTCATTTCATTTTTACCTCGAAGAGTCTAGTTTTAAGGAGAGATATACACCTAGATGGTCGAGGTCGAGGATTTAGAAGCTATGAACATTCCGTCGACTGTAGAAGACCTACACTATGGGCCTGGTATCGATGATTCCATGTAAGTTAACAAATTTCATGATTTATTCATTCCCAAATTTTCAAACGCTTTTTTCTCAAAAGCACGTTTTTCAAATCGGTACTCAAAATTTCTCGAAAACCAATGAACCGATTGCCTTGAGGTTTTTTGTGGTTATTCTATACACCATTATCTAGTACTTGTCATAGGATTTTTTTTTTCGTTCCTTAGTTTGCGTTTTATAGGCAAAATAATAACTAATTTTTGGCCCAAAAATCACTATTTATGTTCAAATGTCCGCGATTTTGTCATAAATCAATATTTTCAAAATCGGCTATGACAAGTACTAGATTATAGTATCTAATTTAATAATCTTTTTGGGTTTTTTTTAGATGATTTTTGAAGGAACGCCAGTGGGTACCGTATACGCAGGTTTTTTTACGACGCTCCAAGGATCATACAATATCCTTGTATATTTTTGATATTTTTAAATAAAGAAAATTAAACATATTTTTGAATGTATATACTTTTAGATAATCAAAACCCAAATGCGAAATTTCAAATAGTTTTCCTTGAAAAAAATTCTCAAAAATGACCTTTTTCCGGCTCCTAGGTGTATATCTCCCCTTAAGTGTCTTTTGTAATTTTTGTATCGACAAATATTTATAAATGTGGTACGCGCAATGGGTTAAGCGGATCGCTTTTTTCGAAAAACGTCCTTTGCGGTCACCACTGCTGCTCGGAAACAAATCATCCGAAACAAAAAAACCCCATTTAATGTTTGCATCGAAATATCTAGTGCTTGGACGAAGAATTCAATAAAATATTGAAAAAATTCTGTCGTTCAAGCACTTTTTTCTCATATATAAAATACGCTTGTCAGATTTGAAGTTGATCTGATTTTTGAGATATTGTGGTCACTGATTTTCAAGAAGAAATTTTCAGAAAAACGCTTTTAAAGTTCGTTGATTCGCGGAATCTTCCTATGAACGCCCGCAATGTTGAACGAATTGACTTGAAATTGTCAAAGAATATTTTTTAAATGTTATATTTTGAGAATCCGTCAAAAATAGATATTTTCCAAATTTAAACTAGATGTAAGCCCTTAAGATTCAAGAACCATGTGTTGCAAAGTATTTTTGTCGCACTAACAGTTCGAGCAGCAAACGTGGCATTCGCCAGAATCGGCGCATTGGGGGTACTGGAGCTGCTTGGAGCATTTTCCAGATTTTAATATTCATACTTATCGCGGAAAGTTCAGTCGATCATTAGCTGACACTGGAATACGATGTTGAAATGTTCATCAGAAAAAAATGGTAGCTGTTGGTCGTTGGGCTTCATTATCATCAGCATTTAACGCTGATAGACTTCCGTCAAATCACCTCGCATGTAGTACTTCGTTGTGATCTCAATGAAGAAAACAAGGTTGAGATCAAATGCCTCCATGTACTAAAGATCTGTGCCAGTATTTTTATCGATGACTCTTGCTCGCTGTTTGAATTATTACCCGACTGCATTTTTTCGCAACACTTCTTGCGCAACATTTGTACAGCAGCTTAGCGCTGCATACAAATCTGGGCCTCCGTTGCGTTTCCGGTGAGATTCGCTGATTCGGCCAGTCCGATTTTGATGAGTTCGCGTGCTCATTTTTATTCATTAAGTACTAACCGCTCCAGCGATCGCGAAATTCCGGTCAACAACTCATTCCTGTACATTCATCACGCAGCTAAAGCACCGCTCATCAGGTTATGAATCTCCTCCTGGCATTTCGATATTATCGTACAAGCAAGGCTCGCATTCGTATGCCTCTGCATTTAGTATTGAATAATTCACGGTGATAAGCATGCCGTAACTATGCTCCGTGGCATGCTCACTGGCTTCGAAATGGAGCGATATTATCGACGCATCGATAGCGATGGAACAACATGAAGGGTTCACCAAACAGCTATGTGAACCGCCGCAGAGACACGCTAGGCGAAGTGATCTTGATGCCAGCGGACATTGCCCAGCTTCATCGAATGAGCAGACACGCTCGTTTGATCAACCTCTCGTGTGTCGCCGCCTTTTATTAGTGTGAAATATGGACCACGATGGAAAAATGGCCAATAGAGAGACGGTGACGAGTCGCATGTCTGTGTGACACCGCAGAGATGTGTTACACTGCATGGTGGAGTATCTGATGAAGTCGACTCGCGATCAACTACCCGCAAAGTCAACCGTTTATGCCGCAACTTCAACGGTCCACCTCGAAAAGTCGTTTCCTCCGGATTGATCATGCATGTAAAATCCTTTAGATTCCGGATAGCTGCAACCTGTACATGATTCGTGAACGGATGACGTCCAGCATTCTTCCGCAAGATTAGCATTGCATCTGTGCTGCTTTCACTGAATGTTACCCGTATGTTTTTTTAAATTAAGTCGTAATTGATAGTGCATGAATCAACACCTCGTGTTTGATGAATGACATCAACGAAGCTACCATCATCTTCTAACGTTTGCAAAACTCATCCACTGCCCAGCGCAATGCGAAGTTCGTCTCTAGGGTTCGGCCATCAAACAAACCCTCGACAACAATTTTGTACCTATATGGATACATTTTTGCAATAAGATTCTTCAGATGGTGAAGTGGATTTACATGGAGCAAAATCTTGAAAACATTTTTTAGAGTTTTCCACCTATTCGTAAAGTAGCGGGAATTTTTTTTTGCACACCCCGTCGTTTTGATAAAATTAGTAAACATTAAGCTTCGTTTACAATTGACGAACTTCGGTGACGAAAAGTGCACTGGTCTCAGGATTATCGAACAATTTTCAAAGCTATATATTTCGATGCGTTAGGCTATAAACTTTGGGATATGTTAGCTATTAAATCCATCTGACCGAAATTCAATAACCAACTATTTCAAAATACATAACCTCTTGAAAGTTATAGCTCCAATAGGACCGTGGATGGCATAAAACGGCCGCTAGGTTTCTCCCCCGCAGATATATTGCGCAAAATATTTGAAATCGACGAAGACATGATTACGCTAGTTACAGCTTCAACGTGCCAGCATCCGAATGTGTTTTACGAGATGCAAACAACTTTTACAGGCTACGAGGGAAATGAATGATTTTGTAACAAGTTTTATAGGTGAGGCGAGCACATTTCGATGCGACTACTTTCCCACCGAGCCGACCCCTCACGGTATGCAACAAGTTTGCCTTCCGGCATCCCAGGTTGAGTCTTCTGCGTCGTAGATTCAGATCATAGCGGCGAACGTCTTCCAACAGCAACAATCTTAGTTTCCGGCAATTCCAATCGAGGCTTCCACTTCGTAAATTCACATAATGGCGATCAGAGATTATCGTCTTCCTCGTTTCCTCCTCATCAAAGAGGAAAACCTGCTTTCACCCTCCCTCTCGATTTCCGTTTCTTATTCGGTCGGTGGGTGACTGGGTCGAGTATCTTCTGAGCAAGGTACGTAGCAACTGCCTCGCATACCTTGCCTGATAAAAAAGTGACCAGATTCTACCAGGCCTTATATAGAAACCGAAGCAGGGCATGCTGGTATCAGAGATAATAGTACAAGTGAACCGGTATGCAAGCTGGGATAACCGCTCCATACCGATGTATACCGGTCGTGTTGTCGATTCATAAAGACATTGAATAGCAATTACAGGATGTGCACTGACCCTCGATTTTTCATGCTAGAGCTTCTGCGTTATGGTCGGTTATCAGGCAATGCCATTGGAACTTTGAGAATACGAATCTTGGATAAATTTGACCTCGTTGCGATCAACGCTGAAATAAGCAGACTTTCATTTCCTTGAAATCTTTGGCTTTGATTGACCATGTTCGCAACGTCGATTCGACTTGATACGTAGCAGGACTTCTTCTGGAGTGAACATTGAAAATAAAAATCGAAATGCCTATTTAAACAATTGTAGGGAGCATGAAATGAAATTACAAATTGCGAGGTGTACAAATAAAGTCGAAGATACCATATTTGATTTGCAGTGTTTGTATATCGGGATAGTGCGCACTTATAATAGTAGCAAACGGACCAGGTGCAGAGTACTGCCTGACTCGGTCACTATAATCAAATTCCGCAAAATATCTTTTTATAAGCTGCTTATCGCTTTCTCACTCTTGTTAGTAATAATATCTCGTGACCACTTCCAGCCAAGGACGGCAGCCGTACGTATGCATTTATGGTGCATGCTGCACCATCGGGAAAAGCAGCTGGTACCCGCAAGGAGCGATGTTACAATGTTGAACAAATATATGTACGTGTAGGAGAAATTAAGGCGTTACCCCCACTTGTAGCGCAAAAAGGCCTTTTTCATGAATTTTTTTAAAGAAAACTACAAAACTTTTTTGATCGATCAATATACCATCTTAAAGAACACATCTTGAAGAACTTTCAGTAATTTTTTTATTGAAAAATATTACATTGTTTAGTGGCAAATGACCGTCAATGAAATAATGTTTTTATATACACGGTTTGCGGTGACCAACATTGCGGCGAAGTGGATCATCTGAAAAAAAAAAATGCGGATGGATTTAGTCAAATATAAGTATAAACTAGTCTTTAATCGAAGGATTTTAAAAAATATTCATTTTTCACAAAATGGCGGACAGTCAAAGTTAATGGTTCGATTTTAACGAAAAAAAACGGCCGTTTTTTGGCTATAAAACGGCCATTTTTTTTTCGAAAAAAAAATCGACCGATTAAAGACTACATTTTTATGTATTAAATAAGCCTGCAAAATTTAAAGAAGATCGGTTCATTAGTGTCCGAGTAATCTTGGTCACCGACTTCAGAAATGCCATTTTGAGAAAAACGCGTTTAAAGTTTCTCTTTCAACGCTCATATCTCAGTCAATTTTGTTCGGATCGACTTGAAATTTTCAATACACATTCTCAGATACTTATACTTAAAAAAATGCAATAAAAAAAAATCGATTTTTTCAAAATCGCAAGTGGAGGTAACCCCTCAACCAAGTGCCACAAAAGCCTCTAGGGCCTACGCCTTGCGGACTTTCCGACCGTTCCCTCTGTTCCGCAACTACGCAAGCAAGCCAAACTGTGTCCTTCAAACGGCCCCATTTACGCATCGGAAAAATATAAAATACGATTGCCACAGCATCGTCATGCGATGCTTTCTCAGTTGTCGCTTACGCGCTTGTATAAATGAGGAAACACATGAAGCATAATACATGCTGAACATTTGAAAAAGTATTGTCTTTTTCTGCAAGCACTTGAAGGATTCAGATTATTTTCATTATCTCATAGCATATGCTACCGGGTTTGTTAACCTTGCGATCGAAGCTTCGCAACGAGGGTCGATGTATCGCCACCGCATGCGCTTTATTGACCTAGAAATTACCACAGCGATGTTGACGAACGAGTCATTGCTCCGACAGAAGGAAAACTCTGAAAAATAAAATCTCCAATCTACCAACGTGATGTTTTGTCACAGGGCTCCAATGACGACGGCCCATTGAATCCCTTTCAAGAACTAGGTACAAGTATGATAATCCAATTGGACCCCTGCGACAATTTTCGGCACGGAAAGCGCTATCCGTTCTTTCTACTCTGGAACATGTGGCTCCAGCTTCGCACCGACCGAATACAGCGGTACTTTCTTCTCACTGGAGCGTCATCGAGTGGATAATTCCTCGTGAGATCGAAAGTGATCGGAGGCACGACGTCGACGACACATATAAGGAAATGGGGCCTTGCGTCCCCCGTCGTATTGTCAGTGGCCTTTGGAGTGGTGTCTTCATTCGGAAGGACGTGTGCTCACTTTGAGGTGGCACGCGTATGAAAGGATTGTTGGTGGGGCCGGTTGGACATGAGCGGTAAAGACGAAGAGGAACGGCACGAGACGAGGCACACTCGGTTTTGCCTCGGGGAGCACACTTGTGCTCGCACGGTCCAGCCGTCCCGAGAGATCGTCTTTTCTCGCGATTGTGCCCGCGTTTTTCTCTCTCCTCTTTTTCCTTTCGTTCCGGCCCGGGTCTCTCGTCGTGGACCCCGAGCGCTCGAAAGTCTCTCCTTAATCGAGCTTGCGAGAGGGCATGAGCACAGCCTGGTTATATTTCATTCCGGTCGTGAGCCAGGCACGAGATCGGCAGCAATCCAAAACGCGAATATGTACGAGATAAAGTGGGGGGGGGGAGGGAGAGAGAGAGAGAGAGAGAGAGAGAGAGAGAGAGAGAGAGAAACGCGATGCTGATGGCGGTTTGGTAAGGTAGAAATGCGAGAGTGGTGTGCGGAGAACGGCGCGGGGCAGGTGCACGAGTTTCATTTTCGTGTTCCATGGTGCACGTGTAGTGGTCCGCTTCATTTCTCTCGAGGTCCTCTCGCACCTCTTTGCAAGTCTCAGATTCGCGGCTCCTTGGAAAAAAAGCCGGGCACGAGACTTGTACAAAAAGAACTTCATATGCGCCTACCCTAGAACGTCCGCGTTTATCTCGTACAGTAATAGGTCTGCTTCTCTTTCTATCACACCTCCTTCATTGCCATTCCTCGTTTCGTCTTCGTTTGCAGAGATCACAGTCCGCAATCGCTTCCCTCTTGGGCTACCTTTCTCCCTGGCACAATACTCTCTGATCTTCCACTCTGTATCACCCTCTCAGGAGAGAGAAAGGACGTCTGCTCGCGATCTCTTTGCGACCGGACGATATGCGAATGTTGACGAGCGGAAAAAAAACTATGCCGAAACATGTCGCCGGTACCCAATTCGAGCAGTGGAAACTCCGGTAAAGGTAACTCTCAGTCCTTCGTATCGGGTTGTGTCTACTTGTAACAGTCGAAAACAGCTCATTTTTGGGATTTTCTTTTGGAAAAACGTGATCATACATTTTTACAAAAATTCGGTATTTGAAAAAGTATAATCTGAAGAACATTCTGCAATTTTGCTGTGGAAAAATATTTCACTATAATCTATTTGCATCTGATGTCCAGGAAGTACATCTCGAAAACGTCTTTTGCAAACTGAACGTACAGTCGACACTCGTTATAACGAATCTCTAGGGAAGTTCGTTATATCGAGTTTTCATTGTATCGAGGTTTCGTTACATTGAGATGATGTTGTTTAATGTCTTCTTTAAAAAAAATAGTAGTATGAATATAGGGCTATTTTTTAAAGAAAGAAACGATCAAATTAGAGCCCTGTTTACAAGCAATTAGCAATTAGGGGACAATGTATATTATGTTGATGTATAAAAGTTTCGGGTGTCTATCCGAAGGGAATGGACAAATCTTCATTGTATCGAAGTTCTACTGTAAAAATAGGAAAAAAATCCTCCCATCAAATCCTATATTTTGACATCTAGAAAAAGTCCTAAAAATGTCAGAAAGATCGATGCATAGTTTTCAACATATTTTGGTCACCGACTTTGTAAACGTACTTTCGAGAAAAAAGCCTTTGAAGTTTCGAACGACGCTCCGAGCATTCCGACAGGCATCAACATAGCAGCTCGTAAATCTGTCAACTTTGATTCGATCACCTTGAAAGTTTCAGGGAACATTTATAGCATGATATACTGTCGAAATGTATTGGTTTTGAAAAAAGTGATTTTCCGTTTTTTTTTCAAGGAAGCCCCCTTAAATTCTCATTATAAATATATATATATATATATATATATATATATATGTATATATATATGTATGTATATATATGTATATATATATGTATATATGTATATATGTTTGTGGAGAAAAAATCGGTCGTACATGCAAGAACGGTTTGGCAAGCAGAAGAGCGAAGCCGGTAGGATCGCAAATTCTTTCGCGCGTGGTGTCTCTTCGTGTATATATCCCACTTCGTATGTCCAAGGAAAGCGATGACGCGAACAACCGGTGTTCTCTCTCTCTCTCTCTCTCTCTCTCTCTCTCTCTCTCTTCGTCGGCACAAGACGCGTGGAAGCAACCGACAGGTGTAACACAAGTTTTACTCCACTCCGAACGTGTGCTGCTTGCTCCAAACACAAGCACATTCAAACCCACATACACTTGTTTGACTCATACGCTGTTCGGAACACGCTTTAATTCGAGTCTCGTTGATAGAGTGTCGCGCGAAAATCGAAAGCGAGTAAAGCGCTACACACATTTCGCGTTACGGATATTCCTGGGTAGATGTGCGGATATGAAACTCCAGAACAAGATCTTCGATGCAAAAAAAAAGGTTAAGTGCATTAACGAGGATTGGTATTATGCAATTCGTTGGCTGTCCAATTGCGCTACCTATAAAGATCAGGTGAAATTAATGCCAAGCTTACACATGGCTATATGCATGACGTTTTCACCAAACACAAGCTCGAATCGAAAAAAACATCGAAGAGAGTACTTGGGGAGTTTAGGGGCTGTGTAGTTTATGACAGGCAGATTTTACCATGAATCAGACGATCTGGTCCAAAATGTCCTCCAGGCAACGCCATCGCCACCAGCGCAAAATCCATTCAACGGTCTGATCAGGCAGATAGAAACGGATCATCATCATAGGTTGCTGGTGATCCGTATATATTTATTGAATCCAGCAACACAATCTTCACTCCTCTATTTAGAAAATGATTTCTGTTTTGGACAATCAGAAGAGTCATCATTCGAAAGGGATCACTCATGAATAGCTGATTAAAAGCCACGGTTCCGACGAGCGTGCTCCTCCAGCCGCGAACCATCTCACCCTTGGATTCGGAAACGACCCCAAAAACAAACAAATTCGACGAAAGTACCATAAGAACCCCTCCTTTGTATCCTCCCTCTTCAAGGGCGTGTACGCGTGTCAGAAGTTTTCACTAAAGGGATAGAAACCACCATATAATTTCGATTTGGGGAAACGTCAACGCTCACGCGCGTTCGTTGGCCTACGAAGGATTGCTTCAGGATGAGGGAAAAAGGGAGGAGGAGAGTGTCCGGGAGATATAATGAAAAATTTGAGTTGGTCGAGGCGGCATCTACGACTTTCGGCGCACAGGTGCACTGCCTAACGAGCATTCAAGACACTCAATTTCATATTTTCCTTTTCGCTCTGTCTCCTTCCTACTCCCCGCAGAAAAGATGGATCAAGAGTAGAGGAACAGAGTAGGGAGAGACAGAGTAGAGGAAGCATCACCGTTCGGACGCTGAAGGCAATACCAGGCTATGAATCGAGCCTACAAAGGAGATTCGACAGAAACTAGACCCACAAAAATAGCTCAAACTAGGGATGACAAGCCAATAGAACGTTCTAGGACTCGATGAAAGGATAGTTTTTTGCAAATGTGATGCGTAAAGTGATGCAATTTGTAACGAAACAAGGTGGGTGAGTAATCGTCGGTACTTAAGTTCATCGACCAATGCAGTTGTGGTGTTGGAAATGCTTGTCCCTAGGAAAAAGACAACCATCACAAACGATGAATGAAGATGATCATTGAAATTGAGCACTGCATAACGAGCATCCAAGAGACTCAATTTCATATTTTGCTTTTCGCTCTGTCTGCTTCCTACTTTCTGCAGAAAAGATGGATCAAGGTGGTTCAATCTGTGAGACAGAGTAGAGGAAGCATCACCGTTCGGACGGTGAAGACAATGCAATGCTGTGAATCGAGCCTGCAAAGGAGATTCGAAAGAAACTAGACCCACAAAAATAGCTCAAACTAGGGATGACAAGCCAATAGAACGTTCTAGAACTTGATGGAAGGACAGTTATGGCAAATGTGATGCGTAAAGTGATGCAATTTGTAACGGAACAAGGTGTGTGAGTAATGGTCGGTACTTACATCGACCAATGCAGTTGTAGTATTGGAAATGCTTGTCCCTCGTGAAAAGACCACCACCACAAACGATGATCATTGGAATTTAGCACTCGTTACGTTTGACCGATTGACAGTGTTTGACGAAAAACCATTTGGCGTCCATTCTGACTCAAGTCAGCATCCAGAAGTTCAACCTATTCGATTGTATTTGGATCTTCGAGATGCATTGATTTAACGTTACCAGGCCTCCATACTCCGATATAAAGCACTCTCACATCGATGTTCGTTGATACGGGAGCAACGAACGATCATACGCAGCAAAAAAAACTGATTTGAGCGATCAATATGATTCTCGATAAAAAGTATAAGCTCTCTGGCGATGTATTCTTGATATCGAGCGTTCGCGGTGTTCACGTTGATTGGATCGACGGAGTGAGAAGCGAAGACATATATACGTATAGCCCATCTTCCAGGATGTATATTCACGTACTGGATATAGCATATATGTATTATCTACGTGCAAATTGAAGAAGAAAAACGGTGATGTGTACGTTGGAGAGCAAACCTGGGAGGTACCACGGTGAGCCTCAATATTACAACGCGATGATTGGAAATCAAATCGATCGATCTTGTAATTGGGCATCCGGCAAGCACTGCTCCCCGTTCTTCTCGACCCCGGAATGTTTGTTCATTCTCCCGTTTCAAGTAGCGAACAGAAATATCTGTCGCTCACACGTGCCTACAGAATTGAAATATTTTTCGAAACAAAATTGATTCTGCCTCAATTTAAGGGGTTATGCCTAGTTTTAAATGTCGAAAAATCATGTTTTTGAAAACTAATATATTTTCGCAGTATAGCATCTTATCAACGTTTGCTGAAAATTTCAAGGTGATCCAAACCTTAAAGGCTTTTTTCTCGAAAGTACGTTTTCGGCGTCGGTGAGAAAAATGTCTCAAAAACCACTGCATCGATTTTTTTGAAATTTTTCGGGCTTTTTCTAGATGTAAAAATATAGTATTTGATCGAAGAATTTTTTGCGATGTATACTTTCGATTTGATGAACGAAAAATGCCCATTTTTTCCAAAAATCCAGACTCACTTTGAACGAGCGCCATTTTTTTAAAATTTCATTGATCATGGGATTAACTAAAATACTAACGAAACATGTTTGGTTTTTTTATTTTAGACAACCTGGTTCAGGACATTGCTCACCGCAAAAGACGTTTTTGAAGGTGCCGACGATTTTCTATTAAAAAATGCGAAAAATTAGCTGTTTTCGAATGTTACAACTAGTCATAACCCGTTGAGGCATTTTTGTGTAGGCGAAGCGTGGCTCGACGCGAGTCTTTTGATTATAATTGGAACTTGTATTCGAGCGGAATGATTTTTTATGTGCAAACATTGATACTTTGAGCAACAAATATAAATTCACCACTCCTCTTCACTCCTAATCAAGATCCGATAAGATCGCGTCTTCGTTCTTTCGGGTGGCGCCACACAGTACCCGAAACGACTTCATTAGACTAGTCATAAAATTCGTCGGTCAGTTTTGGGAAAAGCCGGTCAAACGACCCAGCCCTATAGTACGATCTTAGATGGCGGAACGTGCGTAAGACGAAGGGACAGGTGCCCCGCGGCACATGCTGTAGATCAAGTCGCACGGATCTATCACCTGAAAAAAATGGCACAAGGAGCCTTAATTTACTATATTCTACGCATACATTACCAATGTGTATCTTCGTACCGTGCCACATGGGGAAATGTAAATTTGATTAAATTATCGTCGTCGTTCAAATTAATAGGCATATGTGGATATATTTGTATACTACATACATATAGGGTGGATCACAGACGTTTCTTGCAGTTGAACGAGCGTACCAGGTTTAAATTCAGGAGTCAGATAGAAATGTCTATTCGAGACTGGATACGATGAAAAAAATACTCAAGTAAAATGAAATGGCACTACTTGTAGTTGGTGGTTGCAGTTTTACCTTACTTTTTATCGCACAGGAAGCCTAAACGTACCCAGATCGATTTGAATGCATGACTATATAGCTTCATAGAGATACTGTCGAACTTTAACACCGAGAATGCGAAAAGGCGCTATTAAGGGACCTATAAATACGGTTATATGCGACCTTCCACCGAGTTCAATTTTTTTTTAATATCGATTTCTGGTTTTCCACGGATTCTCAAAATATAATATTTCAAAAATATTCTCCGAAAATTTAAAATCGATCCGTTCAAAACTGAGGCAGTTATGGGCGTTTGTCAACTTCACATGTTACGAGCTTCTTTTGCACATCAGAAAGCAATGCTTGAACGAAGTAATTATTTTTTCGATGCATCGTTTTTTTTTATCAACGAAAATAGTGCTCTATTTTCACCGAAAATCTATACTTTGACTTTGGACTACGGCAATTTAAAAAAAAATCAACATTTTATTAAATCCTTCGTCCAAGCACTAGACAATTCCATGCAAAAACTGAATGCGTTTGATTTGTCATATTTCGGATGATTTGTTTCTGAGCAGCAGTGGTTACTCCATTGTATCTACTACATTCATGAACATTCATCCATCAAAAAATTTGAAAAGATACTCAAAATCATTTTCTTCCATATAAGAAAAAATCATTTGAAAACCCGCAAACATTTTACCAGAAAAATCAATTAAAGACTCTACAACAATAATTAAATTGCGATACATTATATGACTACTCTTATCACTGTACCCCAGTCTTAGCTCAGTATCATTCCTGTAATTTTCTCGCAGGTTTTTCCCGTAAACCGTGAACTCTGTGCATGACTCTGGCCCTAAGTAGTCCCAATCTCCCCCGTATTTAATTATTTTAATTACTTTTTCGTTAAAGCACGATAAATAAAACTTGCGCGCGCGCAAGCGACGATTGAATATTGAGTGACGACGAGGGGGGCAGCCGGTTGGTGATTGTAAATTAGATTCGAGAAGAAACTCTGTGAGACGGAATGGTTGCGGTTGTATATTGATCGCTGCCATGAGGGGTGTGTAACGGGACGGGAAAAATCACGGGAGAGATCATAGTACGGTGGTAAGAAATCTGAGAGAGAGAGAGAGAGAGAGAGAGAGAGAGAGAGAGAGAGAGAGAGAGAAAGAGAGAGAGAGCGAGCAGGAGCCATGGAGGGTACAAAAAATATGGGAATTCACAAGAAGATAGAGCGAAGGGAGCGATGACCATGGTCTCACGCCGATTGCCCGTACAATCTTTCTCTCTCGCTCTTTTAGCGAAATATTCGGAGGTACACATTGAAGAAAGGAGAGATCCGATGAGAAAGGCAACGTACGTATACGGGAGCGAGGAAAAGAATGAGAGGAACGATCCGAGATGGGCCAACGAAGCAAGCGGGTAAAGGAGAGGCGAATGGCCATTAGGCGCCCTGGTAAATCGTTTCCTCACCCATTCCTCTCTCTCTTTCTCTTACTTATACCGCAAAACTTGCGAGAGTCTAACCGCAAGCGGACCCCTCACTTACCTTAATTATTTCCACGTGACTCGTCGAAAATCTCACGTGGACCCTCTAATGAATACTAATTTCGTACTCGAGTTCGCTCGAATTTCCAACACGACCGCGTTTTCTCGTGCGTATGGATATCATATACTATCGGATAGTACCCTGTATGCATATGTGTGTGTGTGCTTTTATATATATATATATATATATATATATATATATATATATATATATATAAATATATATATATATATATATATATATATATATATATATATATATATATATATATATATATATATATATATATATATATATATATATATATATATATATACACGTGTGTGTTTGTGTGTGTGTGTGTGTGTGTGTGTGTGTGTGTGTGTGTGTGTGTTGGTGAATTCTGAACTGGGCAATGAGGCGAGAGATGCTGAAAAATCGCGCTCGATGACCACAAAACCGCCGCGGAACACGGAATACCCGACTATTATCGCTGTACAAGGTACGAGTGATACGATATTCCGAGAGGACTACATCATCATCCAGCTTTTTTTATGCGCTTCCAGATCATCCTGAATTCGTCCACAATGAAATACACTGTGATTCAATAATGAACGAAAAAAAAAATTAATCGACATCCAATATTCGCACGTGTGAGTCGAGAAGTACTTCGATCTCATTCACCAAACAACCTTACGCTTATGTAGGTATGCCTTTTTTATGGATACGGGGCATTGACTTGTTTGCGGGACTCAATCATTCAAACTTGCTGCAATCCTGGTCTTGTGCATAGAATGATATTGCTCGATGAAATGCCTTTTGGTTAGGTCAGTTGAAGCTAACACGTACTTTTAGGTATACGTGGCCAGGCGAAGGATGTTACGGTTTTCCGGTATAACGAAAAGTTGGGATTGGAAGAAGAAAAAAGTGTTATAATACTGCCGTTGTATGGAAGAAGACGGCATTCACAAAAATATCAAAAATGAGTTTTTTGTACCGTTGGAATTGGTACTTCCCATCGTTCTGTATAGTGAAACACATTTTTTATTTTTTGGTAATTGTAGCTCTCTTCTATTTGACGGCAGAATAGGAGAGGAAAAAGAACAACCCGTGAAGAAACTGTCGGAGGGATCCAATTAGATTGGTATGCTTGTCACTGATTCCTGATAGGGATCCAATTGGCCATCACATTGGATCCCTATAGTAAAACGTCACTCTCGTACACTGAGTTGTAATCGGGATTTCCCATTGGAATCCAACGTATGAATCCACGTGAACGAGAAGTACGAATGTACGAAAGAGTGCGGAGTCTGATTGGATTTCAATGAGGTCTCCCTAGGTGCGGTGTACCTTACAAATCCCTGTAGAGGTGTGGGTGCATCTTGGGATTTGCCGACAAAATTCTGCATGGATCACGAAAGGATTCACTATATTTCACACTATTTTTACGATTTTTTACTGATAATTGAACTTTTCGGGTAAAAAAATGGTGAATTCGTGTTAAGGGGATCAAAATACATCGGTAGGGGCTTTAAAAAAAACATGTTTACTTCAAATTTTATCCTACAGCGGCCAAAAAAAGTTTCTTCACTGAATCACCGCGCTATCGATATACGCGGTATCGATATTACCATATCCATATATTTCTATATCATGAACGAATTAAAAAAAAATACCATTTTTCGTCATTACTGATATTTCGTCATTACTGATATTTCGTCATTACTGATATTTCGTCATTACTGATATTTCGTCAATACAATGATATTACTTGCCGCTCTCTTGCAATCCTCGTGCATCCTAAAGGGTTCTCTCGCAAATCCAATTTAAATCCTAAAGGCAAATCCAAAAAAATCCTAAAATTCCGACATTATCGAACAGAATCCGGTGAGATTCTTGATGGATCCCATCGCATTCTGTACTGTGAATTTTCAAAACGATATATGTAGATATACAAAATAAGTGGAACTTAAAAAAATATAGATCTTATATTAAAAAAGAATAAATTGTTTCATAAAGTATATATTAAAAATGGATTTGGATCACACCACTGAAAATCCACTGTAATTATCGTTTGTTATTTTTTCGACTGCACTTTGTCACAATGTCACACATGCTCACGAAGCGTGCATTCCATGTTTCTACACTCCGCGTTTTTTCTCATGACTTTGCACATATTTTCGATTCGAGTGTGGTAAGAATTCGCAAACGGCGGACATCGGGGAACAGTGCAGAATCCAATTGAATCCCAATGAGGACTTCTTATGTGCGGCGTCCCTGACAAATCTCTATAGAGATGTGGATGCATCTTGGGACTCCCCAAAAAATTAGTGTACGGGATCACGAAAGGATATTTTTTGGGAGATCCAACAAATTCGGGTTCAGAATTTCAAATACAAAAATCCCAAACGGCATCAATCTGGAGTTCAATGTACATTGGAGTCCAAGTGAATTCCAATGTAGACTCCCTGCATGCGGCGTCCCAATCAAATCCCTATATGACGAAATGACGATGTGGTATGAAAAGGATATTTTTTTACGAGATCCAAAAAATTCTGTTTCAGAATTTCAAATGAAAAATTCGTAAACGACGTCAATCATTAGAATTCAACTGGAATCCAAGAATTCTCAAACGTCTTAAATATTTATCGAGATATGCGTGCATCTTGGGACTCCCCAACAAATTTGTGCATCGGATCACGAGTGGATATTTTTTGGGAGATCCAACAAATGCGGGTTCAAAATTTCAAAAAAAAACCCCGAACGATGTCAAGCGGGAGTCCACATAGTGGAATCCAAGTGGATTCCAAGTGGATTCCAAGTGGGTTCCAAGTTGGAATCAAAGTGGATTTCAAGTGGATTCCACGTTGGAACCCAAGTGGATTCCAAGTTGGAACCCAAGTGGATTCCAAGTTGGAACCCAAGTGGATTCCAAGTTGGAACCCAAGGGGATTCCAAGTGGATTCCAAATTGGAACCCAAGCGGATTCCAAGTAGATTCCGAGTGGATTCCAAGGTGGAACCCAAGTGGATTATAAGTTGGAATCCAAGTGGATTTTAGGTTGGAATCCAAGCGGCTTCCAAGTTGGAATCTAAGTGGATTCCAAGTTGGAATCCAAGTGGATTCCAAGTTGCAATCCAAGTGGATTCCAAGTTGCAATCCAAGTGGATTTCAAGTGGATTCCACGTTGGAACCCAAGTGGATTCCAAGTGGATTCCAAGTGGATTCCAAGTGGATTCCAAGTTGGAACCTAAGTGGATTCCAAGTTGGAACCTAAGTGGATTCCAAGTGGATTCCAAGTTGAAGTCCAAGTTGATTCCAATCTAGACACAACATCCCTATCAAATCCCTATAGGAATGCAGCACGATCTGATCGCAATATCCTTCTGCTAGGCTAATTCGAGACCGCGCTTATGGGATTCTCCTCTCGAACACGCAACAACAATTCGACACGTCAATAAGTTTTTATTGGGGCACCAGTCGATGACACTTGTCCTCGAAAAGTGTTTCCTTGGGCGCATCGTGCGTACACAATATCCGTGCATACTTTACGTTCGTGCACGCAGCCACGTGAGTACGTATACGAAAGAACTCGTGTTTCGTTGAACGCGAGGCGAAAATACGAATAAGAAGATGAGGAGGATAAAGAAGAGGGATGACGGGATTTTTAACCGGAGGCTAT
Organism: Ophion ellenae; assembly: GCA_963210295.1. Lineage (NCBI taxonomy): Eukaryota > Metazoa > Arthropoda > Insecta > Hymenoptera > Ichneumonidae > Ophion > Ophion ellenae. Next base: position 36,362,020 of record OY723394.1, read on the forward strand.
CTTAGCTCCCGGAGCCGCAAGGGGAAACCCAGTACTCGGCGCAATGTCGGATAATTATGCAAAATAAATAAAGGCACGCGCACATTCTTACACCCTTAGTCTCCGTTGACGGTAAGAGGAGGATAGATAACAGTACGGAGGCGGCCCACCGCGAGCCCCGCACTCCGCGCACGCTTGTTCCTCGTTCTTCGGCACGTGATCGTCGTCGTCTTCGTCGTCGCTCACACGCGATTTCAGCACCCAGCAATTACCGATCTCCCCGCGGTAGGTACAGGCTACTCCGAGAAATTCGCGATACTTTTTATATATGCAAATGCATGTACGCGTGGACTCTCCTTCCAAATCTTTATTTTTTAGCCTGAATCCTTTTATGTGTATATATATATATATATATATATATATATATATATATATATATATATATATATATATATATATATATATATATATATATATATAGAAAAAGTCCATTTTTCGACTTCGAGGGCCATCCTCATTGGCAGCCTATATATATATATATATATATATATATATATATATATATATATATATATATATATATATATACACAGGGTGTCCTGTTATAAATGGATAATCATACAATTGTCGATAGGTAAGATGATGTCCTACTATATGTTGGAATTTTAGTTTAGTAAAAGTCCCACTGTTTTCGAGATTTTGGGCTCTATGTCTTTTATTGAAAAAAATCATTTGCTTTTGGTTTTTCGCATGCCATTTCTACAAATGATTTGAATCGACAATAACTAAGCAACTGTTTAAAGTAATTGGCACGATATGCGTAGTACATTCTCTTTACACCGCAGGCTATCAAAGTCAGATGTGCGAATTGGTTTGTATGGAAATTCTGCACAAGATCTTTTCTCATAAAGTTTCCTTAACATTTAAAGTTAAAAAGAAGACTTTTCTAGATAAAACAAATAACCAAGAGTATTTTTTTTAACCAGTTTTAAAAAGTTGTCATGTGTAGGAATGGCATGCGAAAAACCAAAAGCAGATGATCGTGGGAAAACCATCAGCAGAAATCGTGGGACTTTTACTAAACTGAAATTCCAGCATATAGTAGGATATGATCTGACCTAACGACAGTTGCAGGATTATTCATTCATAACAGGACTGAATTCTCTGACGATTTCTCAAACACTATTCAACCGATTGCCTTCAAATTTGGACAGAATGCTCAGCTGACATCCTTTTATCATTTGATGAAGCAAAAAAGCAATACGTTCAATAGTTTTTTATTTATAACAAAAAATCGATCAATTTTTTTCGAAAAATCGATACTTCAAGTTCAAAACGTCACCGAATCGTCAATTTTTTTTTTCCCTTCATCGAACGATAGCTATATGTGTCTAAAGTAAAATGCTATTTGGGTTTTTGTTGCAGGATGAACGTGAAGGCTGTAATCGTGCACACCATCAAAAAAGGACCATCGCGCGTCGAGGGGGGTGGGAGGCGGATTTTTTGATGAAATTGTTTGAAAATTTTTTTGTATGTAGTAAACAGATCAATAAAACTATATGCCAAGTTTCACAAGTTTTCCGTTGTATACTTTCTTCACAAAAAAATTCCCAAAAAGCGGTAAATTTTGCGAAAAAAAAAGACAATCCCCCCTTAAATTCAACACTTTTGAGTGCGAAGTGAGAGAAAGACAAATGAAGAATGAAGGAAGCCAGGAGAAGATCGATATTCATACTGAAATCTATCGATAATAAACTACGTAATATATAAACTCACCAAGTATTTTCTTCGAGGTTTTTTACCGATACAAAATGTACACATGCATCGTTATTATTGTGTCGAGGTGATCATAGTTGAAAGATTTTTCACAATTAACCATACCAATGAAGAAATATAATAACTACTTTCCACATGCCACCATATATGCGTTCGTAAAGAAGCAAACTTTCATCATTAGACACTAACGAAGCAACGATAAGAACACATGTGGTGCTCGTAATATTTCCGCCGTGAATCATAAATGGCTATAAAAACGTGAATGGTGTTGGAAGACACAGTTCCATACGTGCAGAATGGACAACGATGAAAACTAGGCGTGGCTAATTGCCAGCCAGAATGAAAACTACAGGGTTAATCGCCGCAGGAGTTACGCCATGTAATCGTCATATTACGATTGTGCGGTTGAGTTTAATTTAGAAAAATTAATGTCGCGTCTCCAAGATATTTCCTAAAAATCATAGAAATTCACATAATTGACATCTACGTGAGGTCATTAATTAATCTCCAACATTTTTTTTATTTAGGACTTTTTTAAAGACAACACGGTGGATGAATTATTTCGTTAAAGGGTTAGGCTGTTGTGACGAACCGAAAACGAGGGTTATTTAAAAACAACTTTTAAAGGAATTACTAAGATGATTGAGAAATCGTTTGGATACTTATTTACATGTACATTAACAAGTTGTGTATCACATTTCATAAAAAATATTAATAATTACAGAAGTTATAAATAATTTCGTAAAGTACCTTTAAATGTAAACAGCTCAACGGTGTACTTGGTTTTGACCAACCTGTTGATCTGAAGAAAAAAAAATCTTGAAATAGATCAGACTGGCTACGACTTGACCGAGCCTCTTTTTGTTATTGTGTTTCAAACATTTCAAAATTGATTTTTCTTCGATTTTTCGAAAAATAATGATATCATTAATGTTAATAGCTAATGAAAAAAATAATTAAAAATCAAAAACCTCGTTTAAGACTAACCTACTGTTACACTGAATCAGTGTACCAAATTTCAACTCAACCTGGTCATTAGATGTCGAAAAATCGGATAAACCGTTTTGGAACATACTAATTTTGAGAAAAACGCGTTTAAAGTTTGACTAGCATTTCTATCGTTGTAATCATAAGTTTACCTTCAATCTAGGATTCCCGCACGATATGTTGGACCTTTCTATTCAATTTGACATCAAGTGACGAACAAGAGTTTCGAAATATACCAGTGTGAACGCTGAAAATTTGGTTGATTTTCGGGAATTTTTAGGAAGAAAAGTAAATTAAATCTCTCGAAAAATTAAGAATATATTTCGCTATATTTGACCTATATTACATAATTTTTATCCCGAGTGACTTATGCGCTGCCTTCGGAGGCACCAAAAAAAAAAAAAGTTCCTCCACTGCTGACATGATTCCGGCCGATTGAGTAGCTGAAACCGAAAAAGGAAAAAATGTCGTTAAACTAGAAGGTATTTCCTGTACAGTGACGGAGGATTTTCGAAAAATATCAAAATCTAATAAAATGGCCTATTTATGAAAAAACATTTGCCTGTAAAATGGTCATTTTTTTCAATGCCAAATCGTCAATTTTCATCCAATCAAAAATACCCTACGTCATTGTAGAGTAAATATATTCAAGCGTACTCAGTTCAAATTTCAAGTCAATCGGATAATTGCTCTTTGAGTTACAATGTCGGCAAATTTGAAAAATCTCATTTCATATTTTTGAAAAATTAAAAATCTTGAAAGTATAAATATCTCATCTCATATTCTTGAAAGTATAAACTGTCGAAAAGGGCAAAAAAATCGATTTTTTGCGTCACACTGGTACACCCCCTTAAAGATCGACCCACCAAAATCCTATCTGGCTTGCAGCATTACTCCGGCAGCTATCAGAAACACAGTCATGGCTTGCCCTCAAGATCCTAAAACACTCGTCCAAAAAGCAGTAATCTGACATGTACAAACGTCATCCAGGTATGCTGCTGCCTTTCGTAACCCAGGGGCTTTTTATCCCAATGGAATAATTTCGATCGAAACTTTTTCCTCATTCTCCTCTCATCAGTATCATTAATAAACGCAATCGACATACAAACTCCTGCCAGATTGCGGAAAATCCGCTTTCTCCACAGTGCCGAGAGGCAAATTTCGTTCCTCATCAATTTCCTCAGTCTCTTCGTTGCCCACTGACTCGAGTCAATCAATAAAGGCCGAGCGATTGAATATTAATCGTCCAATTGGTCGTAATTGGCGAAGTGCAATGGCAACGAGCATGGAAATCCACGCAGTCGGTTGTAATGCTCAAACGAGATTGAGGATGGAAAGCTACACATTGACGCATGACTACTGCCTCTAGGTATACATCATTGGGATAAATTATTACATTACTTGCCAGGAACGATGACGGCGGCGATCAGTCGAAGACTCGAGCAAGCTACATTACACATTACCTTTAGGAATCACATTTGCGGTAGAAAGTTTTCTCCGGATTTGTGTTCGAGCTGTTGGAGCTGACGAGAGGAGGAGAAGATTGTCTCTTGCTTTAGGAAATTCAGTTGTCCATTTCCACCTCAGCTCTATGAGAAAAAAAAATGGCATGGACAATGTATTGAGCGAAAGACAAGTACGAAATTGTTACTGGTTACGAATTAAATTAGGTATTCATAGACATCAGAGGTATCCATGGTCAATCCATAGTCATCAATGAGGTATCCATAGTCAAAAAATCATTGATGGAAATTCGATTGGACGGACGGCCCTGCGGATCAATTTGGAAGATTCTGATCTCGCGAAACAGTGGTGTAATCCAATCCTACGGGGGAATTAGATTGTTTTTTTTTCGCTTCTCACGAATGTCGGCAAGAAACTCCAGACCGTACCGACCCTAAAAGCCGGCTTTCCGTTCAATCGCGGATTCGGTAATAGGTTTATAATGCTCCGTTCGCGAGAAAGTGGTACTCCGGCTAACCCAAAACTCACAGTTCCAAATTAATTTACCAATTATGTGAAACGAGCAGTCAGAGAAGAAAAAAAAGGGCGCGAGACTATATCAATTTGAGAACATAGTGGCAAATTCTATGTCATTTCGTCCGAAAAAAAAACATTCAACGCTGGATAATAGTCTCGCCACGATCGCCTCTACCGATGATGGCCAAACAGAGGGTTCGAGTGGTCGGTATTGTTCGATCCTCTAGCTATTTCTACCCGCTCTCTTCGCACGCCTCGATCTTCCTCGTCGAACCATTCGGGAGTTTCCTATATATTTTGACGGTCAGTTCGAAACCTTTGAAAAAATAATTATACCGATTTCGGGTGTCTTTGATACGTGAAAAAGTCGAGGTCGTGACCAGCAGCCACCGAAATGGCACAGATCGCGCACCCATATTGTTGCTTTTCTGTGTCGCGGGTAACAATTTCGGAATCCCGCACACGTTCCATCATCAGGGATCGTAATGACGATAATGATTACTCAAAGGATTTTTCTATCCATTCTTTCAGACCTTTGATCTTCTCACGAAAGATATGCTGCCACGTATAATCGTTTTTTGTCAATCTCTTCTATTTGAAATGATTTTGAAATTGTGCTTCGGGCAGATTCTATCGGCAATGAATCGAGAATAGGGATGGTCGCCCAATCAGGTTTCCAAGTTTTCCGTTTTATCCAATGGATGCAATAAACATAAGAGAGACGTAAAAAATGAGACTGTAGACCGTAAGCAAACACTCTTTTTGGAATAAACCCACTCAATAGTCATCTCACGCTACCAGATAGAGTGCTTCCAATTACCATAAGGGGTCTTCACACTTTAGACGCTAAAAAGGCAATTTTCATGAATTTTTTTGATAGGTTTATATTATAGATATTTATATAAAAGTTGTTACACTTAATAAACACACTTTCGAAATACATATGGAAAAAAAAATATTTATTAAAGTCACTATTTATAGACGAAAGTGGTAGTTAAAGAATGCCCAAAAAAATCGTAGGTCTGCGCTGTTGATGGAATCTTAGAGATCATCCGAAACAAAAAAACCAAACGATTTTAGATTCAGTATGTTAATGGCTATAGCGTATATCATACGATTTTTATGTAGCGAAAATAACAAAATGGCGGACATTTTTCGGAAAAAACAAAAAAAAAACTTTTTTTTTCACCGTTTTTGGCAAAACAAAATAGTGAGTATCAAAATTTTTAAAATTAAAAAAAAATAAGGTGTCGAAAAACGTTGTTGCGAGAAGATGCGTTTAAAGTTTGTTTGTGTTACATAAATACATAACATTTTTGTTTTAAATATATTTCGAAAGTGTATTTTTTAAGTGTAACAACTTTTATGTCAATGTCTATAATATAAACCTATCGAAAAATTCATGAAAATAGCTGTTTTTAGCGTCTAAAGTGAGAAGACCCCATAAGTCATCCCAGACTTGCCATTGACGGGTTACGCCTAGTTGTAACAGTCGAAAAAAGCTCATTTATTGATTTTTTGTTTCAGAAAATCGTGATCATAAAATTCTACAAAAAATTGGGCATTTAAAAAGTATGATCTGCAGAACACTGTAATTTTTTTGTGCGAGAATATTTTTTACTATAATCGACTTCCAGCCGATGTCCGGGAAGCTCTCGAAAACGACTTTTGCGGTGGGCAATGCTCTTTTGAAGATAAAAAAACCAACCAGATTTCGTTAGTATATTAGTTTATCCTATGATCCACCGAAGAAATGTCTGATATGTCAATTTAAAAAATGGCGTATGTTCAAAGTGAGAGTCTTGGCTTCGGCGAAAAAAGGGGTACCTTTCGTTGATCGAATCGAAGGTATACAGCGGGAAAAAATTCTTCTATCAAATACTAGAATTTTTAAGGGGTCTTCTCACTTTAAACGCTAGGAAAGGCTATTTTCATTAATTTTCTTGATTTGTTTATATTATAGACATTGATATAAAAGTTACGCTTAATAAATACACTTTCGAAATACATTCAAACATTTTTTAAATGTATTTATATAACCCAAACAAACTTTAAACGCGTTTTTCTCGAAACAACATTTTTCGACGGCTTGTTGATTAAATATTCGAAACTATTGAACCGATTCTCATGAAATGTTAACCACATATTCTCTACAACTATAGCTATAGCGCATAACAAGGATTCCATTTTTTTAATAAATATTTCCTTTTTTTGCCAAAAACGGTGAAAAAACACGTTTTTTTGTTTTTTCCCAAAGTGTCCGCCATTTTGTTATTTTTGCATATATCAAAAATCGTATGATATGCGCTACAACCATTAAGGGAGACTTTGTCCTTGAAATGCAGCGGGAGATGTTAGCGGCTCAACATGAGCAGCGAGAAGAAGAGGAGGGATGCCTCTATGGACCAGGCACTGCCGATTAGCGGTAATTATAAACACATTTGTGTAAATACATTACAAAAATTTAAACGCGTTTTTCTCGAAAACACGTTTTTAAAAATGGCTGACATTCTCCTGACCGCTGTAATTAACGTATCGACCTGAAATTTGGAGAGCACACTCAGAAAATATGTCTTCACGGAATGACGGATCGTTTTTTCGATAGATACATTTTTGCATTTATTATTTATCTTTTTAGCCGAACAAAAAACGCGAAAATTCGATTTTTTTTAATTGCCGCCATTTTCCGAAATGTGTACTAAACGAAAAACCCATCCGTCATTCCATGACCAAAGGGTCACAGATTGATAATATGCTTTGAATTTGGGTTTCAGATCAACAAATAGGGTGCAGTGATGTCAGCCGTTTACCTCCCGCGATTTGAGGACCTGTTTTCGCGGAGCTGCAACGGCCGCCATTTTGGTTAAAAAAAAATTTAACGTTCTGTATACCATGAATAAAAGCAAGAAAAAAACCGCACTCAAAAAGCTTTACTCGTTTCCTTTAAAAAAAATAAAATGTAAACACCTGAAATATGGCACTCCAAGGACAAAGTCTCCCTTAACATACTGAATCTAAAACCTTTTGATTTTATTGTTTCGGATGATCCATCTCCGAGATTTCATCAACAGCGCAGACCTACAATTTTTAGGACATTTTTCTTAACTACCATTATCGTCTATAATTAGTGACTTGAATAAATAACATTTGAAAAAAATGTATTTCAAAAGTGTATTTATTAAGTGTAACAAATTTATATCAATATTTACAATATAAACCAAAAAAAAATTCACGAAAATAGCTTTTTTAGCGTCTAAAGTGACAAGACGAAGAAGACGAGAAGACGACGAAAAGCCTTGGTAATTTCAGAAAGATCGATGCAGTAGTTTTTGAGGTGTTCAGCTCACGATCTTTGAAAACGTACTTTCGAGAAAAAAAACGTTCAAAGTTTCGACCGAGGGTGCGAGCGTTCCGCCAGGTGTCAACATAACAGCCTACAGATCTGTCAGTATTGATCGGATCACCTTGAAATTTTCAAGAAACATTTTAAAAATGATATACTGTCGAAAATGTTCGTTTTGAAAAAAGTGGTTTTTCAACTATTACGAATATGCATAACCCCTTAACGAATTCAATCTGTCCCGTGTATTTGTCAATGCACGCGCAAATGCACAGCGGACTCGTGGAAATGTGCTCCCACGCTTACACACCCACACATACCGCCTTGGAATTGTGATTATTATCATTAAGGAGTCGACGGAGCAGTCATGAAGGGACGTCTGGCGTTTCACCAATATACCAATTATTAGCCAATATTTCGTCGCACGGACAGTCATGCTCGCAAGGACACTGACCACGCCTGTTCAACATAACGTATCAACCGTCAACGAGACACATGTGAACCGAACACGAGAGCTGCGTGCGCCCTCGTATACACGGCGATCCGAATCGCGAAAACGACCGGCACATTTTTTCAATGTACCGAAAGAACTCTGGCTGTCCATCGACGCGAGTATTACTGCATGCACCAAGATAGAGATAATTAATTGCTCATGCAGAGATGGAGAGAGGGAGAGAGATAAATAAAACGTATAGACGTTTGACACATGAGATGCGATCAAAAAAATTTTTTTTCAAGAATTTCAGGATTTCTGAAAGAAAAAAAAGACAATCTAATACAGAGGTGTGAAACTGTAGGGTACTAGAATTGTGTACTACGTGGATGGTCATAGGTAAGATTTTTTTCCTCATATTCTTGTCATGGACTCGGACCTTTGAGTATCACATCAACGATCGAAAAAACACCCAATCGTATCTTATAACCTTATCGTCTCAAACATGATCCTAAATGTTTATGAACATTTTTCAAAAAGAATTTTTTTATTGCAAAATCTAGCAATTTTTCGGCATATTCAATATTTTATTTTCAAAGCGAACCATTTTATCAATTTTCAGCACTCCTCAGTTTTTCTTGGTTCATATTCTGCGTATGGGTGTCAATGAAAGAAATATCGTCGTTGGTTTTCTTTCAGATTAATCCCGGCGACGCCACGCGTCACGCCATCTGACAACCAGTGCAACCCGTTTAGAAGACCGTGCTATACCTCCGCTATTTTAAGAGATCAATAATTGAAAAATTGACATATCACAGCCAAAAGTAGTAATAAAACATAGCCTGAGTGTAAAGAACTGTGAAGAAATCTTTCCGAAAAAAAAATTATACAAGTCAGCAATATTTTCCTCGCTGAAAGGTATTTTCCCCCTTAATCGGAATGCAACGCTCATGCGAAGTCGGGTCTCGCGTCAATGTAGATCATTCGGCTTGGCAGTCAGCATTATCGTAATCGGTTAGCCAATTGGTTGCAGAGGATCCAATTTTTTACGGATTTGCACTCTAATCAACCCACGCGTTACGTGCAAAGATCATCAAACGCCGCTCTCTCTCTCTCTCTCTCTCTCTCTCTTTTTCTGCCGCTCCACATATTCAAGTTCCACTCTTTAAAGTGGCCAACACGAGAATTCTGACGTCGATCTCAATTCTTTTGCACCTGTACGCCGGCCAAAGTTCTGATGACCGTTCCCTCCTTTCCTTCCATTCTTTCTCTTGATCCGGCTCTCGAAGGCGGAGTTCAGCTTTATGTATGAGACAGGAGGACGCGTGGCCGTCGCGCGTATATTTCCGTCGGGTGCTCTTTTCTGTTGCTCGTGTTTTTCCTCTTTAAGGGGGAAGATACCTTCAAGCGAGGAAAAATAACTGATTTTCATGATTTTTTTTAAATGAAAGCTTTCTTGACCATCTTTGAGACTTGGGGTATGTTTTATTATTATTTTCGGGTGTTACATGGTATTTTCATTTATTTATTAATCTTGAAAAATGGCGGAGGCATGGCACCGTCTTCCATTAACGGGGTATCTCTCTCTGGAAGCCCAATTTAAAGGGGCAGACTGATTACTTTTTTTCTAGTAACACACTGGTTGGAATGAATTAATTTTTTTCCCATCATGTACACATGTTTGTGGTCACAATGTAACTTTTTCGGGAGAAAATCTTTCAAAGTGTTCGTAATGCTGCAGTTGGCGTTGCAGTCCTCCAGCGGCGAGGCCCGAAACGGCGGGATATCTACCAGGCTCAAATGTAATCTCAAACGAAAACAAAAAAAAAATGTCTTCAGATATATCCAACTGGCTACGGGTTCACGATCCACTTTTCGAAATACCGAAAAAAACGAAAAGTGACCGCTTCTCCAAAGAAAACCTCATTTTTCTCTTGAACAACAGCATGCTGAAGTCATTGTTATTAACAAATGATTCATCCAATTAAAAAATGCGATCGTGAACCGAAAATTACTAGGGTTTGAACGCTAACTGTGCAAATTCAAGTCAATAGTGCGAAAGTTACTCAATATATCAATCCCACCGTGTCAAAATATGTAGTTTCGAGATAATCGCGTTCCAACTCGATGGATCGCGGTAAATCCGATGCACACACTGTACACTAAAATAAGTGTAATATCGTCAATTTTTAGAATTTCAGAGACCGGTTGTTCTTAAAATATTCTTGAAAGTTCACACTATAACAATATGCAAAAAAATGTGTTTTTTTAAGGTTTCCAGAGAGAGATACACCGTTAAGGGAGACTTTGTCCTTGGAGTGCCATATTTCAGGTGTTTACATTTTATTTTTTTTAAAGGAAACGAGTAAAGCTTTTTAAGTGCGGTTTTTTTCTTGCTTTTATTCATGATATACAGAACGTTAAAAAAAATTTTTTTTTGAAAAAAAAAACCAAAATGGCGGCAGTTGCAGCTCCGCGAAAACAGGTCCTTAAATCGCGGGAGGTAAACGGCTGACATCACTGCCCCCTCTTTGTTGATCTGAAACACAAATTCAAAGCATATTATCAATCTGTGACCCTTTGGTCATGGAATGACGGATGGGTTTTTCGTTCAGTACAAATTTCGGAAAATAGCGGCAATTTAAAAAAAATCGAATTTTCGCGTTTTTTTTTCGCATAAAAAGATAAATAATAAATGCAAAAATGTATCTATCGAGAAAACGATCCGTCATTCCGTGAAGACATATTTTCTGAGTATGCTCTGCAAATTTCAGGTCGATATGTTAATTACAGGGGTCAGGAGAATGTCAGCCATTTTTAAAAACGTGTTTTCGAGAAAAACGCGTTTAAAGTTTTGTAATGTGTTTACACAAATGTGTTTATAATTACCGCTAATCGGCAATGCCTGGTCCATCGAGGCGTCCCTCTTCTTCTAGCTGCTCATGTTGAGCCGCTGACATCTTCCGCTGCATTTCAAGGACAAAGTCTCCCTTAACACTCGCACACAGAATACGAACCAAGAAAAAGTGAGAAATGTTGAAAATCGATGAAACTGTACCCTTTGAAACAAAAATATTGTTTCCTAAAAAATGGCTACATTTAGCAATAAAAAAATATTTTTCTTTTTATGTTCAAAATCATTTAGTGTCATGTTTTAGACAATAAGGTTAGAAGAATTTATACCAAATTTAATGAGAATCAGTCGATTAGTTTTTTAGCCATACGGCAAGCCAGTTTTGAAATTGTAGTTTCAAAAACCGTGCCATACCTCAGTCATTTTTAAAGATTTATAAATAAACAAAAATACCATGTGACAGTCAAAAGTAGTAATAAAACCTACGCTAATTCTCAAAATGGTGGAGAAATCATTGTTAAACGAAAATAATAATGAAAATCAGCAAATTTTCGTCCTCGCCTAAAGGCGATTTTTTCCTTTCCATTTTTTCATCAGTCCGGACATTTCGGGCGCAATTGCGTAATTATTGCTTGGGAGCGAAAAGTAAATTGGAAAATTGCGTGGAATCGGCGGTGAATGGAGGAGGAAGCGAGGGATTAACGATAGGTGCATCGCACGAGAAAGAAGCGAGGGAGGAGAAGGAAGAGAAGGAGACGCACTTGCTGAGGGGGTGTGGATTCTCGTCAGAGTCGATGCACGAATACAACGGGCTTTAATATACGACGATGTTGCACCTGTAACCCACCGCCCGGTTCTCCGACTGTTTTTTTACATCTTCCGTCTCTCCCTCTCGCCCTCCGGCCCTCCATGCTTGCTTCAGCTCTCTTTTCCTCTCTTTCCTTCTCCTGTTCTCTCGACCCTGCCGCTCTTCTATCTCTCTTTTTGAAATGGTCGTCGTGCTCCTCTTCTGATTTTTTTTCCGTCCTCCTCAGTCTTGAGCCCTTGGCCCTGCAGAGGAGAAAAGGCGCGTGCCTGTCGCGCGCTCTCACCGTTATCTACGTTACCTTCGTTCTTCTTTGCCTCCAGCCGTCTCCCTCGCCACCCCTGCCGTGTCCTCGTCGTATCTCGTCGCCCACGCGACCTCACCACTTCCTTGTACCTGTACTGCGTCGCTTCCACATTTTTCAACCTCACTTTCAAACTAGTGGAACAACTACGACTTTAAAAAAAAAAAACCATTTTTACTCTCAAGGAAAGGGTGAAAAAAAAACTTCTTTTAAGGGCGTGCCAAAAATATTTGCAAAGTTAAATTACGAATGTTTGATTTTAGCTGTGGTCGGGTTTTTTTTTGTTTTATTTATTTCGGTTTTATTTTATTTTATTCGCGTTTGTTTTATTTTATTCGTTGTTTTTATTTTATTAGAATTTATTTTGTTTTATTCGGTTTTATTTTATTTTTTACATGTACTGCGTCGCTTCCACATTGTTCAACCTCACTTCTAAATTAGTGGGACAACTACGACTTGAAAAAAAACCCGTTTTACTCTCGCAGCAAAGGGTGAAAAAAAAGTTATTTTAAGGGCGTGCCAAAAATATTTGCGAAGTTAAATTAAGAATGTTTGATTTTAAATGTGCTCAGGGTCTTTCTTGTTTGATTTATTTCGGTTTTATTTTATTTTATTTGCGTTTGTTTTATTTTATTCGTTTTTTTTTTATTTTATTAGAATTTATTTTATTTTATTCGGTTTTATTTCATTTTTTACATGTACTGCGTCGCTTCCACATTGTTCAACCTCACTTCTAAATTAGTGGGACAACTACGACTTTGACAAAAAAACCCGTTTTACTCTCGCAGCAAAGGGTGAAAAAGAAAACTTTTTTTAAGGGCGTGCCAAAAATATTTGCGAAGTTAAATTAAGAATGTTTGATTTTAAATGTGGTCGGGGTCTTTTTTGTTTGATTTATTTCGGTTTTATTTTATTTGCGTTTGTTTTACTTTGTTCGGGTTTATTTTATTTGGTTTTATTGTTTTTTATTCGGTTTTGTTTTATTTTATTCGAATTTAACATTTTTCTTAGAATTTCTTTTATTTTATTCGGTTTTATTTCATTTTTTTTGTTTTAACTTTATTTTTTATTTTATTCGCGTATCCACTGCTCCGTTAGATCCGTTGGTGAAAGTACCCAATGCGAGTTATTGCACCGACGTTGAGCCTATTCCGTATCCGTATTTGCTATTGCGAGTAAGTACGATAAAATTAGGGTTTGCATATTGGTAAGTGGTTTCTACGGAATTGCTTTCAGCGAATGTGTAAATAATAAAGTCACAACGCCGTTTCACTAATTCGCCGTTCGCTCCTTCGACGCAGGCGTGCAGAATTTTGCCGAGGACGAGGGTTAAGTTGGCTACTATACTTGATGCGACAATTTGGCAGTAATTGAGCAGAGAGACCAATACAAAGTTTTATGGTTAAGGACACCACTGTGACGGGTTAAAAATAGTTTTTTTCTCCATTTTCACAAAGTATACATACTTCAGAATATGTGAAAATATTAAGTAGAAATATAAAAAACTGACAAATTTACAGACAATTTGGTGAGAGCAGTTAGCGCGTCGATTTACGCATACTACGAGGTTCAATTGCGTTCCTCGAAACGAATTTTCTCGGCCTAGCCGGAGTCATAACTCTAGCTATAATTGTCCAATTTTCAATTTAAAAAAACCAACATTTCCGTAATTGCAGTAGCCATCGTTGTACATAGCCTTTTATTTAAGTTAGTATTTTTTTATGTCCCCGAATATTGGGAAAAATTTCGACAAAGTTACGAAATTACAAAAAAAAAATTTCGAAAAACGGCTCCTCCTAATGTGACATACATTTATATAGATTATAAAACAAAATATTTTTCAGACCAACCATTATCAAGTTATCGATCTGGCCGTAGACCACGTTTTTTATACCGAGGCCTCAATAACTCTGTCAGTTTTTAATTTTCAACCTCAATAACTCTTTTAGTTTAAAATTTTTGAAAATAAAGATTTACCCGAGATAAGTTCCATGTATGCCTAATAACATCATTTTTTTCCAAACCCCAAATAAATAATCTACTAGCCACAAAAAATTGGAAAAAACCACCTTTTTCGACCCGACACAGTGGTGTCCTCCCTTAATAATAAACACCAAACAGCGTAAATAACAAGACTATTTTACTTCATCATGGTCAATGAAAAAATAAATTTGGGGAATAAAAACAATCAACACTACTACATTATTCCTTAATAATTAATAAACAACATTATTTACGCATTGTTTCGATCAATATACTACGTTGTCACAAAATCGGGAACGTTTCCCACCCTCATCTTGATGATACTAGCCAGGCGATTTTTCCGGATTTTCATATTGTTCGTTATAATCACGAATTGTAATTCCAAGAACTTTTTTCGTGAAAAAAAATTATTCAATCGAGTGTGAGCATCTTCGGTTTCCATCTAAAACTGTCGTGTGTTTCCAGATTTACGAAACTATTTTCTCCTTCGATGTTTGCCTCACAAGCTGATGCAGTAAACTCGATCTTTCTTTTGAGTACCGGTCGTCGTCTATATCGTAATTTCTTCTTTTATATTATTAATGGAATGGAATACATGTTTGTTTTGTCTCCATCGATATGAATATTACATTGGATTTTTTGTTCCGGTTGGTCGAAACGATTTTACTGTACAGAAGTAATCCCCCCCTATCGTTCATTTCTCTCTCTCCCTCTCACTCTCTCTCTCTCTCTCTCTCTCTCTCTCTCTCTCTCCCCCTCTCCCTCTCCCTCTCCCTCTCACATGCACACACTGTGCGAAGAGTAAAGAGATGAGGACAAGTGTACGAGAAAACGCACGAATGAAAAAATAAAAAGAATCGGAGAGAGTCCGATGAATCGGGGTGAACGAGACGGCAGACACCGCGGCGGCGAAGGGCTTCAGGGTAAGAAGAGAATAAATGGAATATAAAAAAAGTCGAAAAGAATGTCGAAGAGCGAAGAGTGAAAAAGAAAGGAACGAAAGCGTAGGGAGCTGAGACCGAAAAGAAAACTGCGCGAACAACGGAGAAAGAGAGAGGGAGGGAGGGACGGAGGGAGGGAGAGAGAGAGGGAGGGAGAGAGAGAGAGAGGGAGGGAGGGAGAGAGAGAGGGAGGGAGAGAGAGAGGGAGGGAGAGAGAGAGGGAGGAGAGAGAGAGAGAGAGAGAGAGAGAGAGAGAGAGAGAGAGAGAGAGAGAGAGAGGGAGAGAGGGAGGGAGAGAGAGAGGGAGAGAGGGAGAGAGAGAGAGGGAGAGAGAGCACTCCTGCGAATAGAGGAAGGGAAGCGGCAGGAGTACGCAGCATAAGTTCGGTATCCTCCGCGAGGGGCCGCTCGCGGCAGCTTGGCAGCGACTAAATGATTTACCAAACAATAAATCCTCGCGAAGATACGATCGAACTCTCGCCGGGAACGGTCCAGAGCCTGGGAACGCACTCCCCGCGAGATCGCTTTTACTCCCGCGCCCGAGAAGCCTCCTATCTCTTCCTTTCTTATATTCTTTCATCCCGCGATATCTTTTACTCTTTCACTACCTCCGCGAGCACATCCATGTATACAAGAGCAGTGAAATACGAGAGATTCAACTCTTGTGCTGCTTAACTCGCTTATGTCAGGAAAAGAAGGAGGATGGTGAACGTCCATGACGTCCGTACGGGTTCTTTTCACGCGATGCACCGAATTCAAAAAAAAAAAATGACGCGAGCTGACTAAATCCGTCATTGGGGAATGCCGGTTAGTTGTTTATTGGAAAATTGAGTTTTTGAATTGTTGAAATTCTTATTCTTATCTTAGAATGGTCATTTTAAGGATTATTGGGTCGACCCATAAATAATGCGGTTTTTTTAAATGCTTTTTGTTTTAAATTCAAATAAACGAAAATCTTTTTTCATGTGTAAAATAGTGTTCTTTATTTTTTACAATGCTCTGCTATCTTTCTGGTGGACTTTCAAAATTCACTTGTTCGTGATGAACAATGCAATTGACAAAACTGAATTGTTTGTGGGATGATTTAATATTTATTGCATCGAAGTAACGAACACTCGGAATGATCAAATATTTTAGTCTCTCATCTTAATATTTTTTGGCCTGAGAATGAAAGATTTCGTTGATCGAAGGATTTTTTTGTTCACGTACATAACAAATTTCGGGATTTTTTCAACTATCGCAAAGTTGACAATACTTGGAAAATGTAAACTTTAAATTTCTTTGCACCAACCGGAGTATTAAAGGGACGGAGAGAAATGTTGCTCGATTAAACTGAAAGGAGAAAAGTTCCATACTTGAAAATGGACAAACGGTGGTTTTTTTAATTTAAAAAAAGTTTCTTTTTTATATTTAAAAGTTTTGAAGTGTGGGTTCAATTCTTGAAATTGAAAGTCAGTGCATTTTTATTGAGTTTTGAACAGTTAACATTTTTTTTAATTTAAAATTAATCCTTTTTTATTTAAAATGATTTTGTACTTAAAAAAATGGTAACAAAATCCGTAAAGGTAATAGAGTTGGAAATACCTTTCCGGTACAATATAGAACGGCTTGCTCCTTGGTGCTCATTAAGTAGGCTTCGTTGATAAACATTTTTCTTTTCTGGAATATATCGAGGGGTTTGCATAACCTTGAACATCCAAAAATACGAATTTTACTGCATTGTTTTATAGGGTCTCAACTTCAATTTGCACAAAAAATTTTATAAAAATTCCAAAAATTGACCGAGTTATGACAATTTTTGTGATCAGCAAAAAAGTATTGAAAATGACCCTGTTTTTGGGCCCCAAGCTTATGGATAAGTTGAAGATACATCAATGACATGAAACATCGATGAATCGGGACCCGTCGATATTACACATACGTTGCTTGAAGCACATTCGTGTAACAATGTTGCGACTATTGAGCTGATAAAATATATTAAGTCAACCGAATCGAACGACCATAGAGTTGCTTAGTCGCATTTCTTCAAGACAGAGACAGAGGGCAGGATGCAATGAATGAGCTTCCTGAGTTAGTATATTTACACCGATTGCACCGACGAGGAGGTTGCAGAAGAAGACGAAGGAGAAGGGAAAGACGCGGTGGACGAGAAGGGGTAAACAGTCGGTCCGAGTGCTCGGTATCGAAGTCCGAAGCACTAAATCAAGATCGGTTTGCTCACGTATGGGTATGCAGCAAACAGAGTACAGAGCGATTCAGAATCAATGTACCCCCTGCTGTCGATTAATGTTGAATTTCACAGAAAATTTCATATCCTTCGAAACTGAGTCGATTTTGCATTGCGAAAATTGCATTACGATTATCAACGCCTTTCTACAAGAAAGTTGTTAATAATCGTAATGCAATTTTCTAACATCTGAATCAGAGCTAAGAAATTGACAATGATAATAGATATCATGAAGATAAGATATTTCACAATTTATTTATAGTATGTAGTACTCCCTTCGGTTTCGTCGAATTTGAAGTTCGACATTTTGAAGTGGTCACAGTGTGACTGCAGCCTTAACTTCAATTTGCAATTTTTCAAGAGTTCCATTCCAAATCGCGAGGTTCTCTATTTTCAAATACCCAAGCACCTACAGCTATTCACTAACGGGTTACGCTAAGTTGTAACAGTAAAAAACAGCTTATTTTTGGGTTTTTAAAAAAGAAGATCGTGATGATAAATTTCGACGAACATTACGTATTAGGAAAAGTTTCACCTAAAAGCGTTCTGTAATTATTTTGTGTACAAATACAGTGAAACTTCAGTTACACGTTTTTCAAGGGGTATATCAAATATGACGTATACGTATACGTATTCAAGGGGTACATCAAATATGAATAAGGTAGAAGTGAAATACAGTATGTATCTGGAACTCTTGAACATTTGAAAAGGGCGATTGGTGCATAATTACCGATGTCTTTCAATTGTTGTACCTCTAGTATGTTAATGTTTGGTTTTCCAATTGAAAATTTGATTGGTAATGATTGAGTAATGAGCCAACTCAAGTTTTCAAATTTCCGTTTTGAACTTATATTTAATGCAAGTTTGCAACACTAAGCTTTGAAGTTTTAGACTAGTAAATGACAAACAGGTACGTATTGATGAGTGATACGTAATCACAGTACATGCATACATAATCGAGGTCAGAAACATCAAAACATCGAAACATCGAAACATCGAAACATCAAAACATCGAAACATCAAAACATCAAAACATCAAAACATCAAAACATCAAAACATCGAAACATCAAAACATCAAAACATCGAAACATCGAAACATCAAAACATCAAAACATCAAAACATCAAAACATCAAAACATCGAAACATTAAAACACAGTCATGTGAATTTTTCTTCGGCGAGAGCATATCACGTGTGATTAGCATATAACTGAGAAAAAACGAACATCGAAACCGGCGCCGGGGAATACAATCAATAACGTATAAGCGCAAAAAACGTATAAGTGAAAAACGTCGAAATGAAACTTTATTACTATCTTTAACGTATAAATGAAACTTGACGTATAAATGATAAAAACATATAAGTACAAAACGTATAAAAGAGATTTCATTGTATTTAATTAAAATCGACTCACAGCCAATATACGGGCAGCACCTCTCGAAAACAATTAAAGCAATGCCCTTCTGAACCAGTATATCTAATATAAAAAAATCAGATTCCATAACTATATTAGTTTATCCTATGATTAATCAAAGGAATTCCCGGAACATAAAATAAATAAAAATGGCGCGTGTTCAGAGTCTTGAAATTTGCGAAAAAATGGGCATTTTTCGTTCACGAAATCGACAGTTTAGATGAGAAAAAAAATAATTCGATCAAATACTATATTCTTACATCCAGAAAAAGCCCTAAAAAAATCAGAAACACCGATGCAGTAGTTTTCGAGATATTTTGCTCACCGACGTTGAAAACCCACTTTCGAGAAAAAAGCGTTCAGTTTCAAACGACGCGCCGAGCGTTTCAGCCTGCGTCAACATAACAGCCTACAACTCTGTCAATTTTGATCCGATTACCTTGAAAATTTCAAGGAACATTTATAATATGGTAGACCGTCTACATATATTAGTTAAAAAAAAAAACTATTTTTCGGCTTTTAAAACTAGGCATAAACCCCTATTATTTGAACATCACATCGAAGGCATCTCAATAACAAAAATACCTAGCCAAACAGCATACACATACACAAAATTCGTATGCCCATTAGCCGACGCCAGTACTCAGATCGGTGACTGCTGAACTGCGTACCGTCTTGCATGTCTACTACCGAGCCCGACGCAGGTCTATTGAATTACCGATCGTAACATAACTGAACCTCAGTGCACCTAAATCCTTCGGATCTGGATCATCCTGTACACGCGTATACTACAGACGACGGAACAGTTCTCCGATTCAAAATCTCGTATTCGCCACTGCTTTCCTTTTGCTCTGCTCTCTTTCTATCTCTGCCTCTCTCTCTCTCTCTCTCTCTCTCTCTCTCTCTCTCTCTCTCTCTCTCTCTCTCCTCGTCTCGTCTTTGGCGCTTCTATACTACTCGT
Source organism: Ophion ellenae (assembly GCA_963210295.1). Taxonomy (NCBI): domain Eukaryota; kingdom Metazoa; phylum Arthropoda; class Insecta; order Hymenoptera; family Ichneumonidae; genus Ophion; species Ophion ellenae. The sequence goes on from OY723394.1 coordinate 36,382,004, forward strand.
TTTTAGCTCTCGTTCAACTCGAGTCCTGGGTTTTGCTCCTTTTACCTCTTCGGTTGTTTCAATTCTCCTTCTCCCGCCATTTCGAAGTCTCATTCTGGCTCAATCTCTTGCTTCGTTCAATTCAAATTCCCCACGGTCGTCCCGCTCTCTCGCCCTCTCTTCGTATGTAAGTATATTTATATGGATAGGGCTGTGTACGTATAAAATTATATACATACACACACATACATATATATATATATATATATATATATAAACACGTGGATTGGATCTCGTCGGTCCTTCTTCAGGCAAGTCGACTCTAGACGGCCCTCGTGTGTGTCCTCACCCTCCGTCTCTCCTTCCTGATCTTTCTGCTTCGCGCTGTTCCCTCAGTCTTTTGCGTCTCATTCTATCTGCCTTCTGCTCAAAAAATGACGGCTTCTTCCTCTCCTTTCCTCTCTTTTCCATTCATTCATATATATATATATATATATATATATATATATATATATATATATATATATATATACACACAGAGCAGCCCCTGTCGGATATCTCGCTCCCATTTCGTTTTACGTCTCTGTACATAATACGCTTTGTACGAGTTCCTCTCTCGTTGCATGGCCCTACCCTCGTATACGCGAACAGAAAAGTGGCCGCAGCAATGCTCCGCCGGACCTCCCTCTATACTTGGTACGTTTTTTCCTTTTTTTCTTCCTTCCTCTCGTTCGTTTTTCCGTTTGCCTCCTGCAGGAGCGAGAAGGAGGTCGAAGAAGAGCAGGATTCGTACGTTGCCCCTGCTCGTGAAATGTATATGTATATATATATATAAAGGATGAACGTACACACATACAATACGATATATCGGAAAGAAGCCTCGGCAAGAGCCACGCGTACGATGAATAGATATACATCTATATATGGAAGAACAGAGCGAAGTACATGCAAAACCACGGCGAAGAGATTTGTACACGAACGAATTTGCGCCCGAAAGGTAGACGCACGAAGAAAGAGAGAGGTAGAGAGATGTATTCGCAAATTGGGTTCTATTCAACCCCTTCGTTGATTGCCGGTGTGTGTACAGTGGAAATATAAACTGTGTACGCAGATGATGATGAATGAAGGTTTTTGCTTGTCATGGGCACGTGCGTTTCACACACACACACACACACACACACACACACACACACACACACACACACACACACACACATACATACATACATACATACATACATATATATATATATATATATATATATATATATATATATATATATATATATATATATATATATATATATATATATATATATCCCTTTCTCCCTTATTTCTTGGATTTCTCCTGAGGAACCGTTTAACACATCCCAAAACTTAAGTGTCGAAAGGGTGCCGGAATTGACGCGCATTAAAAGGTCGTGAAATTCCGTGGTATGTCGGATGGTCCGACCCAAACTTGTATCCTTTTTGAGATAGTGTTTAGTGGTCCGGCACGTTTCTCGTGAGTACCGCACAAAAATCTCAAATTAACTCGAGTATACTCGACGGTGCACTTTAATTCGGGATTAGAATTCGTTAGGTAGCGTAGCGCCGTCGGACCGCTGGGACCTTTCGAAGCCCGGTTAAATCGTAGATTAAGCATTCATTCTGCTGGGGACACGCGCTCGTAGAGAACCTCGTGGATTTTTCGCACGTAATCTAGTTTTAATAGTCGTTAATCCTGGGATGGCTAGAAAGCTTACTAGAGTATAGGTATATATATATATATATATATGTCCTAACTTCTCGGGAAGTACGAGAAGTTGGGCATGGTCAGTGTGAAGGTTTCGAGGCCGAAGCAACGACTCTGAGAGCGACGAAAAGGAAAACGAGCCGGAAACATTTTTATTTCATGCTGCATAAACTTTCTAACGTTGAATAACGACGGGAGCAACGTAAATGCCATTTCTATGTCCGTTCATTGTCACCTCACGAAGAATGACCAGTTGTGTTGCTCGTTTCGCGGATGGATGGCCAAAAGTCTTCAGCGCCATCCCCAAAAGCCCTTTGACGCGATCGCTGACCGACGCGTGCGCACCCGGGACCTTTATAAAAAGTTTCTTTTTTACTTTTGTAAATCTTGTGCGAGAGCCGTAAGCGTTCGTCATTCGTTCGATCGATCCCGAAGAATATCCTACAAATTTTCGCGTCTTTTGCAGCCTCCCAATTTGGGACACTCGGACTTATGAATGGGATCGTCTCAATTTACGTTTTGTAAAGGAACTTCAATACTATGTATTGGTCAGTGGAATATGGATTGTGAAGGAAAAATAGAGTGGGGTGGACGAGCCATGTAGGGGAATCTTTCACATAACCGTTCGATATCGAAATGGATGAAGGCACTTCACCGAATGAGACAAAAACCTTAGCGACAAATTGCCTAAGCGTGTTTCCACCGTCTTGTATAGGGTGTCTTGACGTGACCTGACATTTTTATTTATTAATAAAACGTATTGTTTATTTTAAAAATACAAATATTGTTATTTCAATATGAGATACAAACATGGAGGTTATGTGTGGAATGCAATATACCATAAATGGCCGCCTTGTCTCTTTTGGGGAAACATTTGATATCTTATGCATTATGCATGGAATTAAATGACAGACATCGATTTTTTACAATCGAATTGTCAGCTTTATTAAGGCCTTGAGCCACTCTAGAGACCGAAAAATAGGCTTTTTGGGGATTTTTTTTTTTCAGAAAAAACTACAAAATAAATCGAGATTACAAAAAGGGTGTTAACCATACATATCAGTGACTGTACACAGTAATTTTTTTGAAGCGATTAATTTCAAAATGGCGGTTGTGCACCGTTTATCTCAAAACTGCATTTTTTAAGTTGGCCGGAAACACAACTCAGACAATTTTCAACCGATTCACTTGAAATGTTGAATATATCTTGAAAAATACATTGTCTGTGGAAGTACGTAGGATTTTTTTTATATTGCATAGTTCATTAGTTATTAACAATTATCCGACCATTTTTTAGGCAAATTTTTAGAAAGGGAAAAATTTGCCTAAAAAATGGTCAGATAATTGTTCCTCAAAAAGAAAGTTCCCCAGAAAGGAAAAAATCCCTAAAAAGGCTATTTTTCGGCCTCTAGAGGGGCCTAACCCCTTAAGGAAACATTTTACATTAAAATATCAAGTACCTAGGGTACTATTATAGGCACTTCATCGGTCTTATAATTATCATTGAGATAAAAAACAACTTCAGCAACATTGAAATCAACTTTATGAAAATTATAATAAACAAAACACAGACCGCCACGCGGGCTCGCTGCGCACACATTTAAACCGCAACTTTGGCGATCTTTTAAAATAGTCCCAAAAACTGCCAAAGTTACGTTTAATGTCAATTTAACCCCGTTTTACAGTACCTGTTTGCAAGCGTTCACTCTTTTGACGAAATTTTCAATAACATTTTGGCATAATTGTGGACTAATTTCACTAATGGTGAGTCCAATTGCTTCCTCAAGATCCGGAATGGTCTGTGGGTCATTGGCATACACTTTTCCTTTCAGAAAACCCCAAGGAGAGAAGTCCAATGGCGCCGAAACGCACTGTCTTGGTGGCCGTGAAACTTCGTCTGCAATAACTATGCACTAAGAATGCAGCAAACAACAATTCCTATGCGTCGCTTGATCGTGTAATTTTCCATGACTAAACCATACTTCCATGCTTCCTGATGCCAGTTATCAAAGATTAGTACTCTATGTCCGCCACTAAAAAATGGCGTGCAATTGAAAATGTCAAGTCATTTGAAGACCCCCTTTACAACTGGTAGGAGCGTTGCGGCCCTTTCCCGCATATTTACAGTCTTGAAAAACTTGCAAGATCATTGTTTGGAACACATCAGGCGCGCGAAAAAGAGCATACCGCTTCATGTCTCCACGCGTTATTTGTATATCGGATGCTAGAGCATCTCAGAAAGGAAAAAAACGACCTCCAAGATCCGCTTTTATTAATTCTACGCACGTTGTTCCTGGGCCGTTCTACATACGATTTGTCACGCGTCTGAACACGCGAGCCACAGAAATCGTTCAATAAGGTTCACGGTTAGTTCCCCTCATACCCGTCATTCTTTCCCGACCGCACGAACGTGCTCGATCGACTTGTGGTGCTTACAGCACAAAATATGATTTCCATAGACTAATCCCGTTGATAGATTTAATGATTAGCGAATTGGCCGGAGGGTCTAGTCTAGAACTACCATAGTTCACCAATCGGTACAGGGAAAAATGAAATGTTCTACATCCTGGCTAATTTCGAGATCATATTGTCTATTTCGCGGCTCTGCATCGATATTGATAGGTGTGTTCCTTCATTTGATAGGAGGTGAATCCAGAACTGCACCAGGACTGCTGTCATCTGCCACAAATGTCATTCTTTCGTTTCATACCAGTGTGAGGACAAGCTGCCTTTTTAGGTCAGCAGGATTAGTAAGTAGATTATGAGTAGCATTTGTATGAATGAACGTTAAAACTAAGTTCGACCTGTTGAAGACATGCCATGTTGCCATTTTCTATTGCTGTAGATCACCCCAGAACTGTTTTTGAGGGATGCCATTGGCAGCAGATGATCGCTGCACATGATCACTTACATGCTAGTTCGTTCAACCGTTGCATGACTTGATGGACGCATGTCGCAATGGAGTGAGCCATCGCTAACCAAACGGACAATCAACTACTACTGCTACGACGATTCAAATTGAAGTGGAACAGGAATCAAGTGTCAGTAAGACCTAGAGAAGGAAAAATGAGTATAACGTCTTTTTGCTTCTCTAATTCTCGTTGATAGGGATCTTACGTCATGTTTTAAAGCCGTGAATCAAAGAACCGTTCTCATGGCGGGACCGGGTGCACGAAGAGGAGCCCGAGATATCCTCTTCGAGCAATTCATCACTGAGAGAATTCTATGGTGGTGGGGCCCCGTGGAACATCAGAATCGCCACACCTTTCTTCCGGCACCTCTTCCATCCTCGAAAAATTCTAACCGTGTGATACTCCATATACTTCTGGTAGCAACATCCCCGTTGCATTCTCAGCATCCCCAAATTTTTCGGTCAATTTTTCTCATCAGCTCGTACATCCGAAATGGGGGAACGAGGGGGATTTTTCTAGGCCTCCAGGTCGATTGAATACGACCCTAAAAACTAACGATCTCTCGCACCACACCCTCGTCATTTCCACCCCATACTCCTTTTCGCAGGGTTCTTCATCTTCGATTTTCACAAATAAAACTCTTCAGGAACGTTAGACCGTTCAGTTCGGAAAGTCTGACGAATGTTGCACGCTTCTGGTCCATGTGTTTCGTCGAACGAATGTTATCGTGCCATTTTTTCACGATATTAGGGCTTAGCGAGAATCCAGGAGGGACCTCCGGAGTAGCGATTGAGACGGTGTAGCCCGAGAGCGGAATCGAAAAACTTGGACCTCGATGAGTTTGGAGCGTGTCAGATCGCGATGGGCCATTAGTGAAGTCTGCACAGCATTAGGCGGAAAAAAGTCGATGGACGAGTTCGTTCACTGCTCGCATCCAATATGTGCCTGGCGTTGTAACGAAGTTTAAAAGTGAACATTACAAATGAGGAGCTGGCCAACAAGACCGGATTTCTCCACACTACGTCAAATTCAATTTTCATTCATTTTTGTGCCTGAATCTGCCATTTCGCTCAATTAGGCACTTTTCCACCAATTTCGAGGTACTCAGAGCTGGATTTTAATAAAAATATTTCGGGAGCTAATTAAGGTGTGCTTGAAAAACACGAAAAATGAAAATACAATAAAATTTGACATGGCGTGGACAAGTCCGGTTTTGTTCGCCAGCTCCTCAAATACAACTTACACAGAGCAACGTCAACGTTCTAGTTGTAACATATGGCATTTTGAAACCATCAAAAAAATGTTTCCTAGCATCTTTTTGAAAAGTTCAAACTCCTGTACTCCAGCCTTGCTGGCATGAACAGTCTCCGAGCGCCTACGAGCGACGACCCGGAGCACAGCGATGCTCTCAACTGCAGCCTAGTGCAATGCGCAACTCCTGCATCTGGCACTTCTTCGCATTGAAGAGCTGAATCGTTTTCGACCCAATATGGTGTCGAATATCCATATTGCTTGAAGTCGAAATTCCCATCATTGTTTAAAGTAAACTTGATCCTTTTTTCAGTATATACTCAATCATTGAACCACCGTACTTTCGTCCATTTTTCCACGGGACAGAATTCACTTCTGCATCAGACAAAAATGCCATGTGATTGACTGTACATACTCTGGCGATCTTCCTCCGTTACGAAAAGAGGAAGAAGAGGAGTCCGCAATCTCCGTCGTATAGTCACTATTCTCTACTCTCGCATCTCTCGGATTTACTCAATGGAGAGAAGGACAGTGAAGGCATGCCTGGGTATTGCAGTCTACTCCGACGATCCTCCCTTCTCTATCTCTCTCCCTCGATACAACACCACTGTATTCGAACATCTCGGTTTCTCTCTTCACCACCGCGTGGTCTCGCGGTATTTATCAATGTCCGGATACGAATCAGCAAAGCTTCATTTACAAGACAAAGCTGATGCCGTGTGGCCTCTGGCATCAGGAAAAAGAGAGGGACCGCTCACGATGAGGTTTCACAGTGGTGAACGTAAAACTCTTCGACTCCCTTACCAGCCTCGAAGCAACCACAACAGAAACGGTAGCATGAGTAACAGAAACAACGGATATATGGCTGTATGTCTATATGCAATGGACCTATATATAAACATATCAGTGCACGCTTCACGAGACGAGATGTGAGCTCTCACGACGCCACACGGTAGCCGTAGAACCACAAGAGATGGACACGTCCGAAGGATTTACGTTCTTCACCGCCATGGATCCACCCACCTACGACCATGGAGGACTTAATTCACTCGGCCGCCATGGCAATCGGACCGGTAGATCCGATCGACCAAGCATGCACGCGAGCAACGGCCTCCCTCCTCCTTCATCCTCATCGCGCTCGGAAACACTCGAGAACCGCAAAGCGATATTCGGCTTCGGAGACAATCGCCCCGGCGTCTTAATTAGTAAACCAGAAAAAGGAGGGAGTTTTCTGTATACAGCCAGTCGCCGGGAGTGTTTGTTCTTATTTTTCTTCTTCTGCTCCCATTTGAAAGGGTCTCGAAGCTGGAGACGTACAAGAACTCCCAGAAGCCTGATTCTTTTTTCGACAGGTTGATTTTTCATTGGCGAGTCCGCTTGTACCACATCGTGACGCACCAGTTGCCCAAATGAGCAAATGATTTTCTTTTTCTTCATTACCTCTGCCTTTTTTTTCAGCCAACATGAGATATCTTAGACTGAAGACAAACCCTACGATGCACTATGAGGAACCGCAAAATGGAATTCAAAAGGAACATCTTGGTGGCTTCGGAATTCCTTCGAGCTTGTTAACTTGCGTTTGTCATTTTATTGCTTTGTCCAATGTCGATTTTTCTTACGGTAGCCGGCACAGTTTTTTCCAGAGAAGGCATCTTCCCTTCAGCCTTTTGGAGGACGATCTTCAACACCAGGAATCCTTGCGAAAAGACATCAGACCCGAAGTGGTTGAGACTTCAACCGTTTCTCTTATTACTCTCTTCATTTTATTCCGCCTTATCGCTGGGACATTGCCCTTCGTTGGAGAGAGTACGAGATGGAAAGAGGAAGGGAGGGAGAGCCAGGGAGAGCGGATAACTCGGAGGGCCACGCGTGTCCAAGGTAGCAGGAGTAGGATATAGTCTGGAATGCGTGCAACAGCATCAAAGTTAGCTTCTCAGACTCATCCTTCCTTTCTCGCCTGTACACTCTCCCGAAAAGCATAAGAGCCAGCGCTTGTCAGGCGTGGGCCGGACGAGTGAGAGCTGAAAGAGCTGCTGCTAATGTCGAAAAAGGATCGGGAGCTGCTGTTGCTGGTGCACCGGTCGGCTTACCAATATCTCAGGATGAGATCGGCGAGAAGAACCCCCCCTGCAAAAGGGGTTCAGCCTTTTCCTCTCACTCGACTCCTTCTACTTCGTCCTCTTCATCTTATTCTTGCTCTTCTTCACTCTACTCGGGATAATCTAGTGCCTAGCACCTCTCGTATTCACGCGCTTACCCACTAACAAGGTAGATGCTGCCTGATAATCGCTCGTAACCGGAGTGCTTAATGAGAGTCCTCGTACAGTTTAGGATTCGTCGGAGAGGGAGAAGGAGGGTGAGAGCGGATCCAGGGGGATCGAGCAAAGAAGTGACTCTTCCAATTTCGACGGGACCTGCAGCAACAGCGCTGCAGAGAATGTCGCCTCAGGCCCTCATCCGGTCTGTGATTTCGTTTTTCCCTCCTCCGGACCTGTCGATCAGCGGTTAGATAATGCCAGCCCTAGGCTGGGGATGGTCGAACAAGAAAGATCTCAGCAAGTCCAGGAAGCATCTGACTCTGACCGCTATCTCTTTCGTGTTCTTCTTCCGTAAAGGATTGCCGGCTAACGAGAGATGATGTTCTTTGGGGAGGCTTATCAAGACTCTCGGGACAAATTATCGGAATATCTCCGATTGGACGCCAAACCGGTTAGATAAAGCCATTTACAAGCTTTTCCAGCTTGTTGATGAGATTTTAAGGACAGCCGGGTAATCTGTGAAAAACGTGCATCCAGGTAATTGTGTCATTCGAACGAGATGATGCGGCTGAAGAAACGAGAATACTTGGGTGCCTCTGAGATACCAGCTCGGATGTAACAGAGCTGATTACTTCACTCAGATGACTAGAGCTCCAGATGACTTGATCTGCTCCAACCGCAACTTGATCATCAGAGATGATACTGCCATTTTGGAACACACTAGCTCTCAATTGGTTATCAATCTAATCCAAACAATACCTCCAACAAGTTGAAAATCGACAATGTCGTTTGCGGAAAAAAGTTGGAGCTTCGAGAACTGATGACTTCGGTTCAACGACTGAAGATTCGGCTTTTGCAGGCGCCAACTGAAGGGAATCTTACAATCCAAGCAGCAAGTTGTCCACAGGACGTTGTCCTTCTGTGTTCGACGAGTGCGGGCGCGCCCAAATTATAGTCTCAGGGAATTTACGGAAGAGATCTTGGCTCTGGCACCTTTAATTTTTAAAGTGCCACGTTCACGTTCTCGTGGGTCTTCCGTGGTCGCGGCATATCGCGTCGCACGGTCAGCGACGTCACCGAAGATCCTGCAAACGCGCGGCTCTCTCGTAAGGCTCTTTCTTGCCTAATTGGCCGCTCGCGCGAGATCTCCCGCCATCGTATCCTCGGTTCTTCTTGGTTTTAGTATAAATCGAGAAAAGGTACGTGGAACTTTTGGCTGAAGGAGGAGCGAGTAAATGTCGTGACCGAGTGAGAAAGACGCGGGTCTACTCGCTGAGGTTGCAACTGCCGCTGACACGCGCGTTTCCGCGGCTCGCGCGTCCGTTCACAAAAGTGTGGCTGGCACGCGATCCACGTAAATACGTGGATCATTCTTTGGAAGATTGGTAATGGGAGTTTTGGTCTCCGGCGCAAGCACTTTTTTCCTCCTTTTTTTCTTCCTGCTCGGTTTCATTTTTCATGTGGATGTTTTGCGTATGTGAAAAGCATGCAGTCGGATACGTGAGAGCCCGGGGCATGTCCCGTGATTTCTTCTTCGAAAACAAGAGTATGTCGTTTTCCGCGCGTTCGCAACATACACGTGATGAATATAATGATGGAGAGAGCCTTTGGACATTCAATGGGCATAATGATACATACCGCTGTCTCTTCCTCATTCTGGCAGTATTTGCACTTCCCTTTCGTCAGATTCTTTCCTTTCCATTATTTTGGTTCATCGTATCGTTAATTATCAAATTAAGAAATCGAAAAATCGTTAAGGTACTACTAAGTAAGTAAGTACTACTACTTCTATGTAGTACTAGTGAGGTAGGGTACTGCTAAGTACGTATTATACTATAAGTAAGTATATAGGTATATATAGGTATATACTATTGGTATATAAGTATGTTTATTTTACAAATAAAAAACCAAAAAAGGAAGTTTCGTTGAAAAAAAAGTAAGGAATAAAAATACTAGAATTATCGTTCGGATGTAAAATTTGACACAAAGTATAAAATTTATTATACCATCAGGAAATTTCCCCGAACCGCGAAGACCGTGCGTGTGTATACTCTCTCATATTTCCAATCAGCTGCGCCAAAATTCTCGGCTTAACGAACCTCTCGATGATGAGAGCCCGGCGCGTTTCTCGATCGTTCTTGCGGCTCCTGCGTGCTGCATCGAATATATTCTTTTTTTTCGACCTTCGAGCTCGGCTATAATAATTCTTGGGCGGAAATGAAAGGTGACTCTCAGCTCTGAAGAGCGAGACAGGCAGGGCGGATGTGAGGGGGACGGCGGGGTGAGGGAGTGAGAAATAAAGCGAGACAAAAGCTGCGCCTCCTCATTAATTAAAAATTCATTATCAAACGAGATATAAAACCGTGACAGGGTCAATGGGAAATTTCGTCTTTTCTTTAGACTTATTTAATTACTTTGGCAGCAACGAACTTGTTCTTCGTTCGGCAGGTATACTAGATCTCATGATTGTACAATTAAAATTCAGAAATGTATCCATTAATGAATGGTCCTAGTCATTAGCTAATCCGAAGTGGGCCTCCTGCTTTATTGAACTGTAAAAAGTTTACGTCTTTAAGGGGTTATGCCCAGATGTAAAAGTCGAAAAATCACTTTTTTCAAAACCGATATATTTTGACAGTATATCATCTTATAAATAGTCCCTGAAAACTTCAAGGTGATCGAATCAAAATTGACAGATTTATAGGCTGTTATGTTGCGGCCCATCGAAACGCTCGGAGCGTCGTTCGAAACTTTAAACACTCTTTTCTCGAAGGTGAGTTTTCAAAGCCGATGAGCAAAATATCTCAAGAACTGCTGCATCGATCTTTCTGAAACTTTTGAGGCTTTTTGCACATGTGAAAATATTGTATTGGATAGAAGAATTTTACTTTCCGATGTATACTTACAATTTGATGAACGAAAAAGGCCCATTTTTTCGCAAAAATCAAGACTCACTTTGAACAAGCGTAATGTCTTTTTAATTTGAAATTTCGGAAATTTCTTCGATTAATCGTAGGAGGAATTAATATACTATGGAAATTTGTTTAGTTTTCAATATTAGGTAACCTGATTCAGAAGGGCATAGCCCATCGCAAAAGACGTTTTCGGGAGGTGCTTTCTGGACATAAGCTGTAAATCGATTATAATTAAATATTTTTACGCAAATAAATTACAGATTGTCCTTCAGATGATATTTTTTCAAATACCTATTTTTTATAGAAATTCATCATCACGATTTTGCTTTAAAAAATTCCCAAAAATGAGCGGTTTTCGACCATTACAACTAGGCCTTGGAGAATTATTTATGTGCCGAATGATTAATCCGAGGGTTGAATTTTGCGGTTAGACATTCTGAATGATACTCCGACTCGTTATCAGAGTTCATAGTTGACACGAAAAAATGAAAATGCTAAATCGACCTGCCAATTTGGCGCAAGGCCTACCTCAAGTATATAAAAAGAGATACGACTAGTTCAGATGATCAAATTAAGTTGAAAGACAAGAGTAATAAGACTACGCCAGATCCTTCAGATCGATCAATAGGCCCACCGGGCACGCGCACGTTCTCGAGTGACCCGAAGGAATGAACGCAAGCGAGAAAGAAGGAGGAGAGAGAGAGAGAGAGAGAGAGAGAGAGAGAGAGAGAGAGAGAGAGAGAGAGAGAGAATTTCATAGAGGAGTCGCGAGTATTCTCGCGAGCAACCGACACAAATCGACAAATCCATATATAATATACACATGTAGAAGAGGTCCACGTGGAAGAGTTTCGGCGGACGGGACTGTCTTGTATGAGAGGAGAGAGCAGGTGTATATGAAAAAAACACAGGTGCCTCGGACACACGGGCACGCGAACGAGAGACGCTGCGTAAGAGAAGGCGAGGTGGGGGGACAGGTCCAACGCACGAACGACGAAGGATAAAAAACGAAGATGCACGAATAGAAAATCGCTTACATAAATACGAATTGCCCGAGACTCTCGATCGTTTTGGCGTTGGAAGAACATAATTTTTTTTTTTTCGTCATTTTATACACAAAGGTATGGAAACATATGTTTCCTAGAACGAGAAAAAGAGTGTTGGCTACGGGCTAAACGTTTTTATGACGACGCTAATTTGCGAGGAGCCTTGTTAGGCTCCGAGTTTTTAGGCCGATTTGTTTCGATTATTCATTCAGCCACCCTGACTGTATCCACATGTGAATAAAACTTTTTTTTTACAAGGATGTCGGATCTCACGAATGGGTAGGAAAGAGTGAACGAAAGGATCCAGGATGTTGCCTCGAGGCAGCACATCGGACGCTTCCAAGCCTAATGACAGAAAGACGAAAATCCTTCGGCCGTTTCAACCGATTTCCGGTCGTTCTGCTTTTCATTAGAAATAAAAAAAAACGAAGGAAAATTGCCAATCGATCGGTCTTCGAAAATCGATTATCGATGAACTGCTTCGTGGGAAAGTTTCTGCCCAAGCTTCCGAATCATCGTGGACTTTTGAGATGAAATATTTAAAAAATCACGAGCTCTTGCCGGACGGAGATTTCTCTCGATTTTTACCAAGTGCTTAGTAATAAGTTCGTTAAGTGCTTCGTGCCGATGATTCTTTTCCAATAGAATTTGATTTTTCCCATGGTGCTTCTGGTACCGGGTAGGCGTTTTTCGACCTTTTACGATTTTCGATAACTACAAGGATGCCTTTACTGACCTATATATATATATATATATATATATATATATATATATATATATATATATATATATATATATATATATATATATATATATATATATATATATATATATATCTGTACCAAATGGTATTGCGTTTACCTGCAAGAGCTCCGCACTTACTCGTTCATTTTTTTAATTACTCCCTCAACTCCTCCCAATCGCTCTGCGGACCGATACAGGACACGGCCCCATCGGTCTTTGTGTTTTCCCTCGGCGGCGCGGTCCTGGCGTCAAGGGATATGCGATTAGTCGATACCTATCTGAGATCGATGCGACCGGAGCGAGAAAATCCTTCGGGGATCCTAAAAACGCTCGACAGAAGGGAGCACGGCAAACCTCCGGACTGGTCGAAATTTTGGATCCTTTAGGGAGGGATACTTTTTTTTTACCCCACCGCATTTTCCATGGAGACTTTCATACCTGGTGAGACGCGTGAATTTCATGAAAAAGTAGATCAATCGCGTAAACGCAAAGGTACAATGTCGATAGGACATTGTGAGCGGGTAAAAAAAAGTGGGTGATTTTGATCGAGGACGGGGACTCACAACCCTTCTCGTCCTTCCGTATAACCCCTCGACAAAGTTTCTATACCCCTGTAGCGTCAGGCTAAAATCTTTTTTTCGTCTTTTTTCTTCACCGCATTCGATCCGTCGAGGCGTGAATTTTCCATTGCAACTCTCGTCACAGGAGCACAATGCCCTTTGGAATGAGAGAGCGGGGGGGGGGGGGGGGATCAAAAATCTTCGAGGATCGATAGTTGGTAGACGAAGAGTCGCGAAACGCGTCGTTTGCGAGTTGAAACGAACGTGACTAACGCCCTTAGGTAAGGCATACACGATGGACGCATATATGGACGACAAGGACGAGAGCGATGAGCACGTGAAAAGGGTTGAGAGGTGAATTTCAATGGATCGGAAATACCCAAATGTTCCGTGTGTGCTCTACCTGACAAGCGCTCATTCATAGATGTGTACACCGTATTCCTGTACTCCTACAAAAACCTTCGCTTATTTGCGATTCGAGTACCTGCCTATGTGCGTGTGTACACAGGGGCAGCCCGAACAAACCAACTCTCGTTTCACAATAGATCGAGTATTGTGGGAGAGCCAGGGGAGGGGGTGAGGAAAATAGCGAAAAAGCGGGACGATCGAGTGCGAGGAAGGGTTGAAGAGTAGCCTAATGTTCGTTCAGCCAGTGGAGGAGGGTGGCATCGGATTGCAACAGGATGACGAATTGGAGATCATCTTCGTGGTCCTAGAGCGTTTGGGATTTTACGCCCTTTTTACACACGATTTTTCAAAGTGGAAAATAAGACGCTTTTTCAGAGAATTCCGAACGTTTTAATTTGTGGTAATTATTAGAGGTAGGGGAGGTGTTTGAAAATTATTTTTCTAGCTGAACAGTATTCTTTCATTTCGGGTCTTTTATTTTCAATTTTATTTTCGAGGCGGGATGCTACTGTGAACGGTGAAAAAAAAACGATTTTTTTGCATTTTTTCGAAGTATATGTGAAAAAAATTGAAGGTGAAATATTGAAAATTGCCTAGTTTTAGACGATTTAGTAAGAGCAAGTTTATGTTGCGCTAGTAAGTAAGTCGATAAAAGTTCGAAAAAGTGGATTTTTTTGTATTTTCTCAAAGTATACATATCCAAGAATATGTGGAAAAATTTGAAGTTACAATCTTGAAAATCGACCAATTTTCAGACGATTTAGAAAGAGCAACTTTACATTGTGCTACTTTCTCTTAAAATACTAAAATACTAAAACTTTCAAACGTGTTTTTTTCGAAACGGCTTTTTTGACCTGGCTAGAATCATAACTCTATTTATAGTTGCCCGATAGCGAATTAAAAAAAAACAACATTTTCGTAATTGCAGTAGCTATCGTTGTACGTAGCCTTTTCTTTTATTTGGTATTTTTTACGCCCTCGAAAATAAATAAAAATTTCGCCAAAATTAAACCTTTTTTAGAACATCCAGCATTTTGTGAATTTTTTTCTGCACTGGAAACTACATTTATATTGATTATAAAACCTTTTTTATTTTTATCTTTCAGATTTTTCATTGCCAAGTTATCGACCCGGCCGTTGGACTACATTTTTTATATAAGGCTCTATTATACCTCAATAATGTTGATATTTTTTTATTTATTTTTGGATAATAACAATTTACACGAAATACGTTTAATGTAGGCTTGGTAACATACCTTTTTTTCGTAATCCCAAATCAATAATCTAGTAGACAAAAAAACTCGGAAAACGACTTATGCCCTGGAATCGTTTATTTGGCCGTTTTTTTTTATTTAGTATTTTTCAAGCCCTCGAATATAAGTAAAAATTTCGCCAAGATTACATTTTTTTCGAACATCCAGCATTTTGTGATTTTTTTAAACGGCTACCTACACTGGGAACTACAGTTAGGTATAAAGATTGTAAATTTTATTTTTATTTTTATTTGTCAGATTTTTCATCGTCAAGGTATGGATCCGACCGTTGGACCGCATTTTTAATATAGAGACTCTATTCTACCTCAATAACGTTGTTATTTTTAAATTTTTTTGACAATAAAAACTTACACGAAATATATTCAATCAAAGTTGATAATATACCTTTTTTTCCAAATCCGAAATAAATAATCTAGTAGATAAAAAAATCCAGAAAAACGACTTTTTTCGGCCCGTCACAGTCGTGTCCCCCCTTGATAGTTTATTAGTATAATTATGCCCTGGAATCGTTATACTTGGCCGTTTTTTTTAATCAGTATTTTTTGAGCCCCCGAAAATAAGTAACAATTTTTCCAAAATAACACTTTTCTCGAACATCCGCTATTTTGTGAATGTTTTTCTTTCCCGAAAAACACCAACGTACCGCGAGAACTACATTTTTATAAATAACAAAACTTGTTTATTTTTGTTTTTCAGACTTACCATTGTCAAGTTATCGAGCCGGTCTTTGGACCACATTTTTTATACAGAGGCTTTATTATATAATATATAATACCTCAATAACGTTGATTTTTTATTTTTTGGGAAAATAAAAATTCACATGAATTCAATGTATGCTCAATAACGTACCTTTTTTCAAAATTCGAAATTAATAATCACAGAAAAACTCGAAGAAACGACACTTTTCAGCAGTGGCATCCTCCCTTAACCATTTAGAATTTACATTTACTTTCTGTGTATTGTTTTTTTCCAAATTCGTTTCGTTTCGCATAAATGCCTCGCGGAGGGGATATTCGTCGCGGGGGTGCTCGAGCCTTTACACGCTTCATCGTAGAAAAGAAACAACGAAGCAAAACGAGAGGGTCTCCCACTGGTGCGTTGTTAAGGGCAGCTGTTTCTTTTTCTCGCGCGCGTACAATCGAGAAATCAAAAATGAAAATAAAAGTGTATAATACACACATGCAGATACTTCGGATCGTTGTAAAATCTTCTCACTCATCAGATAGCGGGCTCGTCTACGAGTCCTCTCAGTCACCGCACAAAAGCATACAAATTGCCACCTCGAAAACGGGACAATACGGTCTCGAGTACGAATATACCAACTCGCTCTCCCTCGGACTCTTGCCGCATTTTTTTTACCTCCCGACTGCCCGCAGGGCAAGCGAACGCGCGAGTTATGCGTTTTACTGCTGCCCACGTGTAGGAGCTTTCTCAGGGCTTGATAGTCTCGGAAGCCGCAAGAGTATTGTATTCGACTTTTTCCCGAACCAACATACGAATATATCTGGCTAACTGCCCAAAGATTTTCCTTTCATCCCATTTTCCGTAAGGGCAAACGGGCCCTCGAAAAACCGCAGTATCTCGAAAAATTGGCCAGTCATTCTCGAAAAGTCGATCCAACGAAACTCCGAGCAAATAAAAGAATCCTTCGAGTGTGCGCAAAGAGCCCTGTCGACTCTGCCGATCGTTTTTTTTCCCTCCCAAAGACGGAAATCCAACATACGTTGAAAGGGTTCGTCCCTTCGGCAAGTACCACGTGCAGGCTCGAGTAAACGATCGGGAGCACGTCCAATTGTCCAAAACCCAAGAAGAGTATTCCGCAAGAGTCGGGAAAATCAAAGGCAAACTGCGCTGGAAGATAGGACATTGACAGGACACGATCCCGAGAAAGGTAGCAGCTTCGAAAGGGCCCTGCAAAAATGTCGAGTGACTATGCGGAAAAGAGAGTATTGCGGAAGAGTTGCGTGTCGGTTTGAAAATCCCGTCGCTCTATACATCAAGGAAAAGCCATCAATTGAATAGGTAGCTGTCCAAAATGCATGCTCCCGAATATGGACTATGGATCCCTAAGATGCAACGGATCTATTGGCCGTTGATCCGCTAATGGAATGTGCTCCCTGTTACAGCATCATACGGTCAGAAGCTTTCGCAGGACATTACAACCACCGTCATGCACGTGAATACGTATAAAAACCCAACCCAATGGGGCAATGATCTTGATGGTCTTTCGCGACGTTTTCTCGATCGTAAAACCACTGGTTGAAGAAAACACGTGGAATCTTCGGTGGTCGTGTATAATAATCGGTCGAGCGCACTTGGCCATTGGTGCTCGACGACTCGCGATAAGTTGCGCGAGCAAAAACGACCCTTAAAGCGTAAGACGGGCGTGCGAGGATCGCGCGATTGATCGTTGGAGCGAGGAAAAAAGCGGCAAAGTGGAAACTCGAGGAGCCATGAAATCGATTTTTGCGCGCTCGTTCACGATCGGATTTGCGGCCTGCCGAAAACGCAACGATCCTCGTCGAACAGCCAGAAAAACCGTCCGGCACATACATGCGGATCCACGTGTGTTGGAATGTGTGGGTGGGGGTAGTCCCATACGTATAGTCGTTTGCTGGACACGCATGGTGACATCTGTGCCCATGCGTCCACCCATTTCGCGCTCACACAGACCTTTACGCTCGCTGGACATCGCCACGAGTCCTTGAGGATTTAATGGGATTTGGAGGACGAAGATCAGAAACTGAACGAGGAACATGAACAGCTGCCGCTGGACCACACCAGTGCCTCTCTTGCTGTCTTCATTCTCCTCTTTACCGCAAAACCTCCCCTGATCCTCGAGGGATCTAGATCTTTGGCGAATTTCTCGTTGTTACTGATTATGAAAGCGATTGCGCAAAGACTTTCTTCGGCTTCTGAGAATAGACTGGACTTGCTGGCTGCGGGTTATCCTTTCGCCGATCTACGTCGCGTAGGAAATATGCTTTACATGCCAAAGGAGGGCCGATCGAGTTATTTTATTTTGAACTGCCAAATAAATTGGGTGGATTGTGCATCGAGCAAAGCTGCCGTCAAAGGTGTTCCAATGGATGATGATGCGAAAAAAATCACCAGCAGGAAACACGGTCCATGCTGCCTGGATTATAATAGCGATAGGGAGGAGAGGACAGTTGGATCTTCCTCAGGCATGTTGTTGGAGAAGGAATCAATGAGGATGTCGAAAAATAGCTGCTCAACAATACCCTAGCTGTATTATAAATTTCTTTCGTGAGAAACGAGAGAATGTTGTTTTTCGAAATAGTGATAACGTTTGCGTTGATTTATTTCCATGCAGAATTCCTGGGTGAGATGCTTAAGAGTTTGGAAATTGGATGTTTCGAGCGCAATGTCTGGATAGCAGGGGCAAATCCTTTAATGGGGTATCCTCGGCTAGAGGTCTACATTTCGGATATTTTTTGGGATTGACAAAAAAATGTATATTTTTTTTTACTGGCCATTTTTCAGTTTTTTTATTGAAGTTTGAAGAACATACAACAAAAAATGTTGTGGTGAGAGAATAAAAATGAAAACATCTATGAGCCTCTAAATATGGGCGTGGAAAAACGGGTTGATGCGGTTGACACGATTCTAAAGCTCCCAGTCATCTGAAAGAGAAATAAAACCAATTTTCTTGATTAAGGGGTTAGGCGACTCTAGAGTCCGAAAAAATAGGCTTTTTGGGGAGTTTTCTCTTCAGAAAAACTACAAAATAAATCGAGATTACAAAAAATGATGTTTATCATACATATCAGAGACTGTATACAATAATTTTTTTTAAGGGATTAATTTCAAAATGGCGGCTGTGTGACGTTTATCTCAAAACTGTATTTTTTAAGTTGGCCGGAAACATAACTCAGACAATTTTCAACCGATTCATTTGAAATTTTGAATATATCTTGAAAAATACATTGTCTATGGAAGTACGTAGGATTTTCCTTTATATTGCATAGTTAATTTGTTTATAAACAATTATCTTACGAAATTTTTCATTTTCCAAAAGTTTGCCTAAAAATCGTCATCATTGTTAATACCAAATGAACGATGCAATATAAAAAAAAATCCTACGTACTTCCATAGACAATGTATTTTCCAAGATATATTCAACATTTGAAGTCAATCAGTTGAAAATTGTCTGAGTTATGATTCCGGCCAACTTAAAAAATGCAGTTTTGAGATAAACGCTGCACAGCCGCCATTTCGAAATTAATCGCTTCAAACAAATTATTGTATACAGTCACTGATATGTATGATAAACACCCCTTTTTGTAATCTCGATTTATTTTGTAGTTTTTCTGAAAAAAATATCCCCAAAAATAAGAATGTCATCATGGCGGGGCCGGGTTGAAATTCCGAACTTTCAATGATCAGAACGCTCAAAACTCCGAAAGAATACTACCCCGAAAGATCAAAACTCCGAAAGAATTTTACACTAAAGACCAAAACTCCGAAAATCTGAACATCGTCAAAATAATTCGGCAATGCAAGTTTTAAAAGTTTCAAAATTTCCAATAAATCGACGAATTATTTCAAGAATTTTTTTTTATTAACAAGCGATTTTACGTCAATTTTGAAATTTGTCTAGACAATGTTATACATCCTACATAATTTACAGTCAACTGTGTAGACCTTCGCTGGCATAACCTTGACGAACCTTGTAATTTGGGAACATTAAAATTCGGAATTTGAAACCGTCGGCGCATTCGAAGTTCGGAATTTCAACCCGGCCCTCATGTCAATATCATGCCAGCGAAAGTCTACACAGTTGACTGTAAATTATGTAGAACGTATAACGTCGTCTAGACGAATTTCAAAATTGAGGCAAAATCACGTCATAATAAATAAAAATTCTTGAAATAATTCGTCGATTTATTGAAAATTTTAAACTTTTAACACTTCCATTGCCGAATTATTTTGACGTTGATATGATTTTCGGAGTTCTGGTCTTTCGTGTAAAATTCTTTCGGAGCTTTGATCTTTCGGGGTACTATTCTCCCGGAGTTTTGCGCGTTCGGACCACTTAAACTTCGGAATTTCAACCCAGCCCCATCGTGAATTCCGGAACATTAAAATTCGGAATTTTAAACCGTCGGAGCATTTAAAATTCGGAATTTCAACCCAGCCCCATTATGGCAGGTAGTGAAGAATTTTTTTTCAACGGCAACTGTCTGGAAAAAGTTAATTTTTCGCCCCATTTTTTCGGAGTTCAAATTTTTTGTTGATAATAATAATGATGATTTCGTAATGCCCAAGCTAGGCATATCCCACGGGAACATACTACCGTGATTAAAAGTACCCCATTTGTTAATCTAGGTAAACAATGTCTTCTCGCACTGCTTATATAGTATCCGAGGAGCGGCGCGCAGATTGATATATGATTGATGGCGGATAAAATCTCTAAAACCTAATAATATAACCTAATAACGGGACGGAAAATTACCTACTTAAATGCCAAATATGAAGGCAACTTTAAAGTGAAAATATTAAATCCTCTTTATTCTCTATCCTGTAAGAATTAGAAAAAAATAGTTACGTAAATAATCCCCGTTAACCCCCCCCCCCCCCCCCCTAAACCCCTTAATGACAAACTTTATTACATAGGCAAGTATTTGTGTCAAGATTCAAATAAGATCAAAGAAGATGTTTCAAAGAAGATAAGCCCCGCGATAAAATCCTCCCCTGTAAAAATGACTATACCTTTTTAACTCGTTAGGGGTCGATTTTCGAAAAACCCTGATACACGTTATTCTTTATTTTTGTTCTCAAGCATAAATACTGAGTTTCGAGTTAATCGAACCGCGCGTTAAAATTCTTCCATACAAACTTTGATACCCCCAAATCCTCTCTTAGGGGGTAGTTTAGGAAAAATAAAAGTGACAAAGTTTATAATTTACTTTATAATTTATTTGTGTTAAGTTTTCAAGTATATTAACTCAAGGAATAAGATTTTTCATACAAACTTTCACCCCCAATTTAACTCCCTTAGGGGTTGAATTTCGAAAAATCCTTCCTTATTCCTTGTCTACATTATACAGGGAACCTTTGTGAAAAATTTCAGCTTTCTAGGTCCAAGGGTTTGGGCTGGGCGTTGATGAGTCAGTCAGTCAGTCAGGACTTCTCTTTTTATTTATATAGATGTCCACATCAAATTTTAAGTCAATCGGTTGAATAGAACTCGAGATTTCATTTCAACCAGGGTGAAAAGAGTAGTTTCGAGAGAAAAGCGTTTAAAGTTTTTAATACAACTTCAGACAACCGCAACTATCTACGTGGTATAATGGCATGTTATACTTACGTTATATTAATGGGCCATTCATGCCTCGTAAAGTGTGCCTTTCGCGACTTCAAAATTATGATTTTCTGAAGCTCGTTTTTCCTTGCAAGCACTTCTACGTTCCTTAGAAGCTTCTAAACTTCTTAGCTCCGACGGGTTGCTTCTATTCTGGTCTCGTTTGTTGGCATAAATATTGAAATTTAAAAATTTCCTTCCCAAGACATATTCTCAAGAGTCTATACTTTTAAAAAATGCAAAAATATCGTTTTTCCAAATCTCTAAACTCGAACCCTGCCTCATGCTGCGATAATTTTTTCCTCGGCTAGGCACTGCACTCCAAAAATGCATCAAACGCTTATAACAAGCTAAACGAAGGGGCAAGAAAGGTTCATAAAATCCCAAATCTTCAATACATTTCTGCCGAATGAACAAAGTGTTTCAAACTTCAGTACGAGAGAGGCAAGTCCAGGTAAACTTCGTTCGTACTGTAGATCGGATACAATCTCAATATCGCGATCCATTGCAACGCAATATTATTTTTCTATTGGCAGTTCTGCATCCCCCTGTAGATCGGTATCGATCTATTGTCAAAAAATATCCATTATTTTGCCAGTAAATCTTGCGAGAATGTAAATATTGAATTCAGATATTTGTACGTTCCTGTGTAGATCGCTAGTCGCTATTGAGGGGCTCAACAACTCCGTGATAGCTCCGAGGGGGAGATCGACTCCGACGATATAATTCGAGCTGTGTACCCCGTATATAGACACACCGAAACGAGAGGTTTGGGGCTCAGATATTCCGTAGAATCGATCGCGAGGTGAGCTTTTCACTCAAGGTATATTGGGCGCATGCCATAGAAAGATCGGGTATATACGTCTAAGGTGAAAGTGGGGGTGGGCAGATGCGCCCTCGCGGACAGCTGTACGCCGTAGTTAGCTTCGTTACTCATCGATACCTTATTGCTGATGATACTTCATAGGTTTTATTGTATCGTGCAGTGATGTACCTCTCGCACGTGCCTGTGAGCTCTAGACACGAAAAGACAAAAATTCTCTCTCTCTCTCTCTCTCTCTCTCTCTCTCTCTCTCTCTCTCTCTCCCCCTCTCGCACTCTTTCTCTCGCGAGTTTGGTTGCCTCCAACGCTCGCAGGATCGTACAATAATAATCGTACGATCGGACGATCGCATGCCACGCGACCATTCACTCATCTTGTTCGCCCTTTTTCACGCCTTTTCCGCTCGACATTAAAAGCGACGATTACGAGAGCTCAATCCCGCATATTTTGTTCAGTGTGGCCGAAACTCGAAATTTTTATCGTGAATCATCGTCCCGACTTTGAACTCTGTGTCTTTCTTCCTCGTTCTTTCTCTTCGCTCTCTTTACATTTGCTGCTCTGTGGATTCGGTGAGCGCTGGAACATCTGGCCCTTTTTAACGCCCAGACAGACGCTAATCACGCGCCGGCTACAAAGAAGCCTCCTGTCCGATCGAACGAATTGATTTATGTATTCATCGAACTTGCCACGCAAGCGGGCCTTTTTTCTTTTAACGTGATACTTCTTGCTTAGACCTTATGCCGCGTTATTTTGAGTTTATACAGGCTTTCGAAAATGATAACCATGCGAGGCGCACTGATGCTTGGAAGGTTCATGCTTAATCCCTGCAGAGCTGGATCCCTTCGAATCGTCTTCATGATATTACGTAATCGTTTCATATATATATATATATATATATATATATATATATATATATATATATATATATATATATATATATATATATATATATATATATATATATATATATATATATATATATATATATATATATATATATATATATATATATATATTGATAGAAAGAAATAAGAAATTCGAATTCGATGATCAGAGTAGAAAGGGCGAATTGAACATAATATTTTGATTGATTGCGTGAGCTACTAGGAAACTGTTGAAGCTTCATACTTTCATCCTTCTTTCGATTGAGAGAGGAGATCCCTTTATAACGTAAAGAAGAGCTTACGGCCAAAAATGGACCCCACGAGATAGCTACCTAGCCACGGAATCGCAGATTGATCGGTGGGTCATTTAGTCACATTTTTGAGTCTTGAAACTTTAAACGCGTTTTCATGAAAACCGCTTTTTGATGAACCTCGTACAACATAACTCAAAAAATATCTCATAGATCATCCTTCAATTTTTCAGACTTTGAGAGAACATAACAAGCGTCTACGTGAACCTAAAGATCCTGGGAAATGATTTTTTTTAACAACTTTTTCATTGATCAATACTATGGTAAAAATTTCATAAATAATATAACTTTTTTTTCGAACACGTACAATTTTTCGAAATCTCGCTTTTCGGCGGATATTTTAGGTTCATATAGATCGTGTGGGTCTTAAAAATCTAAAACTTCTTGGCGCTGATGTTCTAGATTAATGTAACAGACGCTAGGTTGTACGCCGTGGAACAACTCAGACGGCAAACGTCTCTGAAGCCTGTGTCGTACAGCCGCCATTCGGAAATATATATATTTTTTTATTCGGAGAATTAATAAATAACATTTTTATTATATAGAATAAATAGCTTCGACACAATTTTCGACACAAAAAATTTTGAAGATTCGTTTATTTTCGGCTGACTAAAGGGACCTTCCCCCTTGATTCGGGTATGCGCTCAGATACAATTGTTTGCATACTGATCAGCATATATAAAGATGCGAATAATAATAATCACAATATTTTTAATAAAAGGAACATCTTGTGCACGCCGATTACTTGCTTCATTAAAAAAAAAACAGTTGATTATTTTCTAAGAATTTCATGCTTTCGACTAGCTGTTTTTTTCTTTTGGTTGACATGAATTCCGGAAAGAAATGCGATAAATTTTTGGATTCTGGTCAAATTGTATAAAGGAGAAATGCACCTTTTTCCGAGGATGAAAAGTGGCCGACGTGTTTTTCCACGTACGTGTATTTATTTAGTAAAACCAAATTGCAGATTTTTTTTCCTGCACCCTCTGACTCTCCTTTCGTATTTAAGTAGCGAGATTCCTTTGCGGGAACGCGAGTCGAACAGAAAAAATATATGAGATCGTTATTTACAGTTATCCGATCCGTTCGACCTGGAATTGTTCAGCTACCAAAATATTCGGAGTGTGTTACGTAACCCATTCGCGGGTATAATTTCAACAAGAGGAAGAACGGGGGGTGAAGTTTACCAACCCCTCTGACGTTAGCTCCGGTTATAGTCAGGAGGGAAAACAAGTTTTCCTTTCTCGGAATGGAATTCTCATCCACCAGAACTCTGGGTAAAGACATTTCATCCGCACGTGCTCGAGTGGGCCACTATAGCTCGCAAAACAAGAAAGAAAATCTTCCGTCAATATTCGACCATGTTATATTTTTTTTCGTGTTTAAACTAGGAATCGCATTTTTTTGGAATACCGACATTAAAATGGACATGTAGCATGTGAATAAATTTACAAGAGTATGCAAAAAATGTATTACGATTCCCAAATTTTTCAGGGACTCGCTTTCGAACTATGGAAAGTTACTTTTTTTATTTGTAAAATGATCGTTGATTAACAATCAAATGTTACTATAGAACAAAAACATTAATGAACCAACATTTTTCCATAAAAGGAAAACAGAAGTGATATGTCTTTTTTTCTCGGCTCTTATCACGAAATCTCATTGTCAATTCAACGGAATACTTTTAGCTGTTATCTTGCCATCGGAACCATCGGCGGGAGCCTGAATTAGAAGGTCCAAAAAAGCGTTTTTTCGGAAATTTTTTGAGAAGAGAAAAAAACAATTGATCCCAGTAAACATTAAGGTATCTTTTCATGTATATTTAAAAAGTATAACAAAAAAATGTTAACATCAAACTATAAATAACTGCAGATTTATCAGCCTATTCCATGTGCGGCTTGCCACTGCAGTCCCCAATCGGCGGGTAAGATACAGCTGGTAATTCTTAACAAACAAAAAAACCAATAAAATTTTCAATTGTCATATATTTTTCATCTGGGTGAATTAAGAAAAAGCTGAAAAAATCGTGAAATTATAACTTTCCTCAGGTTTGAAAAAAAAATGTGTTGAAAATAAGACTTTAAAATTATTTAAAGAGACTTTTTAACGACTTTTTTAGTTCACTTAGAAGAGTTTTTCATACTGAGGAAAATAAACTTTGGCTTGATTCAATACATCATTTAGTTTTTGTGCTATCACGCCCGCCAATTTAAAAAAATCGCGAAAATGAAAACTGGCGCAAACGCGCTTCAACGTTTTCAATAGGAAGAAATATCAATATTAAATATCAATCGCTTCTCTGCTTTTGGCTTTGTATCTTTGAAAATATTTACAATTGGCCTTTGTAACTTTGTAAATATATTCTTGGTTAGTTTATCTATCGATTTGAGCAATAAAAAAAATGTTTTTTCGGACCTTCTAATTCAGGCTCTGGCCTTAACGGAATATATCTAGTTTCAACCGTCGAAAGCAGATAATTTTTGGGATTTTTTTTGGAAAATCGCGGTGATAAATTTCTACAAAAATTGGGTATCTAATATAAAAAAATCGTACAGATTTTGCTAGTATATTAGTATATTAGTATATATTTATTGGAGGAATTTTCGCAATATCAAATTCGAATAAAAAAGTAATTCATGATTTTTTTCGAAAAAAAATGGCATTTTTCGTCTATCAAATAGAAAGGATACATTAGAAAAAAATCCTTCCATTAAAATTTAGATTTTGGTGGAAGACAACTTCTAGATTTTGATGGAAGGTTCTGTACGACTAGAAAAAGCCCTAAAAATTCCCGACGGGTGTCAAGATAACAGCCTATAAATCAGTCAATTTTGATCCGGTCATCCTGAAATATTCAGGGCACATTCACAAGCCGATATACTGTCAAAATACATTGATTTTGCAAAAATTGATTTTTCGACTTTTACAACTAAGCCCAACCCCTTAAATTCCCTGTGCCCATTTTTTTCCACATCCCCGAGATATCTGCCGTCGGTGAGCAACGGTTGAATGTGAAACCGGAAATTCCGGCGGAGACAGACGCGAGACGTTCCTCAACGATTTCAACACGAGTTCAAGTTGCATTATGAGAGCAGTAGAGTAGTCGTTGGGGACCACTGCAAAACAGGTATTAGACGGTGTGTAC
Organism: Ophion ellenae; assembly: GCA_963210295.1. NCBI lineage: Eukaryota > Metazoa > Arthropoda > Insecta > Hymenoptera > Ichneumonidae > Ophion > Ophion ellenae. The sequence continues at coordinate 36,408,574 of OY723394.1, forward strand.
TCAAACTGAGACAAAAAGAAAACTGGTCTCAGGTACACTTAGAACAGACCCAGTGAGCGCGAGGGAAAGCAAGCAGCTACCCCAAACGGTAGGGGCCTGACCCAAGATTGTCGCCAAGCCAAAGAGCTCGTCCTAAATAAATCGATTCAGTAGACCGGACGACTTTTGGTCGGTACAAATATTGTCGCATCAATTAAACCGACGTCGATGGCCTCCCGATCGCATGCAAAATGAAAAAGCCTCCGCGTTGACACATATCGGAGCACCCGGATTGTCCTAGGAGCAAAACCCATAGAAATACCCACCGTTTTTTCCCCAATGGGAATTCAGCTACTCCGAGGATCCTTGCACTCAAGATTTTCCTGTTGTTTCGTCTTTTTTGTTCTCTCTCCCTTTGCCTTCCGTCTGTTTTGTCCTGGCGCCATTTACTCTTGTATACCGACGGTAATATGTACACACTGTACTGTGTACACCACCCCCAAATACAAAATCTGTTTTTCGTCGTACGAATATTTTAGGGTCTCGAGTTTCGTCCTCCCGAGCGCCACGCTCCCCAACCGACGTGATTGTCGTCGTATGGACGACCACTGCTTTCCTGACTCCGTGATGGTTTTTATGTTTTTTTCCTGCACCCTGTCTACGGCTCTTCCGCCTGTTGATGCCGCTTGTAGGACTGTCACAGAGGAAAATGTCACGTCTGTGTATGTGTGCATGTGTACACTTCGTTCAAACGGAACGTGTCCGTACCCCACCGCCCTTCTCGACGACTTCCGACGGAAGGGACACTTTACATGCGCGTTAATGGGACCCTCGAGACTCGGAAGATCAAGAGCATGGTCAAGACCAACTGGCGGATCTGTACACGCGTAGGAAGACAAAAAATACACTTTGGGAGCTGATTAGTCAGTGGATATTCGTGGCGAATGGTTATTGCTTGTGACAAATGGACACTGTATGTGGGAAAAATAATAATGAACATTTGCATCGTGTGAATAGCTATAAATCGGATTTACTTGATTTCCTCATCAACATTGTCATGATAGAAAAAATAATTAGTGATGATTTCTGGTAATGTGGAAGGAATTATTGTTCATTCGAGTAACCGAGTTCGGTTTACGTCAACCCTTGTGGAAAATTGTCAGGGCAGCGTCACCAAAATGATTAAGGGGGGACGTGGGTTTGAAAATTGCCAAAAATCTATTTTTTTTAATTTTATTGTCTAATAAACATGTCTAATACAACATGTCTAGAATATTCTCCCAACATTTTAAATCAATCGGAGTAAAAGTCTAGAAGAGAGAGCTTTTGGGAATTCCCCCGTTGGAAAAGACCGGCCAGGAGCGACGCACGTGTATCACATTTTTCTCACAACACTATTTTTTAAGTCGGTGGACACGATTTCTCAAAAAGTAATGCACCGATCTTATGGAAATTTTGCACACTTCTTTAAATTAGCATTGACAAGTGATTGAACCAAGTTTTTTTTCCGATCACACCTAATTTTACACGGCTATATGTAGTTCGAATTGTACCAAAAATTGAACTATTTTGTATACAAGTCTGCCAAAAATCAAATTTCAATTTTTTTTAAATCCTTCGTTCAATCACAAGCTATACTTATCTACTAACAGAAGAAAATTGGTTTTTTAATTTTAGATAAAGATAGCATGTGTTATCCTGACCACTACGAGGACACTTTTTTTAGGGGTCTCGGGAAACCAGGTCCCAACGGCTGAATGACCAAAATTTTTGGATGAAATTTTTTTGAATATTGTTGAAATGTTGCTCTTTTATGTGCTTAACATTTTGAATAAAATAAGGTATATATTATTTTTTTTTAATAAAGAAAATATCCCTTTTTTGGCTTAAACACCCCTCAAGTCCCGAAAGTGGCCTATCAGGTCCTTTTGGCGGGGTATGCCTGGTTGTAACAGTCGAAAACAGCTGATTTTTAGAATTCTTTTTTTTTTAGAAAATCGTGATGATAAGTTTTTACACAAATTAGGTATTTAAAAAAGTATCATCTGAAGAACCCTCCGTTTGTGTTTGTGTAAAAATATTGAATTTGCTTTTTTGTGTAAAAATATTGAATTATAGTCGATTTACAGCTCATGTCCGGGAAGCACCTTTCAAAAACGTCTTTTGCGGAGATCAATGCCCTTCTGAATCAGGTTAACTGATATAAAAAAATTGAACTGATTTTGTTAGAATCTTAGTTCGCTCTATGATTGATCGAAGGAATTTCAGAATTATCAAATTAAAAAAGAATGGCGCGTTTTCAAAGTGAGTCTTGATTTTTTCGAAAAATTGACATTTTTCATTCATCAAAATGAAAGTATACATAAAAAAAAAATCCTTCGATAAAATACTATATTTTTACATGTAGAAAAAGGTTTGAAAATTTCAAAGAGATCGATGCTGTAGTTTTTGAGATATTTGCTCACCGACTTTGAGAAGTACGAGAAAAAAGCGTTTAAAATGTTGACTAACGCTCCGAGCATTCCGACGGGCGTCAATATAACAGCCTATAAATCTATCAATTTTGATCCAATCACCCTGAAATCTTCAGGGAACATTTATAAGAGGATAGACTGTCAAAATATATTGATTTCGAAAAAAGTGATTTTTTGACTATTACAACCAGACTAACCCCTTAAAAATGCTTGCATGCGGACTCCAATTATCCAATCAAGTGTGCCAATTGTTCCAGCTTCGCGGTCTAATTGAAATCTTTGGGTCTCCCAGGGTAGATTTACGGAGAGAATTTTGTTTGTCGACCAACGGCCCGCCCCTTCCAGAGATCAAACTCCTACCGATAGATTTATAGATTCCCGGGATGGATTTTCGCCCATCCCTGTGCCGCAAGACGCCTTCGTTTCCACCAGAATTGCCAACATCCAAAAGCAGTGCGGCGTAATTGAAATCCTTTTTTTACTGCCTTCTGGTTTTTCCTTTTTTCCACCTAACTCGCCCCTTTTCGTTCGAAGGGTTGGGCACGTATTTCTTGTACGATTTATCCCTAGGGACGACTTTTTCCATTGTTTTCCTTCAGAAGTGGCTCAAAGGCGCCTGGGCAGTTAGTTCTTCCTCTTTGACTGGTGAACTTTTTCGTAACTATCCGGAATATACATATATATATACATTCGTGTATACAGTACATAGTTGCCGACAAAAAGGAGGTCTGGGCATCCGAAAATTAACATGTCGTTCGAACGGCATGTTTTTTTCTCTTTCTACCGTAGGCGTGATCGCTCCCGAAGGACCAGTTCCGGCTACACGTAAAGAAGCTGCTACAGTACCCATACTTATTTATATATGTGTATGGATATACAGGGTGTCCTGTTTCGAATGGACAATCCTGCAACTGTCGATAGGTCAGATCATGTCCTACTGTATGCTGAAATTTCAGTTTACCAAAAGTCCCACGGTTTTTGAGATAAAAATAATCTGCTTTTTGTTTTTTGCATGCCAATTCTACAAATGATAACTTTTTTTAACGCGATTTTTTAAAAAATACTCATGGTTATTTGTTCTATCTAGAAAAGTCTTCCTTTTTAACCTTAAATGTTAAGGAAACTTTATGAAAAAAGATCTTATCAGAATTTAGCGAAAAAATGTACTACGCATATCGTGCCAATTACTTAAAAAAGTTGCTAAGTTATTGTCGATTCATATCATTTGTAGAAATGGCATGAGCAAAACCAAAAGCAGATGATTTTTTTAAAAAGATGACATGAAGCCCAGAATCTCGAAAACCGTGGGACTTTTACTAAATTGAAATTCCAGCATATAGTAGGATATCATCTGACCTATTGATAGTTGCAGGAGTATCCATTCATAACAGGACACCCTGTGTATGTATATATATATATATATATAGTTTGCAATATAAAACATTACTTTCATGTAGCTATGAATTTAAATTAACCAAAAAATTATTATGAGTAAATTTTTGTTGTTGTTAATTTTAGTATATATTAAACATAATCCATTTCAGGCCTGTCAAAGCCGAATTGAAAATCACAAGATCATTGATAGCGCCACTGGAGATTGAAATGATAAAAATCTTTTTAAAAAATATGATTAATTCGAACAAAAATAGAAGGAAAAATGGGCCCACGATGAGACTAGTCTTAAAAATCATAGAATAGGTCACTCTATTTTAGAGAATTTTTTGAAAAAAAATAAGAATGTCGTTCATTTTTAAAACAAATTGTTTTCACTTTAGAAGCAAAAAAAACGTCGACATTGACAATGGATAAACTTTTCGTATTTTTTAACGAAAGTATGCTTCAAAATGAAAAAAAGTCATGTATTGACATTTGTCGATATCTCAATTAGTTCCGGAGTTATTAGCGTTTAAACGTTTCCAAAACTTCCGAAACTGAGATTTTTTGGAATATTATAACTCCAAATACAATACAACTAAAACTTGGTGTGGATATTCCATTCATGGGGTGCAATTTTACAAAAAAAAATCAGATAAATAAAAAATGGTCGGGGTCACGGGCTAGGTGAAATGGCGTGGAATGTCCCATATATATATATATATATATATATATATATATTCGTCCGAGTGAGAGAACGAATATTACGAAAGGCAGCCAAGACAACCGAGACAGTGCTGCAAAAGAGAGCGCCACGCGACTCCGTTCTCGACTTACGACCTCGTAAATCCCAAGCTCAGAGTCACGCCCGGAATTTTTGTACTCTGCGCTCGTTGCACACACACACACACACACATATGTTACATACCTGTGTATTTCTCTATGGCGTTCCGCGATCGCGCGCGTTCACATAATCAAAATGTTACGATTTTCAGGCCCGCTGTTAAGAGGAAGGGCTCGAGGTCCCGAAAAATATGCGCCGTAATATCCCTAAGCGTCTCTCGTAAACTATCGGCTAAACTCCCTCGGCGCGAGGCGACATTTAAAGCCGCAGGGGGTGCCGAGCGATGCAACGTTTCATTCTTGTGCGGTGGTATTCGCGCTGGCCTGCTCCAACCGATCTCACGATACCTGAGAGCGCGAATTGTTTCCGGATCATCCAGCTCTTCTCGTATTCCAAAACTTTTGACAATAAAAATCCCCCAAAGCCGCCTCCGGGATGTGTCTTTTGAAGCAAAACCTCGGACCTCACTCCTCGGTACAATTTTATACCCTGCTCGCATTTGCGAAACGACAAGTGAAACTGGAAGAAAATATTTTTTCATCCCTCCGACAAATACTGCTTCGTGAAATCGACAAATATTTTGTTTCGCGATTTAGCCTCTGGACTGCGATCCGGGAAATACCGTCCCCCTGGAAGGGAATAGCAAATGACAAATATTGAAGATGTTCAGATTTAGAAATGGCGAAATTTTATGGCTAAGAAAAAATAGTTGGTTTTTATTAGTATTAGGGTATTCTCTGATACTTATCTAAATTATTATCTGAAGTATTTTATTGCGGAGGAAAAATATATTATTTAGATTAGTATTACATGAAATGTAACATTAGAGTAAAAATACGTAACGGTAAAAAATGTGAGATCACTTTGGATAATGAGAAAGTTTTTTTAATAAAAAATTATATTAGAATAATACGATTGATTTTATTTTTTACGTTTTAATCACTTATACTTTATATTCTTGTCGAAGTAGGCTTGTTAAAACTAATATTGAGTACAAACATTATAGATTAAAGTAAAAACATTACAGTATCATTTTGGCGTAGCAGAAAATACTTTTTCTGTGTTAATATAATAAAGCTAATTTCTGTTACAAGTGTCCAGAATTAAATCCTCTAGTGTAGCTCTATAAAATGAATTATATTATTCCAATATAATGTTGCAATTATCCAAACTTCTTTTCGATCTTGACGTCGTAACAAGAAGATCGCAATTTTTGTCGTTTAGCGTTTCGGTCTTTTTCTGAATCATGGATTAATCTGTCATAAAAAGTTCATTTGTGACCAACGGAAGTAGGGAAATTCTTCAAACACAACCTGCATAGAAATAAAAAAAAAACAAAATAAAAAATAAAGAATCCGTACCGGTCACTTTATCATCGACTAAATTAAATACGAATTTGAATTGTTACTGTACATTAATTCTTTGAATTGCTACTTCGAATTGTTACTGTACCTTAATTCTTCAGAAGCACTACACCCGTGAGCTAAAAGACGGTGATTGTAGTTTTAAAATGTTTTTTTCATCGGTCGGTGAAAAAAACTGAATGAATCCGCACGACCTCAGTTTTTCGTACGTATCGACGAGAATGCCAAATAGATCAGGACCATCTGAAATTCAAAAACCAAACGGGTTAATCAAGTTAACAATAAATACGAGGCGTTGATGATCGTCGATTTTTTAAATCACTTTTTTCAACGACATAACGACGAACTGAAACTCGAGCATACAAAATCTATGAAAAAAAGACGTCATTTTTACGTAATTATTAAAAAATGAAGATCGATTTTGTTAAAAGTGAGATCGTCAACGACCTTCCGATGTTTCTCATCGTATCTCCTGTAAATTTGGAAACAATCCATGAAGTGGTTCTCGAGATATCATGACCACCAACTTTGAAAACAGGGCGTCGAGAAAAAGTCGTTTGAGGGAGGACACTACTTGAAGGCCCATTTTCGACCGATTTCTTTGGAAGTTTTTTAAAAGAAAGGAATAAAATACATGGTCAAAAGGACTTTAAGGTTTTGTTAGATTTATATTGAGGTATGTAAAAAAAATTATTTGTCAACAGAACACAAAATGGCGGCGCACGAATTGCTATAGCAGTATACTGGTTTTCAGTCAACTCTCTTCGCGGCACGCAGTACAACTGTCGTAAATGTAATCCTGGAACTAAGTGAAATATTTTTGTTAATTAGATTAATTTTAGCAGTCAATTACAGGGCGAAATTTTATCAAGGATTTTAAATAGAGACGAGTTTGAAAAAGAGTTTGTATTTTCGAACATAATTTTCATATCAAAAGTGGTATATTTTTTACAGTTTACTTGACTGTCAAGGCAATCTAAGAAGCTACAATTAAAATTTCAAGTCAATTGGACGAAAATTGTTCGAGTTCTGCTGCGTGCCGATTTAAGGTAGTTCCTCTGCGAAAATCTCAACCAAAAGTTTACATACCATGTTCATGTTCAAAAGATTGATAATTGGTTTAATTAGTAATGAATAAAATTGAAAACTACGCAATATTGACTCGGTACTAGTAGATAATACGATGGATATCATTTATTGCCGTAAAATATATTTTGTATTGTGTTTTTGATCGACCATTGCCAGTAAACTTTTTGCCGGGACTGTCCAGGCTTTGCCCCAATTGTTTTTTTTTCAGGCTTTGCCAGGCTTTGCACCAAAATTGTGAAGGCTTCTCATGGTTATATCTTGGAAACTAGATGGTGAATCATTCTCATTTTTTTTCACATTATTCGTGATATCTTACTGTAGCTTATCCTCGTTTTTTATCAATTTCTTAATTTTAGTTTCGACGGTAGAATTAATGATGCTCTGTTTGCCCATCATAACGCATTTGTTACGTGTAAACCAAGCCAACTTTAAGTGTAAATATCTCAGGTTTGGGGTGGTGAAACTTATTCAAATTGCACAGATGTCTGGATAATGTATTAAGTAACGTATATGTCAAATTTCAACCATTTCTTAATTCAACTCTTCTGTGGAGGTACTACCTTAAGGCGTTACCCCCACTTGTGGCGCAAAAAAAGGCCTTTTTCATGAATTTTTTTAAAGAAAATTACAAAACTTTTTTAATCGATCAATATTCCATCTCAAAGAGCACATCTTGAAGAACTTTCAGTAATTTTTTTATTGAAAAATATTACATTGTTTAGTGGCAAATGGCCGTCAATGAAATAATGTTTTTATACACACGGTTTGCGGTGACCAACATTGCGGCGAAGTGGATCATCTGAAGAAAAAAATGCGGATGGATTTAGTCAAATATAAGTATAAACTAGTCTTTAATCGAAGGATTTTGAAAAATATTCATTTTTCACAAAATGGCGGACAGTCAAAGTTAATGGTTCGATTTTAACGAAAAAAAAACGGCCGTTTTTTTGCTACCAAACGGTCATTTTTTTCGAAAAAAAGAATCGAACGATTAAAGACTACATTTTTATGTATTAAATAAGCCTGCAAAATTTCACGAAGATCGGTTAATTAGTGTTCGAGTAATCTTGGTCACCGACTTCAAAAATGCCATTTTGAGAAAAACGCGTTTACAGTTTCTCTTTCAACGCTCTTTCAACGCGGATTCTTCTCTTTCAACGCTCATATCTCAGTCAATTTTGTTCGGATCGACTTGACATTTTCAGGACATATTCTCAGATACTTATACTTGAAAAAATGCAATAAAAAAAGACCGATTTTTTCAAAATCGCAAGTGGGGGTAAACCCTTAAAAAAATGTTTATTTTTATTTTCGTGTAAATGTTTTTGAATACACATTTGCACGAAATAATTTCAATGTATGCTTAGCAATATACCTTTTTTCCAAATCCCAAATAAATAATTCCGTGGACGAGGAAAAATCGGCAAAAACGACCTTTTTCGACCTGTCACAGTGATGTCCTCAATTCCTCATTCAATTTTAGGAATATTTCAATGCATTTTTCAGGATATACAGCTAAAAGGTGATCGAACAAAAATAATTTTGAAAAATGCAATTTTTCGACCTAGATAAATGTAGCCCGTTAACGGAACGACGAAAGACATTATTTGAAACGGAAAATCTAGAACGAGCCACGGTATATACGACCTTTGGTGAGAATGGAGAGGAGTGATTGAAATTTATAACGCTCACAAAGTGCCGTGTACCTTCGCTAGGGCAAGTTCAACGACACGTGACACTGTCAAATGCACTGACTCGATGCCTCGTAAATTCTTCGTTATATGGGAGATTTTTCAGCCTCGTATAGGGGAGTGAGGCAGCTTACGGGACATTCGCGTGAGCGTATATAAAAGTACGTAAAAAGTATTGGATCAAGAGCTACCCCGGTAAACCAAGGGGGTTGTTAATGCGGCAGGCTACACCCCGAATGAAAAAAAAAACGGAAGAAAGATCTTCCATAAAGAATTGCGCGAATTGTATGCGACACGAATTATGTGCCGGGTTTCGTCTCGTTTCTCGTACTCGCCCCGTGGATTGCAGGCGTGTGCCTAACGGTTCTACCTGCGAACCGTATTTTTTTTTTCTTTTTTTCTTTCAGTAGTACATTTTTCTATACGTCCCATGCACGCCCTTCTTCTTCTCTTCTTTCTTCATCGTCTCCTTGTCGACCTAGTCCGGTCTTCGATCACGGATGTTATTCGAGGCACACTCGGAGGACGTTTACTTTTTTTCCTGGCTCGCGCTCCGGCGATATCATTCAACGACTTTTCTACCTGCCCACCGCCACCACCGCCGTCGCCACCCCGCTATACAACGCGCAGTAGTATCGTGCAAGGTACGAAAATACGAGACACTCACAAATACCGGGTGGTAAAGGAAAAAATCTTTTACTCCAACAAACCCTGGCGAATGGTGAAAAAAAAAACGTCTTCCTGCAACTGCAATTTGTTCCATGAGAGAAAAAAAGAAGAAAAATGGTCTTGAGCCTCTCACGGAAAATTTGGTCGATTACGAAAGTAGGGAAACATTCGTCACAAATTTTTGAACGCCTCGGGACGATACTTTCTTGATCTCCAGGGGCGAAAATCATTTTGTACAATTTATTGTCCATAGTTTTTGTTTTTTTATATACGTGAGTTATAATGAATTAAGAACTTACGTTTTTTTGGACATTTAGGCGGGACTGCGACGGGTAGGAAAGATCAATTTTTTTTGCATTATCTCAAAGTATACATATTCAATGGTAGGTGAAAAAAAATGTTCAGTAAACATATTGAGAATTTATCAAGTTTGAGACGATTTGGTGTGAACAGGTAGCGCAATGATTTATATGTACTAAAACTTTTAAGGCGGTCCTCTAGTTTCTCGGCTGTTTTTTTACGGATTTTTCAATAATTTCTTACGGGCAAAGCATCGAAATAATCAATCTCATTGTTTTTGCATAATCTTTATCAACATTTAAATAAGCTTTACAAATTTTTTGAAGTCAAAATATATGATAGAATAAACGTTATAGTGGCCGAGAGGAAGACATCAAGTAAAAGAGGTGCTTGACGGTGACCAAGATTGCGGCTGTTCTGCTTGTCTGAAATCAAAAAACCAAACGGCATTTTAATCTTCATATTTGAGACTAGCGATTGAACTGGAGTGAATTCTAAATTACAAAAATTGACTTTTTTATACACTTTTGAAAATTACATTCTATTTTTTACTCATTTTTTCTTAAGTTTTTCGCTCGTACAAAAAAAACTATCGAAGCAATCATGATAATCCTAGTTCAATCGCTGGCGTATAACATATTAAAGATGCTGTATTAATTTGAACAAGATCGGTGCCGTAGTTTCTGAAATATCGTGGTCACCGTTTCGAAAAATGGTGTTTCGAGAAAAAGGCCTTTGAAAGTATACCTGCTCCGTATACCTGCTCCGTTCCAGGGCCGTAACTTGTGAACCACTTCGAATATCGAAAAATCCTTTGGCACACATTTTCTACACATGGTGTAGATGTGATTTATGAAAAAAAAAATCGATTTTTTCGACCCGAGAAACTAGAGGACCGCCTTAATCACGTTTTTCTCGAAATGAATTAGCCGGAATCATAACTCTAGCTATAATTGTCCGATTTTCAATTTTTGCAAACCAAAATTTCCGGAATTGTTTTTTTTTCTATTAGTACTTTTTGAGCCCTCGAATATTAAAAATTTCGCGTATTTTTTTTTCTTCAAAGAACAGAATATATTATTTTTCGAGAATTACATTTATATAGATTATTAATTTTTTCTATTTTTATTTATAAGATCGACCATTGTCACCTTTTTTATACAGAGGCTCTATTGTACCCCAATACCGTTGTTAATATTGCATTTTTTTAAATAAAAATGTACACCCAACAAGTTCAATGTATCCTTAAAAATATACCTTTTTTCCATATTCCAAACAAATAATCCTATACACAACAAAAATCGAAAAAACGACCTTTTTTCGGCCCGTCACAGTGGTGTCCTCCCTCAATAACTGATCAATATAATTATGCCCTGAAATCGCTGTACTTGTCCGTTTTTCATTAAGTATTTTTTAAGCCCCGAAATATGAGTAAAAATTTCGCCAAAATTACACTTTTTTGAACGCCCACTATTTTATGGAGGTTTTTCTTACTCATAAAGCGGCTACGTACCAGGAGAACTACAATTATATAGATTATAAAACTTCTTTATTTTTATTCATTAGACCGACCATTGTCAAGTTATCGATCAAAATCGTTATTAATGTTTAATTTTTTTTAATAAAAATTCACGCTAAATAAATTCAATGTATGCTTAATAATATCCCTTTTTTTCCAAATCCCAAATAAATAATCCAGTAGACAAAAAAAATCGGCAAACGACCTTTTTCGGCCGGTCACAGTGGTTTGACAGTACATGACTGGGATGTAAAATTTAATTTTTTGATTTCCGATATCTCATCATCGAAAAAGACCACCCTGTATGCGTGTGTAAACCAACGAATCCGAAAAAAGGTCTCTTTGACGTCTACAGTCTCACATGTAACCTACATCCGAAGAACCTTTCTTTCCTCTGTCCCAGACGGTTTTACACTGCAGCCAAAACATACACTGTTATATCTACGTGTAAACGCCTACGTGTGTGCGTGTGTACACTTCGATTTTTCGTACTACGCACGATCGTCGGGTAAGTCGAGAGGTCCTCGGTCGTCACTCTTTGGAAGGTCCGGAAAGAAGAGAAGGCCGAGAGAGAAAGAGTGACGAGAGGGAAAGAAGTGGAAGAGAGAGGCGTGCATATATCGAAATCTTCTGCGGTATCGTCCTTTTTTACCGAATGCTTAGCTTCGTTATAGCTTTTTCTTTTCTTTGCCCGTAGCTGGTCCCCCCCTCTGTTTCTCTCTTCCCTTGGCTTGGCCCAAAATCATTTCAAAGTTAGAATCAGTCCCTAATGCCATTCTATGCGCGAAGCCCCGAGGCCCGAAGACGTGCGAGTCCCCCGAACAATGCGAGAGTACAATGCCACCTCCCTTCGCCCTCGACATCACTCACGACCTGAATATCATTCCCCCGACGGATTTCCCGCTACCTGCTCGATCCTCTCGTGGACCTCGATCTTTAAATTCGTGCCCTTTATTTTGTGTTTTTTTTTTGCCATCGTAGAAAGAGAGCAGAGAGAGAGGGAAAAGGGCACGAGAAATATCCCTTCTTCGCGCCTCACGATCGTGGAATGCATAATTAACTTGTGGTAATAAGATTTTTTTTCTTCATTCTCCCTTAGTCTCTCGCTTCTCTCGACTAACCCTCTTCGGTGCAGTCTCCATCTGCATACCGGCAGCCAGAAAATGTAATATTAGCATACTTCAACCGTACGGCAAGTAGCGCGAGGAGGCGCGCGAATGAAAAAAAGGGACCCGGGGGGAGCAAAGGGGTCTTGATAGATGGAGGTCCACTTCTCGAGTGCGAAGATAATGCGGAAAAAAATCTTCGATTCGATGTATTAGATGGTACGAACGTTATTGGTTGGACGACTGGATATTTTGCCAAGTAATTTGTGAGTCATTAATTATTCAGAGGGAGACGTTTACGGATGAGAGGTGGCGGGATAGGAAATCTTTTCGCGTATCATTGGACATCGTGTGAACGATGGAATAAATCTTCGACGTTAGGGAGTAGTGGTCGGGCGCTTTCCCGCATCTTCGGTGCTGTCTGGAATATCGTATACCTGATGAACGATCGATCTCGATGGTACCCCCCCCCCCCCCCCCCCCCAATATTCCGGGGCACAAGGAACCTTCGTACCTTTTTCCCTACTCGATATAGGTCGATACTTTCGAGGGTCCGTAAACGCTCCAAGCACTTCCGGACCACCCTCGATTTTCTTCGATGATTCTTCAACCGAATCCGGAGCGAGAATCTCGCTGTGCCTGCGATATCGATACAGGACTTGGTGTTGTAAAAAAAAATATCGTTGAACGCAAAAAAAAGACGGAGTTTGCTCGGAGGATGGACGTAGCTGAAGTAGGAATTAGATGGATAATTTTCAAAGGTACCGACAAGCGCCCCCATAGGTCTCGCAGGGCGCCATCCGGACACACGAACACACAGCTTCCCACAGGGTATCGATTTCGCACGAGATACCGTATAGCCTACCCGCAAACAAACTATTGTCTATCGTCGTCGTTTATCTCCAAAGCTCCGGGGCCATTTTTTTTTGCCCCCCATCGAACGCCCCCTCACTCGGTTATTGTCTTTACAAGCACGTGGATGCATTCGAAAGAAATGAGGGAAAAAATCACACCGGTTTCTGCGCGATGTATCCGCTACTAATGTTCCGTGAACTTCAACGAGTACCGGTGATTCGTATGGTCTCCTCGATTTCGCTAATCCTTCAAGAGGGCAACGAGCGTGTGAGCACAGCTGGGAGTTGAATCTCGTAACTCGATACCTCCCACACTATATGCGCTAGGGGTGAGAGCGGGGGGGGCGGCGATACAAGACGCGCATTTATGTATTTATTATTGTTCATGAATAAATCTTCTCCGCTGGTGCGAATGGCAGCTGCGGTTTGCGAGGAAAAAAAAAACGGTAAAAAGCGGAATAATAAAATTAGTGCGGGCCAAGGCCGCACTTTCGATATTTTGACGCGCAGACTTTCCGTGCAACTGATGATTCGATTTTAATAGTCGGCGAACCTATTCTGATTTTTCATCGTAATGTTTTTTTTGCTACTGATCCGCATCGCAGAACGGGCCCATCATTTAAAAAAGTCGTCATAATTAGATGTACGCGGACTTAAAAATAGGAGAAAGTGCAAAAACCCGAGAAATTCTCAATTTTACACAAAAAGCAGCTGTGGTTTCGAAAAAAAATCGGTAAAGCGCACTTTCGATATTTTTATTCGCAGACTTTTCTCGAAACTAATGATACGATTTTGAAATACGGAAAACCTACTCTGATTTTTCACTGTGACGGTTTTTTCCCCCTGTTGATACGGAATCGATCAAGGAACAGGACCATCCTTTTAAAAAGTCGATAGAATTAGAAGGCTTAGATATACGCGGATTCAAAAAAGGGAGAAAGAACAGGCCCATCATTTTAAAAAGTCGATAGAATTACGAGGCTCAGATACACGCGGATTTAAAAAAGGGAGAAAGAACAGGCCCATCATTTGGAAAAGTCGATAGAATTACGAACTTCTTATATATGCGGATTTGAAAAGGAGAGAAAGTACAAAAACCCAAGAAATTCTCAATTTTGTACGAAAAGCAGCTGCGGTTTCGAAACAAAAAATTGGTAAAGCGCAGAATAATAAAATGAGTGCGGGCCAAGGCCGCACTTCGATGTTTTGATTCGCAGACTTCCCTCGAAACTGATAATTCGATTTTGACATTTGGAGAATCTAGTCTGATTTTCTCTACAATTTTTTTTTTTCCATTATTGATCCGAAATCGATCAAAGAACAGGCCCATCATTTTAAAAAAGTCGATAGAATTACGAAGCTTACAATTAGATATAGGATAAGGTGCCCAATTGTTGGCACTTTGAGCGCACTTCAAGGACCCAGTTATCGGCACATTAAGGGTCCAATTATTGGCACTTTATGGGCCCAATAATTAGCACGTTAAGGGCCCAATTATTGGCACGTTAAGGGCCCAATTATTGGCACGTTAAGGGCCCAATTATTGGCACTTCAAGGACTACATTATTGGCACTTCAAGGGCCCAATTATTAACACTCCAAGGGCCCAAATATTGGGACTTCAAGGGCCCAAATATTGGCAAATCAAGGGCCCATTTTAAGGGCCACTGTATAGGTTGAAGAGAAGTGTCATTTATTGGTGGGGTGCCAAAATAAGGTTGCTACCCTACGCGGATTAAAAAAAAACGATAATGTCGAAACCCGAGACATTCGAAATGTTTTCACAATATTATTATTATTCATTTAATTAATTCTAAATTCACTTCGCGCTGATCTTCAAAGGACGCCGGTGTGCAGAGCTAGGGCATTGCGAAAATTCTGGGACTGTTTTCTCACTCGCGTTAAGGCCGGAGCCTAAATTAGAAGGCCCAAAAATCGTTTTTTTTTAAATGGCTTAAATAGATAAACTATCCAAGAATACGTTTACAAAGTTACAGCCAGTTGTACAAATTTTCGAAGATACAAGGCCGAAAGCAGCGAAGCTATTGATATTTGATTTTGATATTTCATCCTATTGAAAACTTTAAAGCGCGGTACCTCCAGTTTTTATTTTCACGATTTTTCCAAAATGGCGGGCGTGATAGCAAAAAAACTAAACGACCTATTGAATGAAACTAAAGTTTATTTTCTTCAGTATGAAAATCTCTTCCAAGTGAATTAAAAAAGTCGTTGAAAAAGTCTTTTTATATAATTTGTATAGCACGTTAAAGTGTTTTTTACCACATTTTTTTTTTCAAACCTGAGAAAAGTTATGATTTCATGATTTTTTCAGTTTTTTTCTTAATTTATTCAGAAGAAAAATATATAACTGAAAATTTTATTGTTTTTTTCGTTTCAGTCAAGAATTACGAGCTGCATCTTTCCCGCCGATTGGGGACTGCGGTGACAAGATGCACATGGAATAGGCTGATAAATCTGCAGTTATTGTTTCACGTTGACATTTTTTTAAGGGGTTACCCCCACTTGCGGTTTTGAAAAAATCGATTTTTTTATTGCATTTTTTTGAAGTATAAGTATCTGAGAATATGTCCTGAAAATTTCAAGTCGATCCGAACAAAATTGACTGAGATATGAGCGTTGAAAGAGAAGAATCCGCGTTGAAAGAGCGTTGAAAGAGAAACTTTAAACGCGTTTTTCTCAAAATGGCATTTCTGAAGTCGGTGACCAAGATTACTCGAACACTAATGAACCGATCTTCTTGAAATTTTGCAGGCTTATTTAATACATAAAAATGTAGTCTAATCGTTCGATTTTTTTTCTTCGAAAAAAATGGCCGTTTTATAGCCAAAAAACGGCCGTTTTTTTTCGTTAAAATCGAACCATTAACTCTGACTTTCCGCCATTTTGTGAAAAATGAATATTTTTTAAAATCCTTCGATTAAAGACTAGTTTATACTTATATTTGACTAAATCCATCCGCATTTTTTTTTCAGATGATCCACTTCGCCGCAATGTTGGTCACCGCAAACCGTGTATATAAAAACATTATTTCATTGACGGCCATTTGCCACTAAACAATGTAATATTTGTCAATAAAAGAATTACTGAAAGTTCTTCAAGATGTGTTCTTTAAGATGGTATATTGATCGATTAAAAAAGTTTTGTAGTTTTCTTTAAAAAAATTCATGAAAAAGGCCTTTTTTGCGCTACAAGTGGGGGTAACGCCTTAATACATTTGAAATATACACGAAAAGATACCTCGATGTTAACTCGGTTCACTTGTTCTATTCCCCACTAAAAAAAATTCCCAAAAGACGTTTTTTGGACCTTCGAATTCAGACTGATTGTGAGATCAATTCGTAAGATGTGTGGAGGCGTCACCGCGTGTCTGAAGATAATGTTACGAGTGTAACGAAACGACGTCAAGAAATAAAAGAGTCTCGTAACGAGTCTCGCGCCCCTGCGGGGCAACACGTTTTTTCAAGCCTTTTCCATTTTTCAAAGTAGGCATACGTCGCATATTGGGGGCCCGTGCGTATAAGGTGTGGATACGGATAGGGCCGAGGCTCGGCGAGTATCGAGTGCCCTAATTTGCGGGTACAAGAAGGCGCGCTGGACGAAAAGTCGTCCTGTCCGTTAATGCAGGGTTAAGGGCGCACATAACGTTCGCTCGTATAGTCATCCACCTTCGCCATGGGGCAAAATGCACGCGACAAAAAAAAAACAAAAATTTTAATTAAAAAAAAAAAAAAGAACCGAAGAGTGAACGGCGAGCCGTGAAGCCCCGCGAGGACGTTTCGTCCCCGACGATCGTCGTTGTCGCGTCGACGTAGCAAAAGAGGGGGGAAAAAAATCAGCCTCGTGTCTTCGCACATACTACACGTCCTCTCTTTCTCGTCGTGGCTAAAATAATGAAAGGGACATCCAACCGGGAACGCACTTCGAGAGCTTATATTCGGTAAGCACGAGAGACCGAGAGGGACCAAGAGGGACGGAGAAAGAGCTAAAGAGATTCGCGTGCGAGAGAGCTCGGTACGGTTTTAAAATTTTTTTTTTTTTTTCGTAGTATAAATGGGAGTGTACGCGCGCTCAATAACGCGAACGTTAAAGAGGGGCGCGAAAGAATGCGGCGAGTGAGCCTGATACAGTTATTGACCGTCTCCCATTCATTGGCATACACAATTACCTCTGATCGAAAGTGAAGCGCGAAAGATGTTATTTTGAAAATAATCGAGCATCGGTACTTGAAATGTTTCATTTCGGGCAGAAAAATAATTGACGTGTTCGATTAAAGATATTCCGGAATGCCGATTACAATGACCCATGGTTGAACATTTTTGGGGGAATTTGTGGCTCGGAGAACTGCCATTCAATAATTCCTGTCGCGATCTTTTGACAGGTAGACCATTTTTTCGTCTGGGATAAAAATACCCAACACTATTTATTGTTATTACCAATAATAGATTTTAGTTGTGAAATAATAATTTTAAAAAAATGTGGTGAAAATTATTACTTCTTGAGTAAAATTAACATGTGAAATGTCAGTTTTTTGGTGAAGAATACAATTAACCGAAAGTGTTGGCTGCCATCGACGGTGGCTGGGTCCTTTTTGTTATTGAGGTGGGACATGACTGTGACAGGTAAAAAATCGTTTTTATTTGTATTTTCTCAAAGTATACATAGTCAAGAATATGTGCAAAAAATGTCAAGCCAATATATTGAGAATTGACCAAGTTGCAGACGATTTAGTCAGAGCAGGTAGCGCAACGATTTACGTGTACTAAAACTTTTCTTGACCTGACCGCAATTATAACCCTAGCTATCATTGTCCGATTTTTAATTTGACAAAAAAAAAATCAGAATTTTCGTAATTGCCGTACTTGTCGTTGTATGTCGCCGTTTTTTGAAATTTTCAATTTTTTTAGTTCCTGAATACAAGTAAAACTTTTACCAAAATTTCACTTTTTTTTTAAAGGCGTTACCCCCACTTGTAGCGCACAAAAGGCCTTTTTCATGAATTTTTTAAAAGAAAACTACAAAACTTTTTTAATCGATCAATATACCATCTTAAAGAACACATCTTGAAGAACTTTCAGTAATTTTTTTATTGAAAAATATTACATTGTTTAGTGGCAAATGGCCGTCAATGAAATAATGTTTTTATATACACGGTTTGCGGTGACCAACATTGCGGCGAAGTGGATCATCTGAAAAAAAAAATGCGGATGGATTTAGTCAAATATAAGTATAAACTAGTCTTTAATCGAAGGATTAAAAAAAATATTCATTTTTCACAAAATGGCGGACAGTCAAAGTTAATGGTTCGATTTTAACGAAAAAAAAAACGGCCGTTTTTTGGCTATAAAACGGCAATTTGTTTCGAAAAAAAATCGAACGATTTGAGACTACATTTTTATGTATTAAAAAAGCCTGCAAAATGTCAAGAAGATCGGTTCATTAGTGTTCGAGTAATCTTGGTCACCGACTTCAGAAATGCCATTTTGAAAAAAACGCGTTTAAAGTTTCTCTTTCAACGCGGTTTCTTCTCTTTCAACGCTCATATCTCAGTCAATTTTGTTCGGATCGACTTGAAATTTTCAGGACATACTCTCATATACTTATACTTCAAAAAAATGCAATTAAAAAATCGAAGTGGAGATAACCCCTTAACACTCGTCATTTTGTGATTTTTTCTCGAAAAACTGCTACCTACGTCGAGAACTACATTTATGTAGATTATAAAACTTTTTTATTCTTCAGACCACCGTTGTCAAGTTATCGATCTGACCTTTGGACCACATTTTTCATACGGAGGGTCTTTTATATTCAATAACATTGTTAATTTTTGATTTTTTCAAATAAAAAATTACACGAAATAAGTTTAATGTATGCTTAACACCATGCTTTTTTTTCAGAATCTCAAATAAATAACCTAGTAGACCAAAAACATCGGAAAAATGACCTTTTTCGGCGCGTCGCAGTGGTGTCCCTTAAGGCGGGAGCCTGAATTGGAAGGTCCAAAAAAGCGTTTTTTTTCGGGAATTTTGTTAAAAAGAAAAAAACTAAGTCTGCCCAGTAAACGTTGAGATATCTTTTCATGTATATTTGAAATGTGTACAAAAATGTTCAACATGAAACAATAAATGACAGCAGATTTGTCAACCTAATCCAAGTGCGTCTTGCCACTGCAGTCCCCAATCGACCGCAAAGATGCAACTCGTAATTCTTGACTGAAACCAAAGAAGCAATAAAATTTTCAATTGTCGTATATTTTTCTTCTGGATGAATTAAGAAAAAGCTGAAAAAAAATCGTTAAATTACAACTTTTCTCAGGTACGAAAAAAAAATGTGATTAAAAAATCACGTTAACGTGCTATAAAAATTATTTAAAAATACTTTTTCAATTCACTGAGACAAGTTTTGCATGCTGAAGCAAATAAACTTTGGTTAGATTCAATAGGCCGTTGAATTTTTTTGCTTTCACGCCCGCCAATTTGGAAAAATCGTGAAAATGAAAATTCGACAAAACGCGCTTCAAAGTTTTCAATAGGAGAAAATATGAATATCAAATATCAATGGCTTCTCTGCTGTTGGCCTTGTATCTTCGAACATATTTACAATGGGCCTCTGTAACTTTGTAAATATATTCTTTTATACTTTATCTATCGATTTAAGCAATAAAAAGCACCGATTTCTCGCACGATCCAATTCAGGTTGCGGCCTTAAAATTTTGTCCGGCAAGCGTTTCCAAAAAAATTGTAATTCACGATAGTTTTCAAGAAATTGGCATTTGTACATTTACCTAAATTGCTATTTAAAAAAAATGTAATTTATAAAACATTTTTCAAATGTGGAATTTACATTTAGAAAAAATATATTCATAAGAATGTTTTTCAAAATTCCAACAAAAAAAATTCAAAAAATTATGTCTCACAACCGTTTTTTCGACAAAGGTCCTTGATTCGCTATCGTTTGAATAATATTTATCTAGAACAAAAAAAATAAAACAAATACTCTGCCATTTGTTGTGCACTGGTATGGCCAATGATTGCATGATTCATTCGGCATTTAAACGACAGAGAATGCGAGGGAACGATGTAAAGGAAAGGAACGAAGAAACGAACGCGCGCGCGGGAGCACTCGAGGCAAGTCGCCCGGATAATTTGAAAGCTATCCGATCTCCCTGGGCAGCTGCCTGCCTTACGCGTAAAATATTCAAGAACACTCGTTGTACGGCTATATATGATGGTCCCCCTCATCTACACCCCTCATCTTTAGCCGGCTTGTTGAGCAAGACACGCCGGGGCTCGTGACGGAGACGAGAGCCCGCGATTCTCCGATCGGTTTTTTTTTATTCGCCAAACAAATAAAACGCGATAATGTACAAAACGTCGAAATTTCAAACTTTTTTTAACACTCATTATCGATTAACCCAACCTCGGTGCAATATTTATCGACACAATCGTCGAAAAAATCGGTCACGAGCGAATAAAAATCTCGATGGTTTGCTCCATGTTCCTGAAAAGTACCCTACTTATCAACCGATGATTCCAAAAATAAAATCAAATTTAGTCCGTCACCTTTGATTTCTGACATTTTGCATGTTTAGTGGTTTTCTAATTTTTATGATAATTTGTCTCTTCATAAATAATAAAATACTATGACTACATACAAAGTTGAGTTTTTTATAAATTCAATTAGTTTGATTTAATGTTTTCGTTCAATTTATACAACTTAATTTTTACGATTCCATTACAGACGATTCAATTATACACGAAGCTGAGTTTTTGATTAATTCAAATTGATGTCAAGTGTTCGTTTCATTTATACGATTTTTTTACGCGCGATTTAATTTTTACGATTTTATCACATACAAAGTTGAGTTTGAAAATTAATATTGATTTATTGATGGCACATTAATGATCTCTTGGTCAGGACAGGATTTGAAGATTCGATTCCACATTCACGTATTTTAATTTAATTTAATTTTCAGAACCCTCCAGTCACTATTTGCCATGTGCACAAATCGCAATTTCTTTATACATAAAAAAAATCCTGATTGTTGCTGCGATACCCAGAAATAAATATCGAATAAAATCCCACTTCAGAATTTTGATAGAGCATTTTTACGTGGCTTTTTCGAAGCTTCGGTTTTTCAAAACGCTTCGATAATTGCAATGAGCTGTCACTAAGAATTTTCGAAACCGCAAATTTGTTAGAATGCCATTCAAACAATGCATTCCTGGCCGACTACTTAACCATCTATACCCAAACATCATCAACCAAAACACGATTGGCCATTATAGGCTATATTTGAATATGTTAGCGCAATGAAGATCTTTTATCGAGAAAATCGCCCCTATGATAGTGAAAATCACGATCGATGTAAAAGGCAGGCATTTGATGCGAGACGACACGAGAGGAGTTGAGAGACTCTTCTCTGGTCTCCCGTCTCGTTTTCTTGATGTCTCCGTTGATTTCTCGCTTCGGGCGATCGCGGCTCGTCGATAGGCCACAGGCGTTGAAGGAATTTCGCAGAACCCCCTGATCGACAGATCGCTATATATATATATATATATATATATATATATATATATATATATATATATATATATATATATATATATATATATATATATATATATATATATATATATATATATATATATATATATATATACACATAACATGGGTGAGTAAATTAAACAGGTAAATGAAAAACATGTTTCTCGTTCGGCGCCGGATATCTTTGCGAATCTACCGATTACATTATATATATACCTACGTCGCGTACTTTTAAGACCCTGGCTCGCGAATCTCCAGTCATACTTATGGACGGTAATAAAAGTAACGAGAGGTAAGAGTGTAACTTATTTACGGATAAATACACGAGTACATACGCGACAGAATTAAGTAAAGAATTTTAATAATTACCTACATTCGGTAAATAATCAAACAAATTCACCTGCTCCACCCTCGATCTCCCATGCACTCAGGAACGGTTATCTCCTTCCTAAAGATTTCGTATGTCGATAGTAGAACGCCAAGGCGTTGGAAACATTTTGACCCGGACGAAATTTAAATAAAATATTCAGTCGACCAAAATTGAAAATTTTCAATAATTTTTTACAACGATTCAACGTTGGATTTTCCGTATTTCAATAATGTAGACATATTGAGAAGTGTTGGAAGTGTATTCCTGATTTTTTTAAAGAAAAAAGCGTTCGAAGGGTTGTTAATGGCAGGTGGTTAATTGACCACGCGGGGCAAATTGACCCAGTGTGTCAAAGTCATGGCTGGAGATAAGTGTGCCAATGGGAGGTTAATAAATGTAACAAGGAAGCGTTTCCGAAATGATAACCATGATTTAGCCACTAGAAAAGATAAGCATGTTATCTAAAATAATGACTAACTTTATTCTGTCATTTTTCGTTCTTGTGTTGTGGCGCTTTTAGTGGATTGCTGCCTCTCGTGCTGATTCTTCTCTTTATAAGTAATAAGATATTATTATTATATGCAAAATTGAGTTTTTGATTGATGTTAAAGTCAGGGATGTTTTTTTTCTATGAACTTAAAGAAATGGATAGAGGGGATATGATTTATATTGAAGATGCTAAATTTTCATAGAATATATTATTAAAGGGCTAAATTATGGATGTTTTTATTTATGTTACATAAATGAGAAAAACTTTTGTGTGACTACCAACTTGAAAAAGTATAACATTATCGATGGTTATTGTGAAGAAACAGCGTCAACGAATGTTTTGAACAGCTCAAAATGAAATTTTGAGTCATTTTTAACTATGCCCATTTCTATTTATTTATTATTATTTAGATTATTTACCATTGCCATTAATTAATATTGAGTGTTGTCGAAATGCGGTTATTCCGATTCATAATCATTCATCAAACCTTGATAGTTCAATATCCAATATATTTGGTTTACG
Source organism: Ophion ellenae (assembly GCA_963210295.1). Classification (NCBI taxonomy): domain Eukaryota; kingdom Metazoa; phylum Arthropoda; class Insecta; order Hymenoptera; family Ichneumonidae; genus Ophion; species Ophion ellenae. Next base: position 36,431,783 of record OY723394.1, read on the forward strand.
ATGGGCAAGGTGAGGGGGGGGGGGGTCTTTTTTCGAAATACTTGCAACGGTTTAGTTTACGTTAATTCGTCGTTACAAATGGTCTATCGTGGTGCTAAATACCCAACAAAATTACATCACGTGCGTGAACGTCTTGCCCATCCAACCGCACGTAAAATTACATACATTAAACTTTTTTTTATCTCCAGTGTTTTGAGGCAAAAAATTTCAAAAAATTTGTAAAGACTCAGTATAGTCTAGACAATAACATATTTTTTTTTCAAATTTAATCTTGCATTGTGGCTAACGCTCCAACCTCCTTAAGCAACCACCAAAAATCTCAATAGGTTGAGTTTTCATTGATGACTTTGGCAAGCCGTTCAAGCACCAAAAAAATTATCTTTCAGGACTTTCAAGACTAAGATAGTGCGCGAACTTTCCACCAATAATCTCGCACCCGACAGCTTATCTTCGTGTCAAAGCTGATTACTATAATAAGCGGGGTATACCTGCCTTACAAATTCAGTACCAGATTCTCTACATTTGTTTGTCGTGTCCTCACCGTAAATACAAAAAAAGTATTTGGATTGTGCCGGAAATTTCTTCGTGATGACCGATACTGAAAGTAAGCCCAACAAAATGTTGCCCCTCAACTCGCCTCAACCCTAAGAAATAGGGGTTGAAAACTTAAAAATCGACGTAACTCCACAATTAATAGTCCGATCAAAAAATATTTCAAACAACAGTTGTTTGGAATAATAAAATACGTATAAAGTTATCTAACATCCAACCCCCTATCTTTGAAAATAGCGGCACAAAAATACGAGAGCACCATTGACCCAGTTTTTGTGCCGCTATTTCCAAAGATAGGGGGTTGGCCGTCGGATAACTTTATTCGAATTTTATTATTCCAAACAACTTTTGTTTGAAGTATTTTTCGATCGGGCTATTAATTATCGAGATACGGCGATTTTAAGTTTTCAACCCCTATTTTTTAAGGTTGTTACGCATTCTATGCTAAAAAGTACTGGGTATATGTCTCTTTTACTGGACTATCTGACGAAATCTACGAAAAGTACCGGGTACTGTTTTAAGGTATTCCCATTGTCAATCAAAACAGAGTCTGATTCCCACGAATTAATATTTTTGTGTACGTCCTCGCAAATCCTTCGTCTTGATTCACATTCAGCTGAATGGATTTCTTTCGTTGATGGATCGCCGTACCGCGGTGGTGAAAAAAATCTTTGCGCATAAAACGCATCAACCAGTGAACGTGGAAAAAAGGCATCATTGATTGTAGATTCGAGGCGCTTCGAGAAGTGTCGGTTCGTCGAATAACTCTATTCGTCGTTGACACCTGGGCCATGGGATGTAGCCGTCGTCAACTCAATCCTCGCCAGTGGGACAACCCTTTCTTCTCGATCCGCACGATTCTTTTACCGTCTCGCGTTGGTCTCACGCATGTTGCTTCGGACAACCGGACGACTGCCCCGTGAAGAATCGACAGAGGAATCGAATGAGGAAAGTATGGAGACTTTTACGGAGATGTGCGATCAATGGATCGTCGTTCAAGCTCACAGACTGCGTACCTATTATAAATATATGGACACTATGATCCTCTCGTTCGATCCTCGTTCAATCCTCGTCCGATCTGCCAGACTTTGAGACGTGGCGAATTCGCATTCCACGCTTCGCGTGATTTCAAACGCCTGGATTACTGCACACTATACGAAACTCTTTCCGCATCATCATTCGACTCAGCGTCGGAATATCCTTGGGAAAAAAAAAAACTATATTGAGGAAAACGGGGTGATGCCCAGGCACTAATGTAGTCTTCATCCATTTTTCTTCGACGTATGTATTCTTGTACCGGAAGCTCTCGGAAGATTTTTCTCGTTGGAGATATTTTGGGGGCACGCTTAATCATCGATTGGAAAAAGGGCATTCAAAGAAATATTAGACATTTTTTAAGCTTTATTTATTTATATTATATATACTTTTAACGCTGTGGCATATTTTCTTTAACTTTTTACACTTAGGAATATTTTCTTCGCGGCATTCAAAGAAATATAAGATATTTTTGGAGTTTCATTTATTTTCATTATGTATACTTTTAACAATGTGGAACATTTTTTTTAAATAAAAAAATATCCAGCCGTATCAGTACATCAAGCGGGCTACCGAACACGTTTTTTAAATCACGGTTTGCGGTGACCACCATTGAAGCACGTCTATCTGAAATTTAATGGGTTATGTCTAGTTGTAACAGTCGAAAACAGCTCGTTTTTTGAATTTTTTAAAGAAAATCGTGACGGTAAATTTCTACTAAAGTTAGGTAATAAAAAAATATCATTCGAAGAACAGTCTGTAACTTTTTTGTGACTAAATATTTTATTATAATCGATTTGCAGCCGATGTCCGGGAGCACCTCTGGAAAAGTTTTTTTTTGCCGTGAGCAATGCTCTTCTAAATCAGGTTATCTGTACTCAAAAAATTAAAGAGATTTTTATAGTGTATTAGTTTATCCTGTGATTGATTAAACGAATTTCGGGAATACCAAATTAAACGAAAATGGCGCGTGCTCAAAGTAAGAGTCTTTATTTTTGCAAAAAAATGGGCATTTTTCGTTCATCAAATCGAAAGCATACATCGGGAAAAAATCCTTCGATCAAATACTATATTTTTACATAAAGAAAAAACCCTACAAAGTTCAGAAAGATCGATGAAGTACTTTTTGAGATATTTTACTCGCCGACTTTGAGAACGTAGGTACTTTCAAGAAAAAAAGCGTTTAAACTTTCGAATAGCCTATAAATGTGTCAATTTTGATCCCGTCACCTTGAAATTTTTAGGTAACATTTCCAAGATAATATACTGTCAAAATATATTGGTTCTAAAAAAACTGTTTTTTTTCTACTTTCCAACTTCGCATAACCCTTTAAAAAACTGAAGAAAATTCTTTCAGCATATAATATTCTCTTGTCGATCTTTTCGTTGTTCAACATTTTGATTTAACCCAAAATTGCCAAGCTCGAAATCAAAACTGTGTTTTTCGATGACGAAATTGGATCGTTTTTTCAACAGTGACCAAACCCGTGGGAGGAATAAAAAAAAATTAGATCAACAACATTCACTTATCTAGGAGTAGTCAGGAAAATTGGAACAAAATCGGTTTCGCGGTTTTCGAGAACTCGCTGTCGCCAGTTCGAAAAAAAATCGACCACACATTATAAAGTTGAAAAACTAAGAAATTTCGATGTTCCCCGCAGTTTTACTCCTCCCGCATCACAAACGGAAAATTACACAGAAAAAATCGCAGCCTCGTCGATTGCACACAAAAAATTCACCGTTTTGGTCGGTAACTTTGGAGAAGGCTATCGGGCCAAAAATAAAGGGCCGAGGGGCCTTCTTTTCTAGTGGAATAAAACATTTGCATAAAAACGGACAATCGCCGTGGAATATTTATGGCGATAGCTCACGAAGCACGTGGTAAAGGATTATTGAAAGTTTATTCAAATTTTGCGGCGCACAGCAGCGTGCCCCAGTCTGGATACCTGTAGTGAATCTCTGTCGCTCCAGTTTCCAGACCACGGGACGTCAAGCTTTTCCTCGTGGACTCGTACTTCTTTTTTTTTTTCTTCGTCCGCGTCCTGGCGGGAGATGCACTCGTGTCCGCTGCGGGTTTTCTAGCACCCGCGGTGAAACCCCGCTAATTATTTCTCCGACGTCCACGACCCACGTAAAATGTACAGATTAATCGAGCCGTTGACGGCCAGTTGAGTTTCGTGCGGTGACGACTGCCATGTTTTATACACGGATTTTTTTGTTCTTTTTTTTTCCCCCTTAAGGATACATAAAACTGGAAAAAGAGAAAAGGAAAGTCCCGTCTAGACTCGGCTCGATCTTTCGGTTTATAGTGTGTCTATTACAAGATGCTCCCGGGGTGTGTTTGCATATATTGATGCGCGATCGCACGGCCCGATATCGCTCGGGAACGCACGAGCTCACTCATTAATTATCGATGTTGTATTCTTTTCGTCGACTCTTTTTTTTTCTTCCTTGCCGTTTTTCTTTTTTTTTTCGTGTCCTAAAATTCTTTTTGACTCGTCGTGAGCCAACCATCGGGCCACCCTCTGACGACCTTGTTTATCTCGTTTCGTTATATGCATAATTCGCTTCTTTGATCTCTCGCGCTTTGGTGAAATCTTTGGTCACGAGCACGCCGTTTGTATGCCACTCAAAAAACGCTGGAACACACTTGATTCGTTTTTTTTTTTAATTTTTATATCTCTACTTTGGATCTTGATGGTGAAATATGCGGAGATCCGTTCGCGCGTGCCGAAATGTTGATTCGCTTCGTTCGAATGAAATAGACTCGACCCGCTTGCAAATTTCTTTCAGGTTGACTCATTGAGGGTTTACGCCTGGTTGAAAATGTTGAAAAAGTGGATTTTTTGAGTTTTGATGTATTTCGAAAATATTTTGAAAATGTCAAGTCGGGGGGTTGAAATTGGGGGAGGTATGGAGGTTTATTGGTAGGTTCCGCGAAACGGCGAACTTTGAGGGGGGAGATACCGTCAGGTGGGGAAAAAGTTGATGATTTTCACGATTTTTTTTTGTTTTAACAAAGATTTCTTCACCATTTTTTATACGTAGGGTATTTTTTTTATTTAAAAATGGCGGACCTATGACACGGTCTTCTAAACGGGTTTTAGCGGATGTTGTCAGACGGTGTGATGCGTAGCGTCGGCGGGATTAATCTGAAAAAGAACCAATAAACATTTTTCTTTCATTAACACACATACGCAGAATATAAACCAAGAAAAAGTGAGAAATGTTGAAAATCGATGAAATGGTACGCTTTTAAACAAAAAGATTGAATTTTCCGAAAAATTGCTACTTTTTGCAATAAAAAACCCTTTTTTTATTTTCAAAAACATTGGGGTCATGTTTAGACAGTAAGGTCAGAAAGATTTATACCAAATTTCATCAGAATCGGTTGATCGCTTTTTTCACTATGCGTCACGCTACTTTTGAAAATGCAGTTTGGCAGACCGTGCCATACCTCCGCCATTGTTTAAGATCAATACAAAAAATACCACGCAATAGCCACAAGTAGTGATAAAACGGACCCTGATTCTTAAAAAGGACAAAGAAATGTTTCCTTTTAAAAAGGAATCATGATAATCAGCAATTTTTTTCCTCGCCTAAAGGCATGAGAAAAACGCGTTTAAGGGGGGGACCCCTTAAACGCGTTTTTCTCAGAATTACTTTTTGAAAATCGTCGATCACGATATCTCAAAAATTACTGCACCGATCAACTTCAAATTTTACAAGCTTCTTTTACTTATCAAAAAGCAGTGCTTGAACGACGATTTTTTCTCCAATGCATCGTTCTTTTATTATCAACAAAAATAGAGCGTTTATTTCACCAAATATCGATACTTTCACATTGGCCTGCGGTAATTTTTTCAAAAATCAACATTTTATCAAATCCTCTGTCCAATCCCTAGATAATTTCATGCAAACCCAAATGCGTTTGATTTATTTCCGACAGTGTTGTGCCAAATTTAATTGCTAGGTTAACTAAAGATGAACAATTAATTAATGTGTAAGTTATTGAAATACGTATATGAGGTTAATTGTTAGCTTTAATTATTTCTTGGAACAATTAAAAAAGTTAATTGCGAGCTGCAATTAACATAGATTAATCCAAATAAATTAATTGCAACATGCAATTGATAGTGTAGTTGCAATTAATTGCAACATACAATTAATAGTGTAATTGCAATTAATTGCAACATTTAATCAATAAAGTAATCGCAATTAAATTGAATACTATTAGTCAATTAATGAACTGATTGAAAATTTAATTGATTAACGGCCACCACTGATTTCCGGGCAGCAGTGGTCACCGCATTTATAAATATTTTGTAAAGGTACTACACAAAAATAGTAAAAGGTACTTAAAACCATACTTTTTTATGTAAAAAAAACCGAAAACCCAAACTCGTTTTCCCAGCAAAAAATGACGAAAATTCCACTTTTTTCCGGCCGCGATTTGGGTGTAACCCGTTAAAATAAGCTTGACGCTGCAGATCAAATTTATTCGAATCATTCAAAGATGTTTTGCCCGCCCGTTGTATCAACGATGATTTTTTTTCACCCGTAAACGATTCGATATTGACGATTGGGTAGAAAAAAAACCCTAACCACGGTTTCTCTCCTCGTCGTGACGAGCGCAGAAACGAACTTAACGAATCTACGGAATTTCCAACGGAAGATCGTACGTCAAGAGCTTTGCGTCGGGGAGTCGATGGAGCCAAAATAAAAAATTAAGCCCACGAGACATTTTTTACGATATTCCGCGGGCCTCCACTTTTCCCGCGGATCAGGTAAAGAAACGCTTAAAGGGGGATAGAAAAAAAAGTTAGGGAGAAAAATCTTCCCGGAGAAGCTCCATCCGTCGTTTTACGAGATTGCAACCCTAATGAAAAAAAAGAGAAAATAAGTGGTAAGAGGCCGAGCGAAAAAAAACCAGAGAAGACGTAGAATAAAGAGCGTCGAAAGCCTAATGCCCTCTTCCGTTTTCCGAAACGTCTGTGCTTGCGTGTTGGAAAGAAACGAACAGCTGAAGCCCCGATCTAGCGAGGATCTTATTTTTTTTTTCACCCTCTTTGACAGATCTCGACGCCGATTTTACAATGCCCAAATCGACGCGTGTCTCGATCGAGCTGCGAGAATAACCGCCGCGCAGTTGAGAGCGAGATGATGCGATATATATCTACAAACACGCCGGATCTTATCGTCGATACTTATAGGAAAATATACGAGTGTGTGTGCATATATAGGGTGTCTCAAAATGACCTGACATTTTCATTTATCAACAAAACGTATTGTTTATTGGAAAAGTACGAATATTTTTATTACAAACTTTTATGTAAGGGGCCAGTCCACTTTGGAGCCACGAAAAAGGCTATTTTCGCGATTTTTTTTGGGGATTTTTAAAAAGATATGAATATAAAAGTTTTGAGCTTGATAAATAAGTCTTAAAATACATTTTTTTAAATTTAATTTATTTTTATTTATTTTTAAGTACAAAAATCCATTTGTTTCAAGTACAAAAGTCCATTGGATTCAGTATGACACCAGGTACAAAATGACCCTCGAATATAAAGTTTTATCAAAAAATAAAAAAATGGCAGACGAAAAACGAAAAAAGTAAAAAAACGCGTTTTTTCAGTTTTTCGCAAAAAAAAAGAGTAAAAATAACAATTTTAAAACCATCGAGAGTCATCTTGTTGCGAATAATTTTTACAATATGTGGTTCAAATTTCAAGAGAATCGGTTCATTAGTTTTAGAGATACGATGGAGCTAGATTTCGAAAACGTTTTTTCGAGCAAAACGCGTTTGAAGTTTATACTACGAAAAACTCTTACCTAAACTCAATCGGCAATTCCTGCACCGTACAAAATCCCTTCTGATTGCTCATCATCGTCGATTTCTTCGAGTTTCGCTTACTTTAAATTTTTTGAAATTTTCAAAGTTGACTGGCCCCTTAACTTGACTTTCTGTGAGATGCAAAATGTAAAATCGATATTTCACCCATTTCCCGACTATTTAGAGGTTGAAAATGTTGCAACCATGTATCAAAAAGATGACAATGCATGATTAAACTTAACAAAAAAAACACAAATATATACATAAAATTTTGTATAAATTCGTAGCCGACATACAAACAAATTCGTAGCCGACTGTGTTTGTATGTGAAAAGTTTATATGCAGCAATTAGTCGTAAGTTCAATCCCAATTACAGTCTTCGTTATGTTTCACAAGCATGCCCACAAAAGTACTAGTAACAATTAACTAGTAAAATCAAATAAAGACTAAAAAGTAGAGAGAAATTTATATGTAATAAAAATATTTAAAAAAACAAGCTTTTCTTTAATGTACTAAACAGTAGGAAATAATTTTTTTTACCACGTCACCTATAGGTGACTATAAATAAAAGCTTGGTGCTCAAAATTTAGATATATAATCTTTAATTTACAAAAATCCATTAACATATCAACTGTATGTAATTTACTGTAAAACAACCTTATGATTTCTTAAATAAAAATCCTGAAACTGAGTATAAACGTGTGATAATAATTTCTCTAATTACTATTGTGCTAAATTGAATACGGTTAATGAAACTGAATCGATCAAATTTATTAAACATTTCAAAAGTTGATCGCTCCAAGCCTTTATTTATAGTCACATATAGGTGACTTGATAAAGAAAATTATTTAGTACAGTGAATAAAACTACTTTTATAAATCAGTATATGTACTAATCACAGTTCAGTACATATACTACAGTAAATAAATCTACTTTTTAGGACAGTAAATAAAAGCTTGGTTTAAAAAATATTTTTTAACATATAAATTGTTTAATATCAGGTACAAATATGGAGGTTATTTGTGGAACACAATATCCGATAAACGCTGCCTCGTCCCTGCAAAAGTTCACTAACATTTTGGCATAATGGCAGAATAATTTCATCAATGGTGCGTCCAATTGCTTTCTTGAGCTCCGGATCGGTTCATGGATCATTGGCATACACTTTTCCTTTCAGAAAACCTCAAAGGAAGAAGGACTCGAAATATGTCTTCTAAGTCCATGCCGTTTATGCCATTCATTGTATATTGTTTTCCACACAACCTCCATGTTTGCACCTTATATCAAAATTAAAAAATCAAATTTTCTTTTTTTTCAACTAAATAATACGTTTTATCAATAAATAAAAATGTCAGATCATTTTGAGACACCCTTTACATTTTCTATATATTTATCGAAGGGAAAGTGTTTACTCCGCAGTTTTCTCCGACCCCTCTAGCCAACTTTTCCTCGATTGGCGTCTTCCGGTCGAAAATCACCTGCGTGCAAAGCGCATCGACAGTTACGCGTAATTCTTTCCTTCACCCCTTGCGCCACGATCAATTTTCCTCTCACGCTTTCAACGAGGAAGAGAAAGGAACGAAAAGGAACAATCGCGGCCAGCTCGTGACAATGCAATTCCTCGTAAGGTTGCGTCAAAAATGGCTTTTTGCGTACGTCGTCAGGTTGCCGCGATAGCTGTCAGATCTCGTATCTCGCAGTGGTAAAATGACGCCCGAAGGGGCGAGAAACATTGATTTCCTCAGGCAGATAGGAAAAAGAAGAAAAAAAAAACGAGCTGCGAAATACTAATCGTTCACGGCAAATGTAAATTTCGAGTGTTCCTTTGCATTTCTCGCAACGAGTAGAGAAATTGAAGAACGCCAAAGATCGATCTGCTCCACCCTTCATCGGGTCTCTGTTGTGCGAGAAAGATCTTGCCGTTTTCACCGTTCCGTCTCTTTGTGGCTCCTCTTTTCTCATTCCCGATGCACAACCCGATCCCGTACGGCCCAGCTTCAAGGCCGGAAGAACTTCTCTCCTATGCTTGTCCCCGCTCACATACGACCTTTTGCCTCGGAGCTATTGATGTCTGCAGTGAGAAAAGCGAAGGACGAAGGAGGCCGCATAAAAAAATCAAGTTTCTACGCGCCACACACGGTAGCTCGTTTCTCCGTCTTGCTCACTCGCCTCGGCTACTCTGCGTGTAAGATTTACTAATTTCGGGAAGGTCTTTGGCCGGCATTCGCCGTATGCATTGCCCGCCGGGCTAGAACAGAGGCCAGGCTCGTGCACTTTTGCAACGAAAGACAGGCCCCGAGAGCCTCCGGCACGTTGAAAAGGCGCGTCGGGAATACCGAGTGAATTCAAGGCCCGTGCCCGATCGAGTGACGGCACGAGAGACGCGAAATCTCCAACGATGCAACTCCTTCGTGACGGCCGTTTTTTTTTCATCCAGGCTATAACGCGCATACGTACGTATATCGCTCTTTCTCTTTGGGATTACTTTCGTGCCGGTTCGCGAGCTTATCTTGGCCAGTCGCAATGACGAACATCATCTGGGATTTTTTTGTGTTTTTTACGGGTACGGGTAATTGAAGATTCGGATCAGTGGAGTTGCGTTCCATCTGCGATACTCCGTCGAGATTGAGCTACTAATAGGGGGAAATATGTCCTTGAAGCTTTGGATTGAAAGGACGTTAGAACTTTGGTTGTTTGAGCGAGAATTGGAGGTTAAGGGGGGATTGTCTTCTTTTTTCGCAAAATTTACCGCTTTTTGGGATTTTTTTTGTGAAGAAAGTATACAACGGAAAACTTGTGAAACTTGGCATATAGTTTTATTGATCTGTTTAACACATACAAAAAATTTTTTAAACAATTTCATCAAAAAATCCGCCTCCCACCCCCCTCGACGCGCGATGGTCCTTTTTTGATGGTGTGCACGATTTCTCAAAAACTATTCAACCGACTGCCTTCAAATTTGGACAGAATGCTCAGCTGACATCCTTTTATCGTTTGATGAAGCAAAAAAGCAATACGTTTAATAATTTTTTATTTATAACAAAAAATCGATCAATTTTTTTCGAAAAATCGATACTTCAAGTTCAAAACGTCACCAAATCGTCAATTTTTTTTCCCCTTCATCGAACGATAGCTATATGTGTCTAAAGTAAAATGCTTTTTGGGTTTTTGTTGCAGGATGAACGTGAAGGCTGTAATCGTGCACACCATCAAAAAAGGACCATCGCGCGTCGAGGGGCGTGGGAGGCGGATTTTTTTATGAAATTGTTTAAAAAAAATTTTGTATGTAGTAAACAGATCAATAAAACTATATGCCAAGTTTCACAAGTTTTCCGTTGTATACTTTCTTCACAAAAAAATCCCAAAAAGCGGTAAATTTTGCGAAAAAAAAGACAATCCCCCCTTAAGGAGTTCCTATTTGGAGGTTAATTGGAGGTTAAGGAGTTCCCGGCCGTAAAGTAGTCCCTCAGCTTCCTCATCGAGTTCATTTTCCGTCATAAGCTCTTCTCTACATCACATGTAGAGAAGAGCTTATGACGGAAAATGAACTTGATGAGGGAGCTGAGGGACTAGTTTATGGTCCTGGAATCGCAGATTGAGTCTCTCACTTTAAAAGCTAAAAATACCATTTTCATAATTTTTTTTACAGGTCTATATTATAGATATTGATATAAAAGTTGTTACACTTAAAGGGCTAGGCCACAGTAACGAGTATAAAATCATGTGCGAATTTAACAATTTTTTTTCGTACGAAAAAATGATTCACTCATAAAATGAATTACACATCTAATTAGTATGACTATCAAGCTGTTGGAATTATTTTTTTTTTCGATCACTTATATTTTTACTTATATATACTTATATTTTCTTTTGTTATCTTTTTTTAGGCACTCCGCGGCGTGACATTTAGCACCCACTATTTTTTACCTAGAACAAAAAACAAAAATTCTCGTCAATCTACATTAGAATACTTAGAGAGGTACGTACGGAATTTAAAAAAGATTGTTTTATTCAAAAGTTGTAGGTATTTGAACTTAAGAAATGAATTTTCAGTGAAAAATTTCGTTATAATTGCTCATAAACGGCTCATAAAATGAAAAGTTTTCGATTAATCAGAAATTCCGTACGTACTTCTCTGCGAAATGCAATTAGGAAAATAACTTCTAAATTTGAAGTAAATCGAGTAAAAATTGTTGAAGTTATTTGTCACGCCAATTGGAAAAAAGCTGTTTCGAGAAGTTTTGAGTAGTCGGCCATGTTGTACATCGAAAAAATATATATATATATTTTCTAACAGCTTGATATTCATACTAAATAGATGTGTAATTAATTTTATAAGTGAATCACTTTTTCATATGAAAAAAATTGTTAAATTCACACATGAGTTTATAACCGTTGCTGTGGCCTGACCCCTTAATGAATACACTTTCGGAATCCATAAAATTCATCTTTAAATGTATTTATGTAACCTAAACAAACTCTAAACGCGTTTTTCTCGAAACAACGTTTTTCGATGGCTTGTTGATAAAATCTTCGAAACTACTGAACCGATCCTTATGAAATTTTAACCACATATTCTATAAAACTATAGCTATAGCGCATATAAAAGATTTTTAAAAAATTATAATATTTACTATTTTTGCCAAAAACGGTGAAAACATACGTTTCTTTTGTTTTTTTTTTCAAAAAATGACCGCCATTTTGTTTTTTTGCATATATAAAAAATCGTATGATATGCGCTATAACCATTAACACGCTGAATCTAAAATCGTTTAATTTTTTTGTTTCGGATGATCCATCTCTGAGATTTTATCAACAGGGCAGACTTACGATTTTTTTAGGACATTTTTTTAACTACCATTTTCGTCTATAAATAGTGACTTAAATAAATTAAATTTTTTAAAAATTTATGTCGAAAGTGTATTTTTTAAATGTAACAACTTTTACATCAATATCTATAATATAAACCTATGAAAAAAAATTAATGAAAATAGCCTTTTTTAGCGTCTAAAGTGAGAAGACCCCTTAATCGGTAGGTGATTTGAACACAATATTTTTGAGTCTTAAAACTTTAACCTCAAGAGTACACGCTTGGGTCTCACAGACCCGACCAAAAAGTACAAAACTTGTGTTTTTCCTCTTTCGCGAAACACTTTTATCTGCTCGAACAGATTTCTCAGACAAAATATGAACCGAGCACAGATTTTCGCTTCACAGGTGCTTTCCTAGCGGTCAGCTCTTAAAAAAAAAAATCGCCTGAATCGACGTAACTTCAAGTAAACTACATCATTCAAAAGTTGGCCGGGTCTCATAGACCCAGTGTATGTAATTAATTGTAAGTAGCGAAAGATATGAGTGTACTCCTAGGGTTAAACGAGTTTTCCAGAAAACCACTTTTTCCTGAACCTCGTACAAGATAACTCAAAAACTATCCCATCGATCATCTTAAAATTTTGCAGATTTTCAGATAACAAAATTACCGTCAATAAGAACCTAAAGTTTCTCTGAAATCATTGAAACAAACGACTCTTTCACTGAAGAAATACTCTAGTACACATTTCATGAAAAATAGAACATTTTTTCAAACACGTACCATTTTTTGAACTTCTACTTTTTTTAAGACTTTTTAGGTTCACATAGAGCGTGTAGGTCTGACAAATCTAAAACTTCTTGGCTTTAACGTTTCGGGTCAATGTACCAGATGCTAGGTTGCACGCCGTGGAACAACTCGGGCAGCAACCGTCTTTGAAGCTATCCGACACCCGCCATTTTTCAATATTAATAAAAACATTTTTTTGGTTAAGCAAAAAGATAAACTTAAATTATGTAGAATAAATAATTTCGACACAAAAAATCTTGAAAATTCGCTTCTTTTTGGCTGCCATGGGATGTCCCCCTACGAGAATGATTTGGTGCATGGAGCAGAAAAGGCTGTAAAAAAGGTCCTTCCTTCGGTGCCCCTCGCGTTATGTTTCTTCGTCGGGACGCTCGTGACTCCTCCAGAAGCAGAAACATAACCTCCGGATCAGTCGGAGCTCCGAGTACACATATGGAAAGGATATGCAACTGTACGGATGTGGCTGATGTCATATCGGTGTACGAGAATTATGTACCACCAACTGCATAATATGCTGGTCAGGCTGCTGGTACGGCAGGTTCGTATCTCTCCCTTGGGTGGATACACAAGGTGGACCCGTGCAAAGCAGAGGGTGCTCTTACACATACCGATGCTCCCTCGGACTCACCAGCTGCCATTCGTACAACTTTGAATCTGATTTACGTACATCCCAGACCGTCGCTTCTCTTCCTCCTGTTGGAACTTCGGGTGACAGAGCTTTGGCGTTCTTCCTTGTTCTCCTGCTTTTACCATCTCTTTGTCTTTACTTCTCTCTTTTGCGGCTTCCGTTTAGTCATTAGTAATAAGTAACTAGTAATTAGTATTACTAATTAGTTCTAGTAATCAGTATTAGTAATTAGTATTAGTAATTAGCATTAGTAATTAGTATTAGCAATTAGTATTAGCAATTAGTATTAGTAATTAGTATTAGTAATGAGCATCAGTAATTAGCATTAGTAATTAGTATTAGCAATTAGTATTATCAATCAGCATTGGTAATTAGTATTAGTATTTAGTATTAGTAATTAATGTTAGTTATTAGTATTAATATTAGTAATTCGAATTAGTAATGAGCATCAATAATTAGAAATAGTAATTAGCATTGGCAATTAGTATTAGTAATCAGCATTAGTAATTAGTATTAGCAATTAGTATTAGTGGTCAGCATTAGTAATTAGTATTAGTATTTAGTATTAGTAATTAGTATTATTTATTAGTATTAATATTCAGTATTAATATTAGTAATTCGTATTAGTAATGAGCATCAGTAATTAGCATTAGTAATTAGTATTGGCAGTTAGTATTAGTAATCAGCATTAGTAATTAGTATTAGTATTTAGTATTAGTAATTAGTTATTAGTCATTAGTTATTAGTTATTAGTTATTAGTATTACTTATTAGTATTAGTTATTAGTTTTCGTAATCAGTAATTACTAATACTAACTACCTACTACATAACTACTACTACTAATACTCCGTGTATTCACCCGTGTGTTCATTTTCCACGCCGGCTATCTCTCTCGATCATCGTTCTCATTTCCGGGCGAAATGAGAGCTGTAATGGGAAATGTGACCGCGTTGCAATTACATCCGTTAATCGACAATCTCTTCGCTTTGATCTTCGGCGTATCGCGTGCGTTCCACCCGCCCCGGGTCAGTTCGGACACACTCGACTTCACGTATCGCGTGACGCCTCGTTACGAATACTTTTTTTCCCCTGTATTTGTACGTGTAATATATACTTGGATAAATTTATTTAAATCTGGGCACGAGTCTCGGGGCAAACGAGTGTCTTTATACCGCCGGACAGAGAACGACCTTATTTCTATGGCTCGCGAAGTCACTCCTTTTTTTGTTATGCTAATTCTTGAACATCCCCATTCGCGTGCGTTGCAACCCCGAAACTCTTGCCAATCGACGATCAATGGACAGATTCAACATCGTGCTTTCGTGTCAAGATGAAGAAAAAAACATCACATTTTTGGAGATTTAAATCACGGAGTTGTGGATCAGAGCTCGAAGTATCTGGCGGCAGCTTTTGGAGCAAACGACTGCGGATAGAATGCGCGCGGAGCGCGGGTTTAAATGAAAAGGGGAAAAGTGTGCGAAGGTTGAGGAGAAGAGCTATTTTTACTGAAATGCAAACGAAATTTGGATTTTTAACAGTTTTTTTTTGTGTTGATATACTTGTTAGTGTATTTTTACCTCCTGAATATGAATTCACCAGACATTTCCTCCAAAATCCTTATCTTCATTGAAAATCGTCGAAAATGTATAGAAACGCGTTTTTCGCATTTACACGACGTAATTTAGAGCTTTAGACGAAAACTCCGTGATATTTACAATCAGCGGAAAATTTTGGATCTGATAGGGTCCTTAAATATAGTAAATGTAGCAATTTTTTTTCGTGTCTTGTTGCTCTGCGAGATAATCGCCAAAATCGCGAAATTTCGAACCACCATTTGTTCTATTACCGTTATAGTTCTATACCGTTTATTAGGGAGTTCTAAAAAAGCATTTTACCAGACTTAGAGAATAGCGTTCGATTTATCCCGATATCGCAGTTAGTTTTCGCGGAAAGTCCCCTTGAAAAATGGCCGATAGAGAGGCAAAGGGGTATGTATGGAAAAATTCGCAAAACTCGATAGTCCTGAGTGCTTTGAAAATCTGTCAAAAATCGCAAAATGAACGGAGCTCAATGAAGAAAACGGCATTTCGTAGAAAAAACGATAACGAGAAGAATTGTCTTAGAATAGAGCTCCAAATAAAAACAAAAAAGAAATGAGTTTCCGTTCAGTTCAAACTTTTTTGTTTGTCAAGACGCGACAAAAAAATTTGATTTTCATTTTTTTTACGAATCCCGATCCCCTGAGCCCCTCAACTTTCACAAAAAATTGTCGAAAATGTATGAAACATGGCTTACGTCCCTAAGCTTGCCGTCAAAAATGCAAAACTCCCCAAACGCTAATCTTATCTCCGCTTCAAACTCTTAAAGGGGGAGATACCTTCAGACCAAGAAAAAGTTATAAATGTTGAAAATCGAGGAAACGGTACGCTTGAAAATAAAACATTAAATTTTCCAAAAAAAGTGGCTAAATTTTGCAATTAAATTTTTTTTACATTCAAGAAAATGTACGGTCATTTTTCAGACAATAAGGTTAGAAAGATTTATACCAAATTTCATCGGAATCGGTTGATTAGTTTTTTAGCTACACGTCACGCCAGTTTTGAAAATGCAGTTTAGAAGATCGTGCCATACCTCCGCCATTTTTAAAGATTAATAGAAATAAAAAATAGCTTGTCTCAAAAACTACTAGTCTTTCACCTAAGTCTCAAAAATGGTGAACAAATCTTTCCTTAAAAAGAAATCATGAAAACCACCAAATATTTTCCTCCCCTGAAGCTATCTCCCCCCCTAAAGATATTCAGAACTTGGCAAAGTGTCATCGCGACACATTTTCCTACCAAGCAACCGCACGACCAAATTCCATTATGAAAAATCCCCTACGGCACGAGCCTCTCTTTCATTCGGCACTTATCACGAGTGCGTCGAGGGGGTCTCCCCCTGCCGAGATAATGTGCGGACAAGCGCACGACCGATCGATCGAACGAGAGAGAAAGAGAAAAAGCGCCTGATCGCGAGAGCGACCGATGCTTGTCGTCAGAAAATCGACGTAAGGCGCCGCCGCGTGCCGTTTAGACGATAAGCGACGATCCTAGGATGTTCGAACGAAGCGCGGGCGGTTTGTTTGTACAAATATAAAAAAAAAAAGAAAGCGAGAGAAAGAGACAGAGCAAGAGGGAAAGAGAGAGAAGCGATAAAGGGAAGTGTGCCGATAGGTGAGAGGGCACACGTTTCAAGATATACGATGCTGCCAAACGATAGCGTTTCCTGTGTATTCTCTACCTTTTTGTAGATGCTACAAGAGAGTTTCCGAGAGAGCGAAAGGTAAAGAAGAGCAGAAAGAAAAAAACGACGGTCCTTGCTGGAAGGCCAACGTACAACGAGGCGATTCACGAGTTTCTCGTAGCATCCTCCTTGAGACGCAAGCACAATTTTTTTCTCTTCGTCTCTCTCTCTCTCTCTCTCTCTCTCTCTCTCTCTCTCTCTCTCTCTCTCTCTCTCTCTCTCTCTCTCTCTCTCCTCATCTCTCTCTCTCTCTCTCTCTCTCTCTCTCTCTCTCTCTCTCTCTCTCTCTCTCTCTCTCTCTCTCTCTCTCTCTCTCTCTCTCTCTCTCTCTCTCTCTCTCTCTCTCTCTCTCTCTCTCTCTCTCTCTCTCTCTCTCTCTCTCTCTCTTTTTCCCTCTGGTCTTCCAAGGCGTGAACAAACACACGTAGCCCCCCCGTATCAACCCATGCCGCCCACGCGATCCACGAGCATCAAGTTGCGAGGGACAGGCCGGAAAAACGATTAAGAAGACAGAGAGTTGGAAAGGGGGGGAAGTGGCAGCCGGAGAAAGAGACAGTCAAAAAAAAAGAAAAAAAGTGTAAAAAGAGGGCGAGAATAAGAGGGCGCGTGCCATGGAGTGTTCCGTTATGAGATATACACAAGTTTAACTATCTCTCGCCGCGGTGGCGCGGTACACGCCATATACCATCAGGAGCAGCGGGAGCGTAACGTTATATCGCGTCTCGTCGTTGTCTGAGCACGAGCTGGCGTGTATCCCCAGTGTTGAACG
This sequence comes from Ophion ellenae, assembly GCA_963210295.1. Classification (NCBI taxonomy): domain Eukaryota; kingdom Metazoa; phylum Arthropoda; class Insecta; order Hymenoptera; family Ichneumonidae; genus Ophion; species Ophion ellenae. The sequence goes on from OY723394.1 coordinate 36,449,499, forward strand.
ACGGTGCTCCAATCCCCCCACCCCCCAACGCCGCCCGCACCTTTCACTCTCTCTGTTACGACTCGTGTAATCGGTAAGCTTACACGATTAGGAAGAAACGGCACATATGCACCCACACTGCCGCGATATCACGATCGTACGTGGCGTTTCGGAGTACCTTTTCGCTCGCGCTTCAGCACTTTTTTGTTTGGCTAAATTGACGATGATCGCCGGAACGAATACTGGAAAAAAATAATTTTTCTAGTTTTTAACGATTTGCCGGAAATTGATGAGATCGTCCGGCACGATTTTTTATTCGCCAGTCAAGCAAAATAAATGTCGATCTGTCTTTTCGAGTATGTGACGAGCACTGGAACGTTCAACGTTCTGCATGGCGGCGATATCGTTGAAGGCAATTTTTTCGAGGTCAATATGCCAGCTCGGTGCTTGAGAGAGAGAACAAAAGTATTGGCGGAAGATTTTTTAACGTAATCTACATAATTCCCGTGCAGCAATTGTCGTAGGGATCCAAGCGGATTTCTATACTTGTCTTTCTTTCTGATGGCGATCCAATGGGTCATCGCATTGCATCCCTATGTTAAATTGCTACGCTCGTACATTGGATGCTAATCGGGATTCCCTATTGAAATCAAATGTGCAAATCAAATCTGAATCCTGAAGAATTCCCACTTTATCGAACCGAATCTGATACGGTTCTTGATGGAGCCCATCATATTCTGTACGTTGAATTTTCTAAATAAAGTATATGTCTGTACAAAATAAGTGGATCTTGAAAAAGTATAAATCACTTCAGGAAGTACATCTACCTAGAGACCCGAAAAACTAGGGAAATTCCAATTTTTCCGGGAAACAGTTAGTGAAAAAGAAACGCATTTTTTTAACGCAAAGCTACATATATTGTGCGTTTAAAAAAAATCACAAAAAAATACAGAAAAACAACAAAAATATGGCCGCCGGCAGATGATGAAATTTTTACGCGACGTTTGGCGGTCTTCACCTTATAAGCTCTTCAGCTGAAAAGTCCCATCTGAAATCTAAAAACCAGACTAGTTATTCAAGGTAACAATAAATACGAGTCGTCGACAATCGTCGACTTTCTAAATCATTTTTTTGACATAATTGCGACAAATCCAAAATCGAGCATAGAAGATCTATGAAAAAAGACGTCATTTTTACGTAACTATTAAACAATGAAGATCGATTTTTTTGAAGTGAGATCGTCAACGACCTTAAGATTTTTCTCATCGTATCTCCTGAAAATTTGGAAACAATCCATCAAGTGGTGATCGAGATATCATGTTCACCAACTTTGAAAACAGTATTTCGAGAAAAACCCGTTCAACGTTTAAAGTACGGTGCTGCTACCGCTCGCCCGATCGACTATTAGAAATTCTAGCTAATTCAATTTTAGGAATATTCCAATGACATTTTTAGGGAACACAGCTAAAAGGTGATATTATCGGATTAATATATTTTTGGAAAATGCAAATTTTTTACCCACCTAGGTAGGTGGAGCCCGTTAAAAAAGTACATCTTAAAAGTCAATTTGAATCGCATCACTGAAAATCCATTGTAGTTATCGTTTGTTATTTGTTTTACAACACTTTGACACAATACCACACACGTACACGCTCACGAAGCGTGGAAGATATGTTTCAACACGCCGAGATTTATCTTGTGACTATTCTTATATTTTCAATTCGAACGTGGTAATAATTCTTAAGCGGCGTTGATCGGGGACCAGTGCGGAATTCAATTGGATCCCAATAAGGACTCCCTATGTGCGGTGTTCTAACAAATCCCTATATAGATGTGGGTGCATCTTGGGACTCCCCAACAAATTTGTGCACGGGATCACAAAAGGATTTTATTGGAGATTCAACAAGTTACGGTTCAGACTTAGAAATAAAAATTTCTCATTCAACGTCAATCTGGAGTTTAATCTACATTCGAGTCCAATCCTACATTCGGGTCCAATCCTACTTTCCCGTCCAATCCGACATCTGAGTCCAGTCCTACATTGGAGTCCAATCGTACATTCGAGTCCAATCCTACATTGGAGTCCAATCGTACATTCGAGTCCAGTCCTACATTCAAGTCCAATCCTACATTCAAGTCCAATCCTACATTCGAGTGGAATCCTACATTCGAGTCGAATCCTACATTCGAGTCCAATCCTACAATCGAGTCCAATCCTACATTCGAGTCCAATCCTACATTCGAGTCCAATCCTACATTCGAGTCTAATATACATCTGAGTCTAATCTTCATTCGAGTCCAATCTTCATTCGAGTCCAATCTTCATTCGAGTCCAATCTACATTGGAATCCACTTGGATTCAACGTGGACTACATGCCGGTGTCCCGATCAAATCCATACAGGGATGTGGTAGAATCCGTCGCCTTCCCAAAAAATTCCACACGGCTTCTTGAACGAAACCCCACGGCGTACGCCGTACAGAAGTTAGCCAGAAACTTGCTTCGCACATACCCAACGTATAAACTCATTCTCATGCGACTTCTACCGCACCCCAGGAGTTCCCGAAAACTCCAGTGATTTTTTTGATTTTATGCTGTAATAACGATAATTACAATAATTATAATTTACCGAATTAATGAGGCGCGATGAAGTCTTCGCGGGGCTCTTTCATCGCCGAGGCGTTTCATTCGGTAGTAGCGGACAGTGCGTTTATTTTTCTCTCCTTTTCTTTTTCGTATAAAAATAAATAAATTCCTCGTTCGTGCGGTCAAGAATCCCCGTCGCTTTGGCGCGCGTGCGCGCGATCGCACTTGAACTTTTTTTTCTTCATTTTTTGCCTCTTCGGTAAGCCCAGACGCTTCTTTTTTACCGCAGAGAAACCGAACGATACGTCCGACTGATTCGCCTCCGCCGGCGAACTTTTGGTCGATGCGCCGGGATGCTCGGTCGAGCCCTGCGGGGCTCACGGACGCGGACCCCCGCAGACGATCGTTTTACGCACGAACGCATATCCCTGCTCGTTTTCCTCATTCCTCCCGGTTCCTCCCGGCTCTCTCCGCCCTCCTCTTTCTCGCGATGTTTCCTCGAGAGCGCGCGCGTGGATGAGGCCGAGAAAAAATAAATGGTCCAGTCACCCTCGGCTAACCAGGAGTACGTATATTTTCGTTCGGGAAGACCTCATCATCTTCCGGCAGTCTGGACTCGTCATCTTTTTGCTTCTTTTTCATTTGCATCGCGATCAGCCGAACGGCTCTCCCGTGCCACCCGCGGCTTTGGGCCGAGGGGAAACGGAGAGCAGTCCCTTGTTTCTCGGTGTTAAAATTGGGTTAAAGCTTCCGTCGAGATCAGAAGAAACAAGACTGCATGGAAAAATGAAGGACCTCACGCTTTTAGCTCGCCGCTGGTCTACCGTGTAAATTCACGATGAGCAACGAAAAACAAAATCACGACGATGACTCGATACTTTTTCTTCCTTCGTTTTCTCGTAAAGCGCAGGATCGATGATTTCGAGAGCCGACTGTTTTTGTTTTCAATCTAAATTCATGAATAAGGAATGGATATGAGCGAAACGAAACGAAACTTCCGGTCATTAGTCGCAAGCGGATTATCCCTGAAAATGGAATTTCGATCGTAGTATCGATTACCGACAGACCCATTGTCATGCAATAGTGATGGAAGTTCCCCTATGGACTGGAGGTGAGAAAGAAGCTCTCACCTCCAGTGCCATTGTTCACGACCTTTTTTCAAGATAATCCAATTTACAAGCTTCTATTTAATATGACTTTCTGTGAGATGCAAAACGGAAAATCAATATTTCACTCTCTTCCTGACTACTTGGAGCTCTGTCATTTTTCAAACATGCATCTAAAATGTGACAGTGCATGATTCAATTTTAAAAAAATACATCCATAACCTTTTCAACTTTTCATGTAAAATTAGCGATATCTAATCATCCATATAAAATCTCACTAACATATGCAAATAAATTCGTAGCCGACTGTGTTTGTATGTGAAACGTTTATATACAGCGATCAGTCGTATGTTTAATCCCAATTTACAGTCTTGGTTATTTTTTACAAGCATTCCATGTTCCTAACGTACGAATTCGTAAAGACTAAAAAGTCGGAAAAAAATATATGTACAAAAAATATTTTTTAAAAACGATTTTCCATTTAACGTAATAAAAAGTAGAAAATAATTTTTTTTACCCAAGTTTCCTATATGTGACCAAATAAAAGCTTGTCGCGCTCAAAATTGAGACATATAATCTTTAATTTACATAAATCCTTTAACATATCAACTGTATTTAATTGACTGCAAAACAACCTTCAATTTCTCAAGTTCGAACAATTTCGAATTCAACCATTTTTTTCGTATGAAAAAGTGATTCACTCGTAAAATTAATTACACATCTATTTAGTATGAATCTCAAGCTGTTAGAAAATATATATTTTTTTTTTCGATGTAAAAAATTGCCGCCTACTCGAAACTTCTCGAAACAGCTGTTTTCCAATTGGCGTGACGAATAATTTCAACAATTTTTACTCGATTTACTTCAAATTTAAAAGCTATGTTCCTAATTGCATTTCGCAGAGAAGTACGTAGGGAATTTCTGATTAATCGAAAACTTTTCATTTTATGAACAGTTATAACGAAATTTTTCACTGAAAATTAATTTATTAAGTTCAAATCCCTACAACTTTTGAATAAAATAATATTTTTTGATTTCCGTACGTACTTCTCTAGGTATTCTTATGTAGATTGACGAACATTTTTGTTTTTTGTTCTAGGTCGAAAATTGTGGATGCCAAATGTCACGCCGCGGAGCGCCTAAAAAAAGATAACAAAAGAAAATATAAGTAATCGGCCATTTTGTACATCGAAAAAAAAAATTCTCACAGCTTGATATTCATACTAAATAGATGTGTAATTAGTTTTATGAGTGAACCGCTTTTTCATACGAAAAACAATTGTTAAATTCGCACATGATTTTATACCCGTTACTGTGGCCTAAGGCCTTAAATAAAAATCCTGAGACTGAGTATAAACGTGTGATAACAATTTCTCCAATTACTATTGTGCCAAATTAAATACGGTTAATGAAACTGAATTGAACAAATTTATTGAACATTTAAAAAATTGGGAGCCTCAACTTTTTATTTATAGTCACATATACAGTGAGTAAAACAAGTATTTGTACATCTCACGCGAATTTTTGTGAACAGATTTGAACTTCATAAAGCATTTTATTTTTTTGAAGGATAATTTGAAAAAGACGACGTGTACAAATACTTTTTTACCCACTGTAGGTGACTTGGTAAAGGAAAATATTATCTGCTTATTAGTACATTGAATAAAAGCTTGTTTATTAGAAATGTTTTTTTACGTATACATTTGAAAACCGATACACTGTAGTGATAAGAATACCTAAATATAGGTATCTCTTACAAATAGTAGTGGTCATACTTGTAATTTGATTTATATGTGCATTACGCGGTGGCTTACGCATTAGTGATACAACTGATGTCGACGGACCACGACGTTCACCTGCCTTCACGCTGGAGTGGTGACTTGTAAATCACTCCACCGAAACTGGTCTGTACGCGGCGTGGTACAAGATAAACCACTGTACTTCGTACACTACAGTCTGTTGGACGTTCACGCATTTCGAAAAAAAAAATAACAAATGAAGGGTAATATTAATTTTTTTTTGTAATTGCGAGCCATTTTCGCGAATTCGCATTTTTTTTCATTTTAATTACTGTTAAATGGAAACTATACATGTTCTAACCGAAAAAGTTTTTGAATTTTTTTGCAAATCAAAGTCTACGGGAAGCTAGACTGCACGCGGCTGAGCAACTCCGGCGACAACCTTGCTGTAACGCTCTCCCGCAGCTCCGCCATTGTGATGATAAATAGATTTTGAAAAATTAATTCATTTTTAAAGGTATACTTAAATATACTATTGAAGTATATCTACAGTTTGATAAATGGAGAATGATTACCCCTTAGTTTAAAAAATCCCTTAAAATTGCTTAATTTTTTCTAGTCGAAATGTATGTCCCGCCTTAAGGGGAGATATTCACCTAGATGGTCGAAAAAATCGATTCAGAAGCTATGATCATTCCGTCGACCGTAGAAGACCTACACTATGGGCCTGGTATCGATGATTCCATGTAAGTTGACAAATTTCATGATTTATTCATTCCCAAATTTTCAAACGCGTTTATCTCAACACCACGTTTTTCGAATCCGTACCCAAAATTTCTCGAAAACCAATGAACCGATTGCCTTGAGGTTTTTTGTGGTTATTCTATACACCATTATCTAGTACTTATCATAGAATTTTTTTTCCATTACTTGGTTTATGTTTTATAGGCAAAATAATGACTAATTTTTGGCCCAAAAACCACTATTTATGTTCAAACGTCCGCCATTTTGTCATAAATCGATATCTTCAAAATCGGCTATGACAAGTACTATATTATAGTATGTAATTTAATAATCTTTTTGGTTTGTTTTTCAGATGATTTTTTAAGAAACGCCAGTGGGTACCGTATAGGCAGATTTTTTTACGACGCTCCAAGGATCATACAATATCCTTGTATATTTTTGATATTTTTAAATAAAGAAAATCAAACATATTTTTGAATGTATATACTTTTAGATAATTGAAACCCCAATCCGAAATTTCAAATAGTTTTCCGTGAAAAAATTCACAAAAATGACCTTTTTCCGGCTCCCAGGTGTATATCTCCCCTTAAGGGGTTACCCCCACTTGCGATTTTGAAAATCGATTTTTTTATTGCATTTTTTTGAAGTATAAGTATCTGAGAATATGTCCTGAAAATTTCAAGTCGATCCGAACAAAATTGACTGAGATATGAGCGTTGAAAGAGAAGAATCCGCGTTGAAAGAGAAACTTTAAACGCGTTTTTCTCAAAATGGCATTTCTGAAGTCGGTGACCAAGATTACTCGAACACTAATGAACCGATCTTCTTGAAATTTTGCAGGCTTATTTAATACATAAAAATGTAGTCTTTAATCGTTCGATTTTTTTTTCGAAAAAAATGGCCGTTTTATAGCCAAAAAACGGCCGTTTTTTTTCGTTAAAATCGAACCATTAACTTTGACTGTCCGCCATTTTGTGAAAAATGAATATTTTTTAAAATCCTTCGATTAAAGACTAGTTTATACTTATATTTGACTAAATCCATCCGCATTTTTTTTTTTCAGATGATCCACTTCGCCGCAATGTTGGTCACCGCAAACCGTGTATATAAAAACATTATTTCATTGACGGCCATTTGCCACTAAACAATGTAATATTTTTCAATAAAAAAATTACTGAAAGTTCTTCAAGATGTGTTCTTTAAGATGGTATATTGATCGATTAAAAAAGTTTTGTAGTTTTCTTTAAAAAAATTCACGAAAAAGGCCTTTTTTGCGCTACAAGTGGGGGTAACGCCTTAAATTTTCAGGGAATATAGTGATACTATCGAATGGAAATATTTTTGGAAAATGCAATTTTTGGCAGAGATACTGTGTAGGATTTGTTGGGAAAACAATGTTTTTCTTTCGATGCCTCAATATGCAATGACGTTGGAGCTTCTATCCTGCGTTCACTCGTAAATCCCGCTCGAGAACAATCCCAAAACTCGATGACGTAATGCGGATCGTGGTTCCGCTTGAATCAAAGTGAATCCAGCCGCGAAAGAAGGGAATCTCAGAGTTCAAAATTAGCGGCAGGGGGAAAGGAAAAAGTTGTTACGGATCGATGAGAAAGACGATGTTGGAGAGATATTGATTCCGAAGACGCTTCTATCGCCTGGCTTCCGTTTGGACTCGGCGAGGCTGAAAAGTCTCAAAATCAGCCTTGACATTACTCGCGATCGGCGTGTCATATACATATTTCCGTAACGCGGTCGCGCGTATTCGTTCCTCATCGCGAATGTGCCACGCAATGCGGTTCGTACGGCGTGCGTTCTTTCGGTCTCGTTAAAATCGCGAATATAGAGGGTGTGCGGACTAAAAGCGAGGCAACTTCGTGGCGATAAATTCGTGAAATCGTTTTCTACCAAAAGAAGAAATATTTACAATATTTTGCTGTCAAATATAATTAGAAAATGTTGTTTACAATGTTTTGCTGTCAAACATAATTCGAAAATATTGTTTACAATGTTTCGCTGTCAAATATAATCACAAAATGTTGGTTACAATGTTTTGCTGTCAAATATAATTAGAAAATATTGTTTACAATATTTTCGCTGTCAAGTTTTAACTTGACAGCAAAATTTGATTAAAAAATCCCTACGTAGTCACATAGCTAATCATATATAGATTATAATTTGTTTTGGTTTTTGTTCCAGGTCTATACTTTACGAGAAAACCGTCCTCCCGTGAAGCTATTTGTAAAAAAACAAGTTTTTCAAGATAGGCTCTGTCGCCGCCATTTTGTATGAAAATTGTTATAAATTTTTTGTTAGTACTTTAATATGTGTTAAATAAACTCTTTCAAAGGAAATCCTATTCCTTTTTTTATACTCCCAAAATAAATTGTCAAAGTTCCCTTAAAAAAGTATATCTCAAAAATCGATTTGAAACACGTCACAAAGTCTGCAGGTTATGTTTCAACATGACAAGTTTTTTCTCGTGAGTTTTCACATATTTTCGATTCGAAAGAATTCTCAAACGGCGTTCATGAGGGAACTGTGCAGAATCCAATTGGATCCCAGCGAAGACTCCCCAAGTGCGGTGTCCCTAAACAATCCCCATAGAGATGCGGTTGCGTCTTGGAACTTCCCAACAAATTTGTGCACGGGATCACATAAAATTTATTTATTTTTTTTGAAATTTCAATAACTCCGATTGGGAATTTCAGTTGAAAAATTCTCCAATTACGTCAATGAGGACGTCACGGCGTCCCTATTAAGGGGCTATACCAGTGTAAACGCTGAAAATTTGGGTGATTTTGAGGATTTTTTTGGAAGAAAACTCAATTAAATGTTTCGGACAATTAAGAATATATTTAGCTATATTTGACCTATATTACATAATTTTTTCATAGAAAAATATTGAGATCCAAGCGACTAAGCTGCCTTCGGTGGCGAAAAAAAAGTTCCTCCACTGCTGACATGATTCCGGCCGATTGAGTAGCTGAAACCGAGAAAGGAAAAAAATGTCGTTACACTGGAAGGTATTTCCTGTATAATGACGTAGGTTTTCCGAAAAATATCAAAATCTAACAAAATGGCGTAGTTATGAAAAAAAGTATGTTTTCTTGCCTATAAAATGGTCGTTTTTTTCAATGCCAAATCGTCAATTTTCATCAAATCAAAAATATCCTACGTCATTGTAGAGTAAATATATTCAAGAGTACTCAGTTCGAAATTTCAAGTCAACCGGATAATTGCTCTTTGAGAATATCAGCAAATTTGAAAAATCTCATTTCGAGAAAAACGCGTTTAAAGATTTGACTATTGATTTTTTGCAAGATAAAATGATATTTACCATAAAAACTGCTAATCAGCTATATACCTGGCCCGTACAATGTCTGTCGAAAAAGGAAAAAAAATCGATTTTTTGAAAGTGTCACACTGGTACAGCCCCTTAAATCCCTATAGGGTTGTACGATCATCTGGGGACTCCCCAACAAATTTCTGCACGGAAAGTGCAGCTTTCGGGAGAAATTAAATAAAAAAGAACCAATAAAAATGAGCATACTCTCGAGGACGAAACGCTCGGCTCGCTGGAATTTTTTTTTTCCTTCAAATGTGGCTCATAGTCTTCCCCATATATAAATATACGAAGGGAGTGCGCAAGTAGAGCCTCGCGAATTTCGTTTGTCGGTGTTTGGGCGTAGCACGCGTGTTGCACGTGCCAAACCGAGCATCCAGACGTGATTCGTGCGCTCGAGGGCTATATTGCAAAAGCGCGACCCGAGTCCGGCTGCAGTCCGAGAGTTTACCGCCACGTCATTTTTTTTCTTCTCGTCTCGCTGGTGTCGTGGTCAACCGTGAATATGCAACGTCTATGGGCTATTTCGAGCAGTACAAGTCCGAAATACTGGATCTGGACATTCAAACTTGGCTGAAAAATTAATATGAACATTATCGAGAAAAAAATATGGAAAAAGTTAAGAACAGATCGAAAAAAGTAAAAATGAAATATTTTAAGTAAATATATTTTTAAAAAAAGATAGAGATATTTAAAAAAGTAAAAATTAGATATTTTTAGTTTTTTCCTCATGATCAAGTCGTTGTTTTGGCTCAGGGAACTCTTCTAGAAGCATGCTTGTAGATTTGTATAGTCCATAAAAAAATTGTACATGTAAACAATTTTAAATGTTTCTTCAAATGTTCCTTGCAACACAGTTTCGAGATTGCACAGTCCGTTTACCCTTTCCCCTCTTCTGCGTTTGAAGTTTCGGGCGGACTGCCCAGGATTTCGCCCACGCTCTTCTGTCCCAATGCACTAACGAGGAACATCACTTTGGTGTCCTCCTCCGATTTTGTTGAAACTTTTTTACGTGGAAGAGTATCAACAACCAACAGACACGTATTTTTTTTTATAGGCGGAAAAACGGTTTCAAGGGGTGAAACGCACCCCCGAAAATAGGGGTGTTTTTCGTCGATAACGTTATCGTTCTCATCTTCAATGTATATTACACAAAAAAAATAAACATTGTTGCAATTTCAATATTTTTATATCTCGTACCGTTAAAACGTTATCGACGAATAACGAAAAACATCCCCATTTTTGAGGGTGCGTTTCACACCTTGAAACCGTTTTTCCGCTGCTAAAAAAAATACGTTTAGTTTTTCATACTCTTGAACATCAAAAAGTTTCAACAAAATCGAAGGACATCAAAGTGGTGTTCCTTGTAAGTGCATCTGCACTGCCTGGAAACCGAGGAAAACCTGCGCCGATTCAGATATATTTTTGCTTAATTTCAGTCGTGGTGCCATTGGACTCATTTGAAGTTTGTTTCTTTGGAATGCAACGAAAAAATATATATTTTTTTTTCGTATTCCCAATTTTTGTTGGCTACATTTAGGCTTCGTAAGTCACTGAAACATTTTCGAGAATCCTTATTAAAATGTTCTAACCAAAAGCTGCCAAAAAGATTTTAAATGATAATGAAAAAATAAAATGAAAAAATCGAGAAGAATTTTCGTTGCATTAGAACGATGCAAGCTTGAACATCATTGCCATCGGTATGTACGCCGGTGCCCGGCTAAGTGGTCACCATAATTATCAATTTCAGACTCGAATGGTAGTACATCTTTTAGCTCTCCATTATCACGTCACAGTGTTACGAGGAAGTGAAAAAAATGTATCGTAACAGTGAAGATCGTGTCAACTTTGACGAGAATGTCCTGTGCATGTCTCGAGAGCAGCGTGCAACTCGTCTCGCGACAAAACGAAGCTTTGCTCCCGCGGTCACCGAAATACACGCGCGTGTGTATTTATATATACGAGAAAGAAACGAGTGACTCGAGCTTGAAATTAAAAGCGAGACCTGAGACCCCTGATGGCGTCTACTCCCTTCCGACGCAATCTGCGAAACCTAAATAAACGTATGAAGGTAGTACTTGACCATATATCTCTCTATATATATATATATGTATATATATGTATGTATATATACATATATATACATATATATACATGTATATATATATATATATATATATATATATATATATATATATATATATATATATATATATATATATATATATATATATATATATATATATATATATATACACACATGTATATACACATGTATATGTATATATATATATACAGATGTATAAAAATAGTTACACATACATGCCACCATATATGTGTAACTATTTTTTGTCCTTTTTCTCACCATTCAATTATCTACTTTGAAGAAAAAAAAATAATTATCGCGAAAGCTCTATCCGGCCAGTGAATATTTAGTGGTCGCTCAAGAGCTTTGAAATTTCCTATTATCGCGAATTTTGTTTTCTCTTCTCACTCATAAATGTAACACTTTGTAACATTTTCAAAACAATTAATCCTTTTGTTTCTTTAGAAACGGATTTTTTAAATTCACCAAACGCTTTCACCACGATAGAACGGGGGACCTATAATTTTGTTTACGGACAAGAGCTTTAAATAATTATTTTATGAGAACAAAGATTATAATTCTTGGATTAGTGGTGTGAGGTAAATTTGAAAAATCTGTTTCTAAAGAAAAACGCTTAATTGTTTTGAAAATTTTACAAAGCGTCAAATTTGCGAGTGAAAAGAGTAAAAAACATTGGCTAGAGCTTTCGCTTCATTTTAAAATTATAAAGCGTAAAATTCATGGGTGTGGAGTGAACGAAAAAAAAAATCATTTTTAAAATAAAAAATCCAATTTTGGGGAGGCTTGAGCGACTTTAGAATATTGTTTAACCGCTCGCGGATATCGCGACATTTTTTTTTATAAAGAAGATAATTGGACGGTGAGAAAAAGGAAAAAAAAGAGGTCAAATTTGTGCCACGCTAATATATATATACTGCGATTACCTTTTACATAATAGCCTGTTGTCTCCCTAGTAACCATTGCGTAACTTCCAACGTCTTCAGGATAAATAGAAACCGCCTTTGGATAAATAGAAACATATTTACATGAAAGTAATTTACATGATTTACATGAACTCTATGCTGCTGCAATAGGCTAAAAATCCCTTTTCTCCGCATGGAGGATATGATCTCTTGTTTTAAAGCGTTATACATAACCGGTGGTCGGAAAAAATAATTTTCGTCAAATAATGATTTTGATGTATTGAATTGGAGGCATTACTTCTTGAAGACTCATGACAGACGCTAGCTGAACTTGCAGAATCATTAGGAGTAGATCACACGACAATTTTGAAACGTTTGAAAGCATTAGGATTGATGTGAAAAAATAAAGCATTAGCTTTCACGAAAAGAACTTATTCAACATCCCAATACTTGGACGAAGGATTCAATAAAATATTTATTTTTGAAGAAATGGCTGCCGGCCAAATTGAA